>JANBXA010000651.1:115025000-115352500 GCA_030556225.1 Cricetiscus sungorus | reverse complement strand
AGCAATGAAAAGCTTGGATTGGGTGGGCTGTGCACTTGGATGAAGACACAGCCGCAGCAGGTGAGGATGTGTGTTCAAAGTGTTTTATTACATAAGCTAGGATGAGGGTTAGCTAATCTTGGTAGGGAAGCCGTTTTAGGGGAGGATGTGATGTTGTAGTCACCCAGGATGAAATCTGCACTTTTGTATATAGTGTTTTTAGTGAAAGATCAACCAGATGTCACCATTTGTTCTTGGACCTGGGGAAGGCCTCACCATTTCTGTAAGTCAGAGGCTTTAGCATCCTTGCTCAACAATAATATAGTGTTACACTCACTCCCCACAGTGGGGCATTTTACACAAAAGCATTCGCTGTATGTGCTGATCTTGGATAAGACCCAGTAATATCACTATAATATAATGTTAACTGAGCTATACAAGATTTTGAGGGGGTGATGGGAATGTATTGACATAGATCTGCTAATACGGGTACAGTTTGAAAGTATTCTCAAGAAGTATGAGTTACCTAGGTCAGGCAATGCTTAGACTAGACCAATGGAAGGAACTTCAGCTGCGCTTAATTTTTTAAAACAGGAACTATGCACAGAGTAAGGATCACTTGCTTAACAACCACATTAAAGTTAAAGTAAAAAGAACCTTAGTGGGCTGCTATGTCTGGCTGTTGTAGTGGCTTAAATGAGAATGTTTCCCACAGGCTCACACATTAGACCGCATGGTGCCCAGTTGGTGGAATAGTACAGAAAGGACTAGGAGGCTTTGTTGGAGGAGGTTTCAAAAGCCCACACTATTCCCAGTTAGCTCTTTCTCCCTGCCTACAACTTGCTGATTAGATGTGAGCTCTTAGCTACTGCTCCAGTGCCCTGTCTGTCTGCCATCATGCTTCCCTCCATGCTGATCTTAGACTTACCCTCCCCTCTGAAGCTGCCAGCAAGCCCCTTACTAAATGCTTTTTCTTATTAGTTGCCTTGGTCTTGGTGTCTCTTCCTAGCAACTGGACAGTAACTAGGAGCTGTCTTAAGCACTATTGATGATTCTTTGAATGGGAATGATTTTTCTCAAAAGCAAGCCGGCAACAAGTGAGAGGAATCTTAATGGAGCTTTCACTCTTCAATTAAGTTATTGTACATTTGTGTTTATTCTGGCGGGGTGGGGGGAGCCAGAGATGTAAACAAGTGTAGATATAAAGGATGTTCATCGTGATGCTATAACAAAATTTTAAGATAGCCGAGATGCTAAAAAAATAGAAATATTTGAGTAAATTTGTATCTTTATATAGTTTTGAAAAAAGCCATTTAACTCCGTGCTCAGAAGTCTTTCAATGCAGAAGTATGGTGCCCAGTTTCACACAACCTGTTTTTTTTTTTTTTTTCTAAAAAGCTGCATCTGAAGGAGCATGTGGTGTGATGAGGTCCCGCCCATCCTAAGCCCAACTGTAGTCCCGTGGCATTTGAAGACACAGCAGAAGCAGGAGGCTTGTTCTCACTCCTCATTGCCTCCCGAGGCAGGACACTAAATCATTCTCTGACTTTCTCTTGAAGTTATACAATCATCATGAAACCTTTATTCCAAAGTTGTGCTCCCTTCACTCAAAAGGAAAGCACACACTCTTCCCTAAGCCACAGTGACACCATGAAGGTTCTGAAGTGGCCCCCCACCCTCCCTCCCTACCCCCACGCCCACCCCACACATTGTCACCATGAGGCTACACTCCTTTTCATTTAATAACACATCTGCTTTGTGGCCCTCTGTGCATCAAACCTAAGCACACTCATACACTGTTTTCACTGGGCCTTTATTTCTGAATGTTCCTGTGTCGTGTAAAATTTAAATAAATTTGTATGCTTTTCTTCTTCTTGCTAATCTGTCTTTTATTACAGGGATCCCAGCTACAAACACAGGCCAGCAGTGAGTGAGGACAGTCTCTTCTGTCTTACATTAGCATGCACATGCAAATACAGGGTAAAAATACACCGAATAGCAAGAAGATTCCCTTGTGCATGCTAATTTAATATCATTAAAGTCTAATATTATCTTGATAGGATTTTCAATATTGTTTTGCATCTTGGTACATTACATGATTTGAACAAACATTATTAAGTCATTTTAGAGGACATTTAAAAGACATTGAACTTTTGATGTTCTCGGACATTTTAAACATAAACACTTCATATTGTACTCTGCAGGCCCTTCTAGACCACTTTGTACATCATTACCAAATAAAATATCCACAGCCACAAAGCATCTCAACTATAAACAAAGGCAAAAACACAAAACATACTCTACTTACCAAATTATATCATATAACATAAAGGATCTAGAAATGTAGTGTTCTGTGATCAAGAAATGTAAAGCAAGTTTAAGCCACATTTTATGGTCACATCTTCCTAGATTTAAGTAATTAATATTGTCATATAAAAGTTTCTGAGTGATCCCGCAACAAGGAAAATTGTGTGGCTACCTCTTCCTCTGCCGCCCTGGCTAAATATCTCCTAGTGTGCTAAGAACATGGGATACTATGTGATGGGCTCAGGATAATTTTGTCTCATCTCCCACACTTTCTGGTCCTGATACTTTGTAGTTCTCTTCAGTGGCAGCCTTAGCCCAAGCATTATCCTATTGATCACACTTCATCCCCAAGGCAAGAAATCTCCTGGTTCCGCCATCTCTGACCTCTCCAGGAAGAAACATCTGCCCTATGGTTTGTCAGAAGCACCTGACTCCAAATGTTGTGTGCTCATGCTTCTGATACACAATGTTATTGTGTGTGTGGTTTGGGCACTTCCATTCACTTTAGGAGATTTGTCACAATATCCACTCAGGGTATTTTCACTCCTGTGCTTTCCAAGGAAGACCCTGCTGTTTATCCATTGAACTTTAACAGTGCAGATTTGAAGAAAAGAGAGGAGATTTTGTGACTGGCAATGTGTAAGGCGGGATTTAAAAGAGAAATAACAAGGGAGAAAGATATGGGAGAGTGGGAGAGAGATGGTGGGCTTTGAAGAGTTAACTGTTCTCACAGTAGTTAAGAAATGATGAAGCCTGGAGAGATGGCTCAGAGTTTAAGAGCACTGGTCTTGCAGAGCATCTGGGTTCAGTTCCCAGCACACATCGTGGCTCACAACATCTGTAGGATGCACATACACATATCCAGGCAAAACACCCATACACATAAAATAAAATAAATACATTTTCAAAGGAAATGATAATGAAAGAAAGAAAGGAAGCAAGAAAAGGGGGAGGGTTATATCTTGAAATTCCTTTATCATTTTACAACTCTTCTACACCTATGGACTGTAATAGGTTTTTAAAGCTGCACACTCTAAGTAGACTCTATAGGCTCAGGGAAGAAAATATCCCAGAATGACACTGGTGGTGAACCCTCTTGGACGGGAGACGTGTTGATCAGAAAGATGAGAGGGAGTGGGAGATTCAAGTAAGCACACACTACCCTGAAAGCCTGGCTTGGGAGAGAGACTGCGCTGAGCTCTGATGTCTGCTTTGCTCAGTGAATGGACACCCAGCCCCATATTTAACTGTCCTGGAGGAAAACAGATGAGGAGGGAAAAGAGGAGTAGACTCTGGGAGTGTACACAGGAAACACAACCAACAGAGTCCAGATAGCTCACCAGACAGTAACAGCACCATTGGCACAGTTTGAAAAGGAATAGAAAGAGAGAGTACTTTCCAATGTGCAGAGTTATCAGAGGAGAAAATAGCAACAAGACTCAGTGCTAAAAGGATGTAGAGGGCATTTTGTAAGCTGAGGTGGCATTCTGAATTAGTAAACCTGAATTAGTAAACATGCAGGTGCCCTTGACATGGCAACTTTCTTCACTGGGATATACTCTAAGGAGATAAATAAGCAAATACATAAAGACACACACCAAGGAATTTTTAAGGTTATTTTTATATAATAACAAAAATAACCTGTGAATAATGTAATTATGCATCAGTAGGAGGTCTCGGTTTAATAAATTACATGCATCCATGTAGTGGCATCCCATGCTTTGTACAGTTTTTATATGCACAGGTCTTGCAGTCTGTTTCCATCAGTTGAAGTCTGGACCCATGACTTACCACTTTCATGATTCTGGTACATTTTTAAGTGTCTTTTTGTCTCCATTTCTGAATATATAAGATGTTCACAATTCACATGTCTGAGCAAGTTTCGTGATCTATGAAGTACATTCTACGCAGTTGCCACAAACATTAAATGGCTGAAAGGTCCACGAACATAGCAAGTACTCAGTGGTATTAGCTCAGCGTTATTTTATGGACATTATAAATTAATTTCTATACTAACATGAAGAACTGTTGTTTAGTAAAACTTACAGATTAGCCAGTAATAAGTTTCCATCAATATAGATTGACTTCTATGTGGCTGTATGCATAGAAATTTCTATAAACATGTTTACTATAATTTTGATGCTAGATATATCTATTGGTAATGTTTTGAACACTATTTTTTCTTTCTTGTCTTTTGGCCTTATGTTTTCTTAACAGAAATCCTAAGCTAAAAATTGCACACTAGCTTTTCTACTGAAGGCAACTAAAATTCACATAAACTGGAAAATCACCACTGCAAAGCATAAGGAGCCAACTAGACTCAGTATTCTTGATCTCCCAAGGCATCTGACTTGACAGTAGCGAAGTAGCCCTTTGAAGACTCAGAGTATCAGTGGGTGATAGTGCTTTGTAGCATGGGGGCAAGATTCTTTAGACTGCTCCATGTGTTCTAAGTCTGTATCCAAAATATGGTACTGTTTCTCCCACAGTCAGGAGATGGGTCCAGGAGTTGGAGGAGGGGGACAGAAATAGTGCCACTTATCATTCTATACCCAATGTTCTACTAACATTTTTTTCCTTTTCTTTTGTTCTCATGACAGTATGTTCTTTCGTTCTAGAGGTCTTACTTCTAAAGAGAAGGTTGTATCTAGCAGGAAACACACCAATGAGACCATTGAACTGGAAGTTATGGTTTCTGCCCAGCTACTTAGGGTTCTTCATGTCTCTGAATCAACAAAGGAAGGAGTTACAGCACTGGCTGGAGCAGATGATCCTATGTACTGAGGAAAAATTAGGACACTGCTCTACATACAAGGCAAGGAAGAACTCATCTGCAAGGGAGGGGATTTCTTAGAGCATCTTAACATTTCTACGCTGTATGCATAATGTCACAATTGGAAGCTACAACTCCAATTAAGCAGTTCCCCAGGCCCTCCAGGACTAAATGCCTGGTTCATTGCAGAGGGCAAAGGACTGGTTAAGGAGTTCACGATGGCAATATAGAGTTAGAAGAGAAAGACAAATACCAGTTATAAATACACATTTATAAACACATGGCCAGTTACAGAAGTGATGACTATAGCTATTATGAGTATTTCTTTTTAATTTGGATATGTTTTTGTTTTTATTCACTTGTGATCTGATATAAGATGTACTGATTTTATATTCTGAAAGATGGTTAATAGTGATTGTAATTTTGATAAGAAAGAAAGCCTCTGGGTCTGCTTGTGGGAGTTTTCTAGATTATGAGGGCAGCATGCCAGGAGTTTGGATCCTAGACTGAGTGGAAAAGAGATGGCTGCGAGCATTGGTTTCTATCTCTTTCTCAACTGTAGACACCATGTGACCAGCCAGCTCCTTCTCCCACTGCTGTTCCACTCCCACCATAATAAACTATACTCTTCAACTGTCGGCCAAAATAACTACCTTTTTAAATTAGTCATTTCGTCGTAGTATCAAGAAAAGTAATTGATACAGAAAACTTGTGCTGAGAAGTGGGGCTGTTGTGATAAAATATTGAGCATATGGTTCCTAGGCCTTTGGAACTAGTTTGCAGTATGAATGGGGAAGTGTTTACAGTTTGGGGCTACGAAAGCCCCTGGAGTTCAGCAAGAATTGCTTCATGGGCCCTTCTGATGAGAAGTTAGAAGATGAGAATGCCAATTGAAACACAGACAAGCCTACCTTGCGAGGTTTCATAGGAGAACAAGGACCCTGAACAGGAAGAATAAGGGCCATTTGTATAATGCTCTTGCAAAGAATCTGATGAAGTCTTCCCATGTCCAGAGAGCCTGAGTGAAGCTGAATTGAAAGGTGACAGACCAACTTGTTTGATGGAGGACATTTCAAGATGGGATATTATTCAGGTTTTGACAGGGCTACAGTTCACTGTTTTCATCCAGGTTTACAGTGAAGAGAAGACAAAAAGCAAAGCACGCCGCTAAGGAAATAGCTCTGTGGCAGAGCCCTCGACCAGAATGAATGAGGTCCTGGGTTCAATCCCTGGTATCAGAAATGAACAAAGAGATGAACAAAGTGTGCATTTTGTGAGGAAGAGTGCAGATGATAAGACAGGTTTGAAAGCAGCTGTGATTCTTAGATTAGTACCAATAAAGGGGAATCTGACACTTTGAACTGACTGGACAATAGGAAAAGTGTTCTGAGGTTCAAGAACTTACCCATCATTCTGTCTTGTGAAAATGCAAATTCATTTGGTTGGAGAGAGCCTATATGGGTGGTTCTCAAAATGTGGGTTACAATCCCTTTGGGTGTCACATATCAGATACTTACATTACGACTCTGAACAGTAGCACATTACATTTATGAAGTAACAACAGAATAATTTTATGGCTGGGGATCACAGCATCATAAAAAAGTATATTGAAGGGTCACAGCATTAGGAAGTTTGAGAACCACTGGCTTAGACTGAGAAGCCACTGTCAGGGTTCTCTGCTTCTCAAAGTCAACCACCAAGGGGAACTTTTCCCTAGGGTCAGCACATAGGAGCTGATGCAACTGTCACTAAGTGCCAAGCTCCATCCTGAGCTGGCAGCAGAACTTGGCCACATCATCCACATGGTACTGGTTTTGCAGGCAGGAAAGATATAAGATTGAGGAGATCATGGAAGCTTGCCCACTGGTTCTGGAGACTTGCTAAGGCAGTAAACAAAAACATGACAGGGTTGGAATCCCTGCAAGGTGGCACTGAGAAGCCAGCACATGATGCTGAACAGCTGCCGCTTAACACTCAGTGTGGTCATCCACTGAGGAAAGCCAGCCTAGGAGGGAGGCAGTATGTGTTGTAAGTGGGAGAACTGGGAGAGGAGCAAGCCTAGCCAAGTCCTTTGTTCGATGACAAGCCCTAGATGCTGGACACTGAGCATTAAAGTTGGTGTTTGCCTTGCTGGATTTCAATCTTGCTTTCATCCAACAATTTCTTGCTATGCCCCCATGCTCCCTTTGTAGAATGGGAATATTATTATGTGTCACTGTATATTGGAAATATGTACCTTGTTTTTTATTTTATAGGAGCTTACCTATAGTCTTTTGACTCAAGGCAATCCTGGGACTGTTAAAGACTATAGAGGCTTTTGATGTTGGACTGAATGTGTTTTGCATTATAAGATGACTATGGACCTGTAGTAATGAACAGTACAGGACTGAAAAGTGGGGGAGCTGGAGCGATGGCTCAGTGGTTAGGAATACCAATTGCTCTTCCAGAGGGCTGTGGTTCAATTCTCAGTACTCACATGGCAGCTTACAACTATCTATAACTCCAATTCCAGGGGATCTGACCCCTCCACACAGACATACATGCGGACGAAACACAATGCACACAAGATATTTTTAAGTCTAAAAAGTGAAATTTTGGTATCAAGTGGTTAAGTATTTGCAATGATACACTGATTGTGAACTTGTCAGGATTTAGAATCCCCAGGAGAGAAAATCTCCAGACTTTGAGTCTGTCTGTGAGGGATTTCTAGATTAGGTTTAACTGAAGACCCCTCTCACTTTAGAATGTGCATTGACATTTATCAGCTGCAGGTACAATGCACCCAGCTTCCTCAACCCCTGTCCTTTAACTGGAAGCTAAAATTAACCTTCCCTTCCATTCTCCATCCTCCCTTCCTTCTTTCCTCCCTCTCTCCCTCCCTCTCTTCCTTTCTTCTTTCTTTTTTCCTTCCTTCCTTTCCTCCCTCCTTCCCCCCCTCTCTCCTTCCTTCCTTAAATTGCTTTTGCCAACTTATTTATCACAACAACGAGACAAGTAACAGACACAGAATGTATAAATACATATAATGTATAAACATTGTTAAATTTATATCATAATATGTATAGACTATCAAGGAGAAGAGTAAACATCATCCAAGGAGTTTTGCCTTTCTTGCTGGGAGGAGTTAGCACTTTTTAAATTACAAAGTTGTATCATATTAAGTGGAATTTTAACCTTGCTATTTGGAAATAAGTATATTTTTGAGGATATGTTTATAGGTGTCAAATTATCAAGACTCATGATGGTTAATTTGATTTCAGTGGAAAGGACCTTTTTTCGAATTCTTTCTGCACGTGTCTATAAGGGTATTATATTACTGGAAGAGTTTAATATTTGGCTTGGTAGGTTGAGGAAAACAGATGGCCTCCCCCAGTTTGGGTGAGCACCATCTAATAGACTGATGGCCTGAACACAGGAAAGTTGAGTTAGCTGCCTGGCCATTTTATATTCTCTCATACTCTCTCACACTCATATTTTTTTCTCTCTCTTTTCCCTGCTTCTCCTCTCCCCTATGTACTATATAGGAAGTAATTATATAATTGGAATCTAGAAAGAGATAAATTATTCTATTAAGTCAACCTGTATCCTTGGGTGCCTGTTGAAGACTGAACTGTGGTTTTAGTGAACTCAAGGCAGCGAAGTCAAGGAATGTGGCTCAGGTGGGAATCTGACATTCACTCCCCCCTATATTTGTTAAGCTGAATAGAAAAGTCAGTTTGGTCTGAAGAAAATGGAAGATTGTAAAAGCTGATGGTGCAGACACTTTCTTAAAAATCAGTGGGAACATACAGAGCTTTAGCGTTGCTAACTAGTGCATTGAACACAACTGAAGAGGGAATTAGTAAACTGGAGATTGGAACAAAGAAGATACATAAACTAAACACAGTGCATACAGACTAAATAGTAAAGAAATAAAATCAAGATAAAATCAGAAGAGCTAAAATAATTTGAAGTGCATCTTAAAGAGGAGTATATGCAAATTTAAAGATGCTATGGGTACTTTTCTAGATAAAAACTATTCCTACAAATTTAAGCAGCTCATCAAATGACAAATGACAAAAACTCAAATAAGTCCAGCCAATCCTGATACAACATTACTATAAATCAAATTTAGGAGAAAATCATGAAAAACTTGATTGTCTAGGTCTCTGTCTAAACTAAATTTAGAGTGTTGAAACTAATGTACACACAGAGATCAGTAGCCAGGGAAACTGCAGAAGATGACTTACTGGATCCCGGGTTGGATCAAAGTAATTGAGCAACCGTGAGAGTTGGCTAAATGCCCATTTCTGGGTTTTGTTTGTCCACCACCTGCGTTCATGGGAGTAGGGGAAACACTAAGGGAGTCTTTGGCTGCTGCCCCAAACCCTGGATGTTGAAGAACAGGCTATGTCTGGATAGCTATGGAGAGCCAGGCTCCCTGAAGTTGAAAACATAAGGCTTTCTGAGATCACACGTGGGAAAACATAAACAAGTTAAGTATGGTTATGGGAGGAAGGCTTTTGTGTTACAGAATGACTGATCATTAGTGGTTTGCTTGATGCCAGGTTATTTAATAACTTTCAGTGACAAAGACATTCTTCAGGAGGAGAGGCTCTTTTCTTGATACAGGCACTCTTTGCCTTAGTGCAGACAGCTCTAGGAAGAGGTAGGAGCTGCAGCCATTTTGAGCTCATCTGGGAGTTCAAGCCTATATCAGAAGACAAAGTGGCAGGGAGGGGGTGAGGAGGTGGCTGAGAATCTGGGTGTGGTGTGTGCCTGGTATCTTGAAGGGAAATACCCATTTCATGTCTTGGGGCTCAGTTTTTTGATTTGTTTGTTTGGTTGGTTAGTTGGTTGGGGTTTTTGTTTTTGTTTTTTGTTTTTTTTGTGATGCAGGAGCCTGGGAATGGGCTGGGATGCTGGGTGCCCTGTGGGCAGCATCCTAGGGAACTCTTAAGTGTTAGGTTGTACCCTCTCTACCAGTGTCTGACCTGGAAGGGTGGGAATCAACTACTTGAGAATGGTTGGATGGGCAAGTCTCAAGGTTGGTGACATCCACTTCTCCCTCCCTCTCACTCTTTTTCTTTCCTTCTCATTTTTTCTCCTTCTCGCCTCCTCCATTGTTTTCATCTGGGAGGAATCCTACACCCATTGTCTGAAGCATCACTACTTTTGTCTTTATGATATTCCCATGCAGGCTTTTCAAGTCTTTTTTCTCACCAACAGTTGGGCTCTCTCTATGGTTTGCTTTCTCCTACTGACCCCCATGCCTACATGTTTGATTGCACACACCTTTGTCACTTTGACATGGAAGAGCCATAAAACATCCACTCATGATGTGTCTGGTCTAAGAACTGTCTGAATCAGAGTAATCCCGGACAGAACAGAGATCACATTCAGAAACATTTACTGAGCCAGGCATTGTGACTGGTGCTGAAGACTATCACAGACGAGACAGGCTCCATCATGGAGGCCACAACACCTTCTGAGCAATACAGGCCTCCTAGACAAAGCCCAATGTGGGAAGAGAGGGCTTCGCCAGTAACTGGATTGAATCCTTTCCCTCAGATTGACAGCTCAGAATTAGTTTTCAAGTTTAAAGTACATAAACCCCAAGTGTCTGTATATTGTTCATTGTGAAGTTAACCTTTGCCAAATACAAGCTCGTGGACTGGTGGCATTTGATCTGTTCCCTCCCCGCCCAGGATTCAGCCATGTGGGTCCCTCTTCAGCTCTCCCTGTGGGTGCTGAGGTTCACAGTTCTGGAGAAGGGCACATGGCAGATATGCAATGCACTCATGGGGCATGGAGATGCCAGACACATGGGCAGAGTTGGAGACCCCTCACCATACTTCTGGGCTCTCAAGACTATCTCCCAGACTGTATCATTAAACAACTTCTGGGAGAAGCCCAGCATCCCTTTCCAGCGGGAATGCACTCACCGATTTTCACCAGGAATCCTTCTGTGGCAAAGGGTGGTGTGGTGGGTAGGAAGGGGGAAAGGCAGCCCAGATACTGTGCACCACTTTGAGCTGTGGGGGGCGGGGCAGCGGGGGTGATGCTTTCTTCCTGTAGAGGCAGCACATTTGATGTTACTTTGTACTGGTTGGTTTTTTAAAATAGAACATTTCCCCTGCTAATAAGCTAGCAGAGCCTGTTTCTCTTTTTATAAGAGGGTGAGGATGACGTCAGTTTGTTGACACTTGGTTGTTTCTCTTTTCTTTTTTTCAACTGTAGCTCTTTTATCTCCTCACACCTTTCTGCTACAGATTTGTTCTTCATATTCATCCCCTTCCCTACCCCTACCACCACCTCCCTATTTCTATTAGTGGTTAGGTCCTCTCAGTTATTAAGGCCTAATTATGTGCAGATGTGTTGGGCATCACCCATGTTCAGCCCACCGGAGCCCTGGCAGCTTAGGTGTATCAAGTGCACTTTACAGGAAAACAATCCCAGAAAAGTTTCTAAATTGCAGAACTGGAGTTTAGGCACAGCTTTCTGATCCCCAGAGCAACACTTTCTTGCTGCCCCTGGCCCTGCACTGCTCCCAGAGTGCAGAGGCTTCTCTGTCCATCCCCTGGGCCTGCCTGCAGCGTCAGTGGAGGCTTAAGAAGCTCTCCATACCAGCGGCTGCTGGAGGGGAGCATCAGGACCACAGCACCTTTGGATGTTTGCTTGCCGACCTGTTTGATGCTCCAAGAAGCCACAGGGAGACCTCCCTGCCCAAGGCTGCAGTTGCTATTTTCAGGCCAGGATCTGAAGCAAACCTCTGAAAGAAAATTATTGTAAACCTGGCCCTTCCAATATACCCTGCTTTCAGTGATTGCAACTCCCAGCTCACTCAGGCTGGAGGTCTAGATTGCAAGATAAGGGGGGAACTGGGCCAATTTTCTGGTTGTATTTTGGCACTGGGTTCTTGTGTTTTTACAGCAGCCACGGGCCCTACATCCTTCCTGGAGACTCTAGGGTGGAACACAAATAAATCCCCCTATTACTTCTCCAGGCCCTGGCATGGTGTCTGTCTTGATTCGCTATGCTCTTGGAGACCCCCCTTTTCTGGGTGGAAGCTTCCATCTGTCCCCCATTATAAGGGTATGGTTTTTTGAGGGGCTCCTGGAAATGCATTGCAGGTGGGCTCCCGGACACTTGGCTTGCCTGCCGCTCCTTTAGCACTGTTTGCTTTGCCTAATTGTGTTTTCTCTGCTGGTTTGAGTGGAGCTGTTCTTCCCCATTTTGTCATAATTCTACATGGTGCATCTGGTACCTATTTGGCTGGGGAGGGGCCAGAGCAGGGTGGTTAATTGAAGGCTTGGCACTGGGCAGCGAGAAGTAAAGGGAGGCAAAGGGCAAGCGGGGGAGAGCTTAGAGAACAGGGTGGGCTGGAGCCTTGCACAGCACCAAAGCTCCACAACCTCTGCTCCTCTGCTTGGCTCTGATCCATAAACACAGCCTTGAAAAGGGCCCAAGGGCAAGGCTTTGATATGTCTGCAGCTTTGCTTTGAGTCTGTGGCACCCCAATTTCCCCCAGGACTATTTACAGGTGGCCAGGGAATGGACAGGAGAGACGGGAGGACAGAGAGAAGACCACCTACAGTGATTCTGTTGCTCACCTAATTTGGACCCAGCCTTTAGTCCTGCATCAAGAGCTTTGGCTCCAGATACTGGTCTGATTCCAAGATACCAAGCAGAAGTCAAAGTGAAGTCGAGCCTACTTGGAATCCATTTCTAGCAGAGGCTCAGTACAGCTCAGTCTGTCTACTTCTCTGCCTGTCTTTCTGGGCCTCTGGCATTGAAAGACTACAAAAGTGTGCTCCCTCCCCCAGTCACAAAGTCTGGATTTCAGATTTCAGTTCCTGAAAAGTGTTGTGTCAATCTGGTAAGGGCCTGTTCTCTTTGGAGCCTCGGTTTCCCCATCTGTAAAAATGTGATGATTCATACACTGTTCAATGAAAGAACGAAATGATTGAAAACGCATCAGTCCTATCCCTTCATACGCAGTCGTGGCAGTCTAGGAGGAAGGCAGTATGTAGGCAGCATATCCAACCCCAGCTTTTTGAGGCAGGCAAAGGTACAGAGTTTTATGGTCCATGGTGTCCCAGCCAGGACGTAGTAGAAGTGATAAAATTCCAAGCAGAGAGTTTGGCCTGAGCCTGTGCCAGCTGCCCATGCTTTCCTTCTACGTGAAGTAGGCGTAAGTAGTAGTAGGTGATGCCGAGTAGCCAGAAAAGGCCTGGCTTTGGGTTGCCAGGTCGATCAGGGCATTCTTCTGGGGACAATGACACTAAGAGCCATGGAACAGCTGAATACTCTAATAAGGAGGCTGAGACCCTGGGGGGGGGGGTGCTCTCAAGAGTAAGGACAGCAGGGGAGCTGGAGCCAGGCCTCTGAATACCCAGGATGCCCTTGCTGTGGTGATCGGGAGATCGGACCTATTTCGCAGCAGCTTGCCCTTGCTGTGGCTGCTGTCTTTTCTAAATAGGTCCAGATTTAGGGCTTCCCCTTTGGATCCCTTTTTGCAGACCAGTGCTTTCAAGTGGGTCCAGCACGCTCCAGCACTTGGCTGCTTTCCCTGCCTCCCCTTGATGAGAGCCTGAGTCTCTAATTTGGATCCTGCCCGCACCCTGCCCGCTGTCATTACTGCAGTTGTCCCTGCTGGGGAGGCAGCAGCCTCTATAGCTGGCCCTAAGCCCAGCCCAGGCCACCACTCAACTCTGCCACCTCGTGGACTCGGTCCAGCACCGGCGAAAAGGTGACCTATTTGGGTGTTGTGTTGCTAACTATGTAAATTGGTGGACAGGGAAGCTCCCAGAAAGACAGAGAGAGTGTGTTTGCAGGTGAAATAGAAGGAATCTTGTGGCTTTGATTTACTACTCAGGGCAACCCCAGAACAATGTGGAAGAGAGGAAGGGAGGGAGGAAAGAGAGGAGGGGGGAGGAAGGGAGGGAAGAGCTCACAGCAAGTTGTAGGGTGGCCACTGGTGGTTTCTTATGCATTTCACAGCCAATCCAAATCACATTGAATGATCTGGGGCCTGACAGGAGCTTTCTCACATGTCACTGGCACCCTGGGTGGGGGCAGCTGGCAAGTACTCAGTAAGCCTCTACAAGCACTTTTCTGCTCTGAAGTTCTGTGTCCCCGTCTATAAAAAACAAGGATAAAGATACTGCTCTTACATAGAATTGAGGCACATAGTAGGTCCTGGAAAAGCCACCGCCAGCACCCCAGTTAATAAAAAGGGGTTTGAGCACCTCCCTCCAATTCCTCTGTGATCCCTGACCCAGGTACTCCTCACACCTCACTATACCATCACAGCAAGGAGCGGGATTGTTGCTAGGTACCCACTGAAGGCAGGACAGTCCCTGTCTGTCCCAGAGGGTCTGTGGGAGTTGCATGGCTGAGAAAGGCTAAGTGTCTGTGTTATAGCATAAAGAAGGTAGCTTCTGCCAGCTAAGCTGTCCCTGGGATTGGAGGAAGATGGAGAACTGGCGGTGGAGACAGTGATGGGCAGTATGTCCTAAGATCAGCTTGACAGGAAGGTCCAAGCTTGGATCACTCCTGCTCTTGTTGTAAATCCTAGCTGAAATTGAGTCTCTTTTGCTTGTTTTTGATAATTGAGAGATTATCATTGTGCCAGCCCGGGGTGGCCTCGAACTCCCAATCCTCCTGCCTCTGTTTCCCAGTTGCTAGAAGTATAGGCTTGTGACGGCATGCCTGGCATCCTGAAGTTGCAGTCTTGAAAGACTCAAATCAGCATTAGTGAGTTCATAAAGGGCTTGATAGGTGTGAGGGACATCTGCTTGCTCCATCTCAAACCCTCTCTGAGCTGCTGTCTCCTCTATGGGTTGTTGCACTGACCCGTTCTGCCCGGGTTCAAAACAGTTTTGCTGGTTAGCTGTGGCAATACATACCTGTAATCCCAATTCTTAAGAAGCTGAGGCAGGAGGGTTATGAGTTGTATGTACATTATACAACTCTGTCTCAAAATAAATAGAGTACGATAAATAATGACAGCTTGCTTTGCTAGCATGGTGCCAGTGTCTGTTCTAGGACTACCCCTCGGCTGCTGATCAGAACGTCCACAGATTTTACAGAGGTGAGTTAGTGTAAAGGGCCATCCTTTACCAGTGATCTGAGGTGACGCATGAGCTGCAGGTGGTCCTACTAGATTGCTTATCAGACAGCAGTAGCAGCAGCCAATGCAGCCCTTCCTGGCCTGCACATGCTGGTCTTAAGTTCTCTCTGGGTTCCTGGGATTATAAAGAAATCTTTAGGTACGCCTGAAAGACCCCCACTCAAGGCTAATAGCTTAAGGCCTGGCTTAGCAATGGTAATGCCATTTTGCAAGGTTTCCACATAAACAAGTAAAAGTACAGGACAAGGTCAGTACTCACAGGCTGCCACATCTGGCCTTGGGAGGGGAGCAGAGAGTTCGGAGAAAAACCCAAACATGAGTTAAGTCAGCTATTATCAGATCCCCAAACACGTAAGAGGCTTGTCCTCGGATGATCCAATGCCTTATTTGAGCTGGCCAATGGGACCCCTGTAACTATGCATCTCGCTTCTGTACCCATGCTTTTGCTACCCAGCCCTATAAAAGTCCCTCTCCCCAGCCTGTGGGCGCGCAAGTCCTCCGAGAGACTTTGTCGCCCACAGGTACCTGTGTATCTCAAATAAACCTCTTGCAGTTTGCATCCGCATCCGTGGTCTCGGCTTGGTCTTTGGGTCCAGGGGTCTCTTCCCGGAGGGAAGTCCTCTTCTGGGGTCTTTCATTTGGGGGTTCGTCCGGGATTTGAGACCCCCACCCAAGGACCACCAACCCACCATCGGGAGGTAAGTTGGCCAGCACTCTTTATCACTGAGTCTGTCTAAGCCTTTCTGTCTACGTCTGTTTCAGTCTGTGCCTGTATGTCTGAATCTGTACCGGTTCGTACGACCTGGTCAAATTGTTTGGCATCTGGCGGGACAGGGAAGGAGCTGACAAGCTCGGACTTCTCCCCCGCAGCCCTGGAAGACATTCCAAGGGTGTCTGGAGCCCGATTTTTCGGAGCTCAATCTGTATCAGAAGGTAGGAGAAGAGGGATCAGGACCCTCAAAGTCTCCATCTCAGTTTTTGCTTTCGGTTTTGCACCGAAGCCGCGCTGCATGTGTGTTTTTTTGTTTGTCTTTGTGTTCTGTTAGGAGTGTGTATTCTTACTTCCCTACTCCTTACCCCCCCCCCTTAACCCTGAGCGAGTGTCCTTGGGCTGCCACTCCACAGCTCCTCGGGATCCTCCTCCACCAAGCAACCAGCCACTGAATACCTCACCCTCTTAAAGGAGAAACCCCAGCAGGAGAAATTCTCAAAGCCTGTTTCTGCACCTCCCCCTGTCCTTCCCCCCTCCCTATGCAGGGCCGGAGAATCTAGGCGCTGACACGAGATTCCCCGGTCTCCTTACCCATGGCTGGGCGACTCTGGGGTAGACGGGAGCCCCCGCCTGATTCCACCTCTCATGCTCTCCCCTTGAGGGAAGGCCCAAATGGCCATCCCCAATATTGGCCTTTTTCTGCGTCCGATCTTTACAACTGGAAAAATAATAATCCTTCCTTCTCCAAAGACCCTGTCACCCTCACTAACCTAATTGAGTCTATTCTAGTCACCCACCAGCCCACTTGGGACAACTGCCAGCAGCTCTTGCAGGCTCTGTTGACCTCAGAGGAAAAACAGAGAGAGTTCTTCTAGAAGCCCGGAAGAATGTCCCAGGCCACAACGGCCGCCCCACTCTACTGCTGAATGAAATAGAGGCGGCTTTCCCCTTGAATCGTCCTGACTGGAACTTCACCGCGGGTTGCAGGTAGGGGACACCTACATCTCTATTGCCAGTTGCTCATAGTGGGTCTCCGTGCAGCAGCCGGCCGCCCTACCAATTTGGCTCAGGTTAAGCAAATGATACAGGGACAGGAGGAGAAGGAAGGAAGGAAGGAAGGAAGGAAGGAAGGAAGGAAGGAAGGAAGGAAGGAAGGAAGGAAACAAAATCAAGGATATGAAAGTTGAAAAGGGTTTGAGAAGATGAAAGGAAGAAAGATTATGGTGGAGAATGCAGGAAGCCCAGGAAGAGAGAGACAAAAAGGAAAATAAGGAATTAAGCAGCCTGCTGGCCACCGTAGTCACTGGACAGGACAGGAAGGGAGATAGAAAGGGAGTCTGGAAGGGGGCCAAGGTGGACAAGGACCAATGTGCCTACTGCAAGGAACAAGGACATTGGGTCAGGGACTACCCCCGGAAGCCAAGATCACCAACCTCCCTCCTGACTCTGGAGGACTAGGGAGGTCGGGGCCAGGAGCCTTCCCCCACCCCCCAGCTCAGGACACGGATGGCAGCAGCTTCCTGGCGAATGGGGAGTGGAAAGCAGGAGCAGCAGTGACCATGGAGACGGAGGTAATCTGGGCGAAAGCCCTTCTGGCAGGCACCTCAGCCCAGAGAGCTGAGCTCATCATGCTAACCCAGGCCCTTCAGATGGCGGAAGGTAAGAGACTGAATGTCTATACAGATAGCCAATACGCCTTTGCCACTGCCCACATACATGGGGAAATCTACCGGAGGCAAGGGCTATTGACCTCAGAAGGAAAAGAAATTAAAAACAAGGCTGAGATCCTAGCGCTGCTAAAAGCCCTGTTTCTGCCTCAAAAATTGAGCATTATACATTGCCCTGGCCATCAAAGAGGCGACAGCCCAGAGGCGAAGGGGAACCGATTGGCAGATGCAGCCGCAAGGGAGGCTGCCCTGAATTCCCCCATCACCTCCCAAGCCCTTCCTTTGGCTTGCCCAGAGGAAACTCAGGCACCCAGATGCTCCCTGCCATATAGTCAAGAGGACGTAAATCTCCTAAAGAAAATGGGGGCCACCTATGACCCCAAAGAAGGACATTGGATTTTCAAAGGAACAACCATTAGACCCATGAGACAAACCTATGAACTGATAGACTGTTTACATAAACTAACCCATCTGGGCCCCAAAAAGATGAAAACTCTCCTAGAACACCAGGAGATGGGACAATACCTCTAAACAGAGATGGGGCCATACAAAAAGTGACTCATGAATGCAAAGCCTGTGCCCAAGTAAATGCAGGCAGGACCAAAGATCCGAGTACGAGGGCATCATCCCGGCGTACACTGGGAGGTTGACTTCACGGAAGTTAAGCCTGGACTCTATGGGTACAAATACCTCCTAGTGTTCATAGACACCTTTTCAGGATGGGTCGAGGCCTTCCCCACAAAACATCAAACAGCGAAGATGGTGACCAAGAAGCTCCTAGAAGAGATCTTCCCCAGGTATGGGATGCCCCAGGTCCTGGGCACTGACAATGGGCCCGCCTTCGTCTCCAGGTAAGTCAGTTGGTGGCCAAGCTTTTGGGGATTGATTGGAAATTATATTGTGCATACAGACCCCAAAGTTCAGGACAGGTAGAACGCATGAATAGAACAATTAAGGAGACTTTATCCAAATTGACTCTTGCAACTGGCTCTAGAGACTGGGTACTCCTCTTACCTTTGGCCCTATATAGGGCTCGAAACACTCCAGGACCACATGGGTTAACCCCCTTTGAGATATTCAAATATTGCTGATTTTGCTAATAGCCCCTCTCTGGAAGCTCATTTGCAGGCACTGCAGATTGTGCAAAAGGAAATCTGGAGGCCCCTGGCAGCAGCCTACCGAGAGCAGCTAGACAAGCCAGTGGTGCCACATCCTTTCCAGATAGAAGACTCTGTTTGGGTCCACAGGCACCAGTCCAAAAACTTGGAACCTCGATGGAAGGGCCCCTACACTGTCCTTCTGACCACCCCAATGGCATTGAAGGTTGACAGCATCACTGCTTGGATCCACGCCTCTCACGTCAAAGCCGCCCACACCACCAAGGAGGCGAAACCGGATGTGGCACCGACATGGAGAGTCCAGCGCACCCAAAACCCCTTAAATATAAGACTCACCGATGGGGCCCCTTAATTATCATATGGACCCTGCTGGAGTTGGGCATGGGACAGAGCCCACACCAGGTCTACAACGTGACCTGGACCATAACTAACCCTATGACAGGACAAATGGCCAATTCCACCTCCCTGCTGAGTACCCTGACAGATGCCTTCCCAACTCTCTATTTTGACCTTTGTGACCTGGTAGGGTCATCATGGGACCCCTAATAATCCTTCTCCTCATACTCCTGTTTGGACCCTGTATTCTTAATCAGCTAGTCCAATTCATGAAAGACAGAGTATCTGTTATACAAGCTTTAGTTTTGACCCAGCAATATCACCAACTGCGGCAAATAGATACTGAAATTCCATAATTACTCGGAGAGAAAGATTCCACTCCATGATAAGAAGAAAATGGGGGAATGAAAGACCCCCACTCAAGGCTAGTAGCTTAAGGCCTGGCTTAGCAATGGTAACGCCATTTTGCAAGGCTTCCACATAAACAAGTAAAAGTACAGGACAAGGTCAGTACTCACAGGCTGCCACATCTGGCCTTGGGAGGGGAGCAGAGAGTTCGGAGAAAAACCCAAACATGAGTTAAGTCAGCTATTATCAAATCCCCAAACACGTAAGAGGCTTGTCCTCGGATGATCCAATGCCTTATTTGAGCTGGCCAATGGGACCCCTGTAACTATGCATCTCGCTTCTGTACCCATGCTTTTGCTACCCAGCCCTATAAAAGTCCCTCTCCCCAGCCTGTGGGCGCGCAAGTCCTCCGAGAGACTTTGTCGCCCACAGGTACCTGTGTATCTCAAATAAACCTCTTGCAGTTTGCATCCGCATCCGTGGTCTCGGCTTGGTCTTTGGGTCCAGGGGTCTCTTCCCGGAGGGAAGTCCTCTTCTGGGGTCTTTCACGCCTGTGTCTCAAGTGAGGCGTTCAGGGGGACCCAGACTAAAACAGCTATGTGTGAAGTGTAAGGAAGAAAGGGGAGCTATTTTTGTGGAGCAAAAAAGGAGGCACCTAAGGATGTATCATAAAACTGCCAGGCAAGGCTGGCCATCACAGTAGACACCTTTAATTCCAGCACCCAAGAGGCAGGCACACATAGATTTTTGTGAGTTTGAGGCCAGTTTGAGTTTGAGGTCTACATATCGAGTTCCAGACTAGTCAGGGATACATAATGAGACCTTGTTTCAAAATAAAAGACAAAACCAAATAAAATAAAAAGATCTGTCAGGTGTAGTGCTACATGAAATGATGTACTAAAGCGGCCCCCACTAGCACCTTTGGAGTTTCTTCCGCAATTTCAACCACCCTGACAGAAGGCACAAAAGAGGCATCTGTTTATCTTCGAGTGAACTGCTTCCTTATGAATTTGATGAAAGGGAAAATACGAGAATTCACAAAACAGTAATTATAACGATAAGCCACGAAATTAACGCAAGAAGAAAGAGGAGCTGTATGGGGAAGACCACACATTTGGTTTGTGTGTACATGCAGTGTGGTTCTGGGTATCTTTAAACAAATATAAAGGTTGTAGGGCAAAAAGATCAGTGCCAGAGAGCCAGGAGTGTTGAGGAAAGGATTTGAGAAGTGTTGACGTAAGGTTTTGAGGAGTGGTATATGCTAATTGGTGATGACGACACAGGCAGAAAGATGGAGTACAGGAGTCTGAATGAAATAGGGCAGGGATCAGGGGTTATTGGCGGTGAGGAGGTCATGGAAGTCAGGGGACAGGTGTTGAGTGACTCACTATTCTTCCAGGCTGTGAAGTCACCAGAATGCTGATAGGAGTAGGGGTGGGGCACCAGGTGCTAAGGTAATGAATGAATGGAAGGGAGCAGTTTGATATACCAGGCAGTAGCAAGTAGGTGGTGGATGATGAAATTTGATGGCATGGACTTTGACGTTTGTGGGAGTTTTGGAGGAAGAGAGCAGAGAATAAGTTTCACAGTGCGAAGAGACATCCCCCCCCCATCCTCATCCCGCCCCCAGGTAAGGGGAAAGGCTTCTACTTGAGAAGCTATGAAACATGCCCAGCTTTCATTAATGCAAAATATGAAGTGACCTTACCAAAAAGGAGGATCATAAGTACTAGGACATGGCCTGACAACAGACCCTGGCCCTCAGGAGATCTGGTTTGTAAAGGTTGAGGGCATGAACAGAGAGTAACAGACATACTTGCCTTACAAGATTAATGAAAAGGACAATAACTTTATGTAAGGTAGCGGCAATGGTGAAGATGGTGCTGGTGGTAGTGGTGACAGAGATCACCAGAGGAATGGGAGTTAAGGGGGGCAGTGTCAGAAGTAGGGGTCTAGGACTCCAAACATCCTGATCTACCACTAACTAGCTGTATAGTCTTCCTTTGGGCCATGGTTTTTCCATCAATGAAACAAAAATGTCAGACAAGACTGGTAGTTTTTTTGTTTTGGTTTTTTTTCTTTGTGTGTGTGTGTGTGTGTGTGTGTGTGTGTGTGTGTGTGTGTGTGTGCGTGCGCACGCGCGCGCATTATACATATATGATAATTTCCTGAAACACTGTTCAAAATGTGCCTATGAACCTCCCCAAGGAGTCAAATCTCATTCCCCGGGAGTAAGGACCCAGGAGGAGCATTTTAAATATTTCCAGACTATATAATAAGTGCTTCCTCCTATTGCTCGGCTCTGTTTTCTTTCTTTGGGTATTGCTTTGCCAAGAACCTAGTCTGCTTTCCAAATGGCATCATTCAGAAAGTGATAGTGAGCCAGATGTGGCTTGTCAGTGAGAGCTGGGCCATAGCGGTTATCAGAGGAGACCAGACACGGTGAGCTCTGTCCTAGTTGGGCCAATGGCCAGATAGCAGGCAGCTTTATTTTTACAGCTTTGGCCTTTGGGCTTTTTCCCCACAGCATTGCATAAGATGAGAACTGAGTCAGCATAGCTAAATTTTTTGTTTTGTCTTGTTTTGGATTCAGTGTGGGATCACAATGTTTGTTATTGTGCAGCCTAGGTACTGGGTATCCTTTCGGAAGGTGGCCATTGACCAGTAAAAGATGAAAGCTGAGGACAGGACCACACTTAACTCTTGTGTTTCAGACATCCTTGTGTCCCCAGTGCTCAGAAATGTACCTGGCCCTATCGGGAGCTCAGCAAAGATGTGTGAATCAGAAATCTAAGGAAAAGTAGAAGTATATTATCAAACACACAACAACAAAACAACAATTTAGGGGAACCACTGGTTCAAACACAGAAAATAAAAGTACAGCTGCAATTGAACCAGCATGTGATGCTATCCCAAACTCACATAAAAGTGGAAAGACAAATAAAACTACCATCATGCAAAGATGGGGAAGATTGCCACCCACACACACCCTCTCCAGGCAGAAGACTAACAAGAAAGAAAATGAACCTAAAATATGGCCAACGAGGGAGTGGGTAAGCTGTGTTCACTCACCCTGCTTCTGCAAATTTCCTAACAGTGTAAAAAAGAATAAACAGAATCCCAGATGATATTAACATAATGGCTCTGGATAGGAGAGAATACAGGATAAGTGGGAAACAAGTGGGGTAATTTGGAGTTGAATCAAATCAATAGATAGTTTGTTCAGGAATGTAGTAATGCTGATCCATTCTAGATATTCACTGAAAAGTGTGTACCAACTAGGCACTCAAATTTAAGGATAGTCAGGTGTGCTGATGTGTTTTATGTCAAATGGACACAAGCTAGAGTCATATGAGAGGAGGGAGCCTCAATTGAGAAAAAAGCCTCCATAAGATCAGGTTGTAGTCACATCTGTAGGGCATTTTCTTAATTAGTGATTGGTAGGGCTTAATTAGTGATTGGTGGCACTGTAGGTGGTGCCACCCTGTGTTGGTGGTCCTAGGTTCTATAAGTAAGTAGGCTTGGTAAGCCATGGGGAGCAAGCCAGTAAGCAGCATCCCTCCATGGTTTCGCTATCAGTTCCTGCCTCCAGGTTCCTGCCCTACTTGGGTTCTGGTCCTGACTTCCCTCAGTGATAGAGTACTATCTGAAAGTGTAAATGAAACAAACCCTTTTCTCCCCATATGCGTTTGGCCATGCTATTTCTTCCCAGCAATAGAAACCATAATTAGAACAGGTATGAATATTCAATAAATGGTGAGAAAGGGAACTGCAGGATGCATGGGAAACACAAAATCATGCTTATAGAAATACTTCCAAACACATTAGTAAACACAATATCTGTGGTATATATGTATGTGTGTGTATTTGATTAGACTTTTTTTCAATAGAATGAGAAGTTCATGGGCTATCATATCACCTTATATGTAATGCATATATACATACATGCATATAATATACATGCATTTGTTTTAAAAATAGTTACATATATGTATATAGAGAGAAGAAGAGAGATAAGGGAAGGAGGAGAGCAAAGGGGAATATTCCACTATGTTTTAAATTTGTATTTCATATTAATTCTCTCTTCCAAATTTATTGACCACACTTGTTAGATAGTACAATAAGCAAAATCAGTTACTATAAAACCTAGTGACTATTCAAATATCTTCTTGTAAATGCCAATTTAAATTTGGTTTTATTTTATAATATCTTATTTTTCTTTTTACTTTTTGTTTGTAGTTTTTATTTTTTTACATTTTCTAGATATAGCTACCAAGAAATTTTAATAAGGATGCCTAAATAATTGGAAGCAAAAGAGGAAGTCCTACTAAAATTACAAACAACTTTGGGAATGAATGAAAATATCACAGCACTAAGAAAATTGGATGTGTGTAAAATGATACTCAGAGGGTATTATGGCTTTAAATATCCTAATGAGAAAGATGGTTTTAAAGTGGACTACACTTACAATCAAAAAGCTATAGCACAAATACTAAAGTAACCTCCCAAAAAAAGTGGAATAAAGGATTAGCAGATTTTAATACATTTTAATAAGGTCGACCAAGGTACCACCCATGAAAAAGGAAGAAATTCACAAAACAGCATATGAAATGAAGATATATATGGAAAAACATCCTGTTGGGAGGCTCAAAATATAAACACATACCATGTTCAATTTCATTACCATACATTTGCTGATTGAGATTTTAAAATGGATGATTTTTGTAGGTAAACATGAATTCTAACATTGACTGAAAGGAGATAATTATAGAAGTGCTTAGAAGTTAGTTGGTGTTAGTCATAAGCTTGGATCACCAGGGAACAGATAATTTTGGAGTTGTATCATTGCATTTACAGCACAGCACAAAACTGGTTGCTTCTCCCCTCATGTAGGAGGATTGCACGAGCATGTGATCATGCCCCAGTAGACAAAACATACCATGAGGAGTGAAAAACCACTGATCGATCACAGTTAGGAATACCTCTAAAAAACCATAGATCCATTTGTATATTTAAAGATTAATGCATCTTAACTAGGTCGGGTTTATCTTTGAAATGACAGCATGTTTCAACATTAGGAAGCCTATCAGTATGATTCATTTGATCAAAAACTGAGGGAAAAACTCAATTCTGATAGATTTAGAAAAAATGATACATAATAACAAAGACCCTCTGATGATTAAAAAGAAACATCAAAATAGAAGTCTAAACAAACCTAGCTCCTTATGAATGAAGGAAGGAAATCCTACACAAACTCCAAACTCTCTGGCTTAAAATCAGAAGGAAGAAGAAGGAGGAGGAGGAGGAGGAGGAGAAGATCTTTCAATGATGAGAAGAAATAACAAAAAGAACAAAAACACAATTCTTGAAAGGGGGAGATAGGAATTGCTCTTCCTTGTAGAAATTACAGCTTCTTTTTTAGAAAGTACATGCAAAACAACTATACAATTATTTGGACCAATGAGAATTCAGCGAACTGGACAGATGCCATTCTTCATTAATGAGCAATTGTGAACATTCCATGAGGTTAAAACAGCATTTACTGTTGGGAATGGCCTTCTGTATATATGTTTCTCTTATTGGTTGCTGAGTAAAACACTGATTGGTCAGTAGGCAGGCAGGAAGTATAGGCAGGGCTATCAAACAAGGAGAATTCTGGGAAGAAGAGGCAGAGAGAAGCCGCCAGGGAGACACCATGCTACTGAAGGAGTAACATGCCAGATTACAGGTAAGCCACAGCCTCATGACAATACATAGTTTAATAGAAATGGGTTAATAATTTATAATTAATATTCCCTAGTGTGCTTATTTGGGGCTAATCAGCTGTGGGATCAGGCCACAAAGAAACTCCTTCTACAATTTACCCAACTCTAAGCTACACAGGGCTAAATTTAATAAAATTTCTCATGAACAATTGGCTCTGTTATTAATGAGGAGGGCCTAACTAGGTGAGATGTGCTCCAATTGCAACATTTACCCAATAACTCTCCATCAAGATCATGAGCCAAAACCATGTCTGTCAAATTTTAAAGTAACAGTTTTACCTACCTGTCAAAATTAAATTTTTGTTGCTTTAGTCTCTCACTCTGATGGACATCAAGTTATTGCATTTGTTTGGTAGGTTGGTTGTTTTTTTATTTGATTTGGTGGGTTTTGCAGAACTGTCATTGTCCCCCTGAAAGTGACCTCTCGTAATGTGTTCAGAGGTCAGTTCAGCATGTCATAGAGTTTTCTAGTGTTCAGAAAGATATAAAGTGGGTTGGAGGTATTATGACAGTCCATGGTTGGTCTCTAGGCAGCCAGGAAGAACTGGGCTGGCTGCAGTATGATTTGGTGGTACCAGTGCTGTCCAGAACTGTGGAGTTTACATTCACAAAGAATACAGGCATCTTGGAGGATGCCCTGTTCGCTGACTAGGTAGAGATGTTGTCTCAGCCTCTGATGGACTCAGTATACGTGTCACTCTCTTTATTACAAACCTAGGTTACTCTTGAGTAGGATGGCTGTCAGAATTCATCCACCTATGCCTCCATACATCTAAAAAGCAACTTACAGCTAACCTTGTCCTAAACTTCATGTCTAAGAACTCCAAGACATCAGGACAGGAGAATTTGGGGATCATTTTTTATGAGGTCTCCGCCATCTTGGAGGAGAAACTGCAGGGACTTTGGCATATATGATTCTGGAACAGTGCAAAAACTGAGAAACGACACACAGCTCTCATGTTAGAGAATAGGTGTTAGTCTACAGAAGGTTTCTGAGAACTTGGTCATTTATCTTGGGCCAGTAGAAAATCACAGGAATATGTACCTTTCCATGGAGAGGGTGACTTTAAAATATTAGGGTGAAATAAAGCAGAGCATCAAGTAAATGCTGATTTCTGGCAGTCATCTCCACTTACATGGTCTCCAATTTTACTAACCACCCTTCTCTACATGGATAATAGAGATGCCATAGTTCCAGTGACTCCCAGCTAGGGACAGGAGTCTATAGTTAAGTGGCTCCCAGCTAGGGACAGGAGTATGGGACAACATCCCTTCTCCCACCTCCACTTGTATCCACAAAGGGAACTGAGAACACCTGCCTACTTGGCCTTGTTTCTATTGGGCGCACAGACTGTAACAGTAACACTCGTGGGTAGTTTTACTATGTTAAAGCAATGCAACAATGGATATCCTATTTGACTACAGTTCAGGCAGGCTTGAGAGCTCTCTACAAGGTGGACTATTGACTTTTCTCTTTTACACTCAGTGAACAGCTCTTTCCTGCAAACCCCATATCTCCTGCCTGGCCAGGGAGCCTTGCCAACTCTATCTGACCACTCAGACAAGGTTTCTTCAGGACACTAGCAAGCCAGATGCTATCTCAGTTAGCTCTCTTTCAATCCAGGTAGGATAACACAGGCATTGTCTTTGCTGAAGGTAAGTTGCACCCTGTTAGGAAAGAGACTAAGAAAGTTAGTTTCAAGTTAGTACCAGCAAGGAAAGGATGAACCCAGTACTTAGCTTTCCCGATTCCTTCCAGGTTAAACAAAAGCCCACAGCTTTCTCCTATGAAATGATAACATCTGATTACTTAGACATTTTAAAGCCACAATTTAAAATTCTAATCATATTTTAAGAGAAACTAGTAAGTTTGGCAGTAATGAGGTTTTTTTTTTTTTTTTTTTTTTTTTTTTTGCAACCACATCTACCATTTTGCATACAGCTCTTCACATTCCCACTTCACTTTCTCTTTGGAATATAAATTTAAATATAAATGGTCAGACTGTTCATGGGTTTTGACCAAGTTCATTTGTCTCTTAGCCACCTCTCAAAGAGGAAATTTTGTCTTGTTTTGTGTTTTAAATAAGTTTGACATGTTCTCTGGAGCATTTAGAAAAGATTATTTGAGGGGAATTGAGTATATTTATAAGACTTTTAAAAATTAAATATTATGGGGTTGAAAAGGAAGGCTACAAAAAGCAAGTACTGCTTGCATTAAAATGATGTTCCCAATGCTGCCAAATTTTGTTCCAGTGGTTAATAACCTTCTGTTTCAAAACAGGAAAGAGGCTGAATCACAGGGAGTCACCTACACACGGCCTTTGCTCAATAATTATCCAACTGACAGTTCAGAGAGCTCAATAAACCCTCCTCCATGGTCTCTGAATACTGAATTCATTATGCTTAATGTTCACACTGAGATTTTCAGATTTTTTTAAAATTTATTTATTTTATTTTAGTATGTGGTTTACCTGTTTAAGCACTTAGCCAAGAGGTTTTTGTTTTGTTTTGTTTTTAATCTTAACAGTTATACCTTATGCTTTAATTATCCTCATTTTTGATCTAGCTCTAGATCTAGAATTGAAGAGTGTTCTTTTGATGTGGCTTTGTGCTTTTTAAAAAAAAGCTTTTCAGCTCGTAGACATAAAAATCTATTTGTTCATGAACAGCTCGGGTGAAGAAAGAAAAGAAAGTGTGGCTGGCTTGCAGGCCTTGTTTTCCTCAGAAGCTGGTTGGCAACTGAAAATGTCTGGAGTGTCTCCTGTCTTCCCGGTGGGAAAGGGCTGGGGAAGGCTCAAAGTATGGCCACAGCTCAGCACTAGCCTTCAAGTCCTTCACCAGCACCTCACACGGTGGACGAGGCTCTCCAGAGACTTCATGGAAGCTGAGGCCTGGGGGATGGAGACTCAGGGATGGAAGAGGGATCTGTGCGGTTCTATGGAATATTGTTTCTACAGCTTTTTCCTAACAGGTAAATAGGAGTTTAACAGAGAGGTCTCCTATGGGCCTCCCGTATTTGAGGAGAGTGAGAGACACAGCAGAATCCGCCTCCCTCTCCCTTCTCTCATTGTTTGGAGTTAACCATTGTGGTGGTGGAGTTAGCCATTATGTAGCGGATGCCTGGGTGGATGTACGGAAATAAAAGTAAATAGTGCCAGAGAAGGAGAACTGACCCCAGAACAGGAAGGACAGAGTTACTCCGGGATCACAATAAACAGTGTGTATGTGGGGAGGGGGGGGTAGGTAAGAGAGACTCTAAGGAATTAACTCAGAGTCCTGGGAGGAGAAGAGATGGGACCATTTCTGTTTTCTCCTGAGATGAAACATCTGAAAACCCTGTCAGTTATGAGATGTCACTGAGGCTAAAGCAGCAATAATATCACAGCCACAGTCACCTGGGGGCTTACTGCATTCCAGACACTGTTCTGAATGCCTTGCGTACATAAGCTCATTTAATCTTCACAATGACCCTATAAAGGCAGAGCAATCTCAACTCCAACTTTATAGACCTGGAGACTCAGATCCAGAGGGGTAATGAGCCCCATGGGGTAGGAAGTGTTGGTTACGCTGAAATGGCCTAAGGCTGGGGTCCATGCTAGCTCAGTGACTGAACATTTAATAGCAGGGAAAAAACGAAGTGAACACTAAATGGAAATTAAAATGCTGTGCTTAAGATTTGAATGGCTCTGGGTACAGTGTGGGAGAGGGCCCGCATGTTCAGAGAGCTGTAGGAGCCAACGGGATGACAGAGGAGACTTTTGTCAGTATGAGCTCAGGGCCAGCGGACTCCTGATGAATTTGGACCCTCAGGGACAAAAGACAGACAGTAGGAATTTAGTAAAAGCAGTTTGTGCTGGATTGACTCCAGTTCATCCCTAGGACAGTTCCACTGAGAGACTGGGAAACGTGCACTCAGCCTTGGCTGGGAATCTCCCAGGGATGCAGACAGAGCCAGGAGATGATGTGGCTGACAAAGGTGAGGGGTAGCAGAGGATAGCAAGACTTGCCTGTCTGATCTCTGATCTGGGAGAGAAACTCTATAGTGACATCATGGCAAACAACAACAACAACAAAACAAACCAAACAAAAAAATGAAGCTCAGAACACAGTCTCCATCATGACCACCAGAAGGTGTTGTCTAATTGTTAATATTGGTTTTCACCTAGACAGAATTTAGAATCTCCTAGAAAAAAGAAACCCTTCCTGTCCTGTCAACAAAGACAGTTCTGGAAGGGCTTAACTGAAAATGAAAAATCTGTTCTGAATGTAGGTGGCACCATTCATGGGCTGGGATCCTAAACTGGATGAAAAGGATGAAAGCAAGCATTCATCTTCCACAGATGTTTCTGCCCCCCTCCCACCGCCCCCCATGATGGACCTTACCCCTTTGAACTGTAAGCCAGAGTTATCCAGAGCAAACTAGAACAAGCCAGAGCAGGCCATTCTTTTCTTCACAAGTTGCTTCAGGTTAGATATTTGATCTTAGAAACTAAAAAATAATACAGAAACTGCATTAACTAACACAAATTATTACTTTTTTTTTCTTCCTCCTAACCTGGGAAACTGGGCTTGGAGAGGCTCATCAACCAGTTCCCAGCTCCACAGCTGGCAAATGACAGCCAGGATAAATAATGCATGTCTGTGCCTCTAGTTCCACGGGTTCATCTACAGGTTCCACACAAGTCCCTGGCTGCTCTGCTTTGGTCAAATTCTACAACATCTTTCGTAATTATGCTTGGGAGCATTGCACTGTCCACACTTCAGCTACAAGTTATTTTAGGTTTTACTAATGAACCAGGGTGTGATTAAAATTATCAGGACTTTTAGGAGGGTGGCAAAAATGACTCATTTCTCACCTCTACGTACAATGGTAGAAGTGATACTTTGGGACTTTTGAGTGAAATGAAGTCATAGGTGCAAAAATCAGAGTTGCTGGCTCACAGCCAATGAACCTCATCATGCCCACCCTGAACCAGAAAGTCTACAGCCCACCCCTATTCCCAGAGGAGACACATGGCCTAGTAAACCTAGTTTCACTGACACTGTGTGCTCTAGCTGAAGGGACACAAAAAAAGCAACAGCTACATACTACTAAATACAAGCCGAGTGCTTGGCATGAACTGGTATGCAGCCAGCCTTATGAAATAGGGCCTGTGTCTAATCCAGTCAGTGACAAGAAGGCCAATGCTTCGGGATGAGTTCACTTGTCCATCGTAGAAGGAAGGTCGCTTAGAAACACTTTTTTTTTTTTTAAACTTTGATTACATTGCATTGCATACATCTGTCACAATGGGTTGAGTTGGAATCAGACCTCCGGCTGTCTGTGTTCTGCCCCATTTCTCCAGCCTTTGAACCTTGATCTTTGAGGCCGTGGGAGTGGTGGTGACAAGGTGGCTCATGCAACTCAGGAGGAAGGAAGTACCTCATCATTTCCCCAAGTTGAGCCTCCCACTTCCTCACCTCCAAATGAAGTTGGAAGAACTCCTGGGTTCGGAGTAGGACTAAGGATCCTGGAATCTGAGCTATAGAGGATGCTTTATAGGCTATGTGATTTGAAATCTAGTCAGTGAGTTCTCGATCTAGGTAATTGCACCTAATTACCTGCAGGACCTTTCTGTATTGGTAAAGGTCTTTGTGTACTGGAACTAGACAAGCAGGATTATTAAACCAGGTGGAATGATCCTCCCGGGGCAAAACTGTGACACAGAACATGGGATTCATTCAAAAAACACGTACCTCTGCAACTTGCCTGGAGTCGGGCAGGCAGTCTCTTCTCCAAATGGTAGGGGAGAGAATGCTGTATGCGAGTTGGTCCTCAGAGACAAACATTTTAATACACCCTAATTTTTATTTTATTCATTTCACAGATGAGTTCAATGAGACTTGGGACTTACCAAAGTCAGTTCTTAAAAGACAAGGTAGGATGTGACGTCAAGTTTCTTCACACACTCCTCTCTACTTACACTTACACCCAGAAGTTCAAGCATACCTTTGAATACTTGAGAATCTTGTCTAGTTCAGTGCTAGTGGAGCCAGCCTCTCCTATGCTCTTCCTTCTCAGAAAAGAAAGGGCTTTTCAGGTCTCATGGGTGACCTGCTTCCGAAAGAGCAAAACAAACCCCTCTCATTAAGAACATTTTGAAAATATCTGTGGTCACAGCCTTGCTTTGGAGAGCAGGATTTAATGAGCACAACAAAGATTTTTTTTTCACATCATCGTTCAGGAGACCTCTATGGACAGCTTATGAGACACAACCTACTTTGATACTAAAGCATATTGTCACTCGATCTTTTATGCTTACAAAAGTAAGTGGAACAACTTGTTAATTGAGGAGTTTGGATTGTTGAATTCTGGATAGTTCTTTTTCATATTCTATAGGTTGTTCTATCTTTGTCCTACTAGCCACATAAAGTAAGAACAATATCTAATATTATAGAAACTTCTTAATATTTATTTTAAAACGTTGTGTACTTTCCAAGGCTTAGAGCACATATGTTGTAAACCAGCCGGAAAAAATAAGCAAACAAACCTCTAAATGGTTGTCACTTGGCCTACAATATGAAGTTACCCAATCCTCTCAGCTCCATCAGGTTCAGAGATGCAGAACACAGATTTGACCTCCATCCTAGGTCTGTTGCAGAACTCACAGAGTGAGCTGGTTGGGGCTTGGCATCCTTTCAGGTTCTCAAGTTATCAAATGGACAGCTGTTGTGGTGGGAGGAATCGGACACCTGTCTTCCCCTCTGAGGCAACTGGATTACTCAATCAGCACAAACAGTACTGGCTTGGCTGCCTGGATCATCATTTTCTGAATCTAGTGATTTCTTCATAAGTCAGAGCTTTTGTCTTTCTTTCTTTAATCAAGTAGAACAGCAACAATTGTGTGTGTTCCTAATATAATCACTTTTCTTGAGAGGCCTCGGGAAACAGCTCTCCACTCAGGGTCGCTTTTTCCAGGCTTGTATTTAGGGAAGAAACCAAGACTTTTTCCAGCTAAGTTACATAAAGGGGAAATGATGAGGTCTGTGATGGAGCAATGAGGAATTTCCTGGGTGTCCCAGGACAAACAGCACTGTAGAACCAGGTCATTGTCAACTGGAACCGAAGGACTCAAGGGGGTGGTGTTGAGTAGGAGCTGCGAGGGAGAGATGCTGGAGGGCCTGAGGTGCCTGCATCTGCACTGAGATGAAATGCTTACCTTGTGTGCCACTTTCATTACCAAAGTCAGCAATTTCTCTGCAGCCCACTGCTACAGTTAGCTCTTAAGTTCCAAGTTTACATCATGAGAGTTCATAAATAATCTCATCTGCCAATAGTAAATTCTTTTATTCATGATTAGGGAGAGAACTGAACCAATTAAATATTCTCTAGTCTCCTTTTTTCTCCACTGGCAAGATGACTCAGTGGGTAAAGGTGATTGACACCAAGCCTGATGGCAACATGAATTGGAGACCCACCTCCCTCCTACATGGTGGGAGGGAGAACCAGTCACCATAAGTTATTCTCTGATCTCCAAGTGAATGCACACACACACACACACACACACACACACACACACATATATATATATATATATATATATATATATATATATATATAAATATATATACATATATATATGCAAACTATCTGTGTGTGTGTGTGTGTGTGTGCATGAGAGAGAGAGAGAGAGAGAGAGAGAGAGAGAGAGAGAGAGAGAGAGAGAGAGAGAGAGAGAGAGAGAGACTGGAATGTTATCATTTGGGTTAGACTTGTAATCCTCCATCCAATCAGCCATGCAGGAGGAATGTAAAATGAGCTTATATTAGACTCTCTAACACAAGGGCTCTCCTAAACTGACTTCCTTTTGAAGGAAGCATGGTCTGCCCAGGCATCAATTGACTAGCCACACAGTCAGCACATAGGGATGCTTACAAATCTTCTTAGAGGGCTCTTAAGCTGCCAGTTCCTCAGAAGACCTGGTCCTCTATGAGACTGGGAAGTTTTGGGAGACAATAACAATGCACCCTTGACTCCAACAGTGTGTGTTGATTACCTCCTTGCTGCTGTGACCAAGATGCTGACAGGAAGAAACTTAAGGGAGGAAGGTTTAGTCTGGCTCTTGGTTTTAAGGGTTACAGTCTGCCATGATGAGTAAGGCATGGAGTCTATTAGGACTTATAAGACATTGGAGTTGTTTTAGTCTCCTTGAGAGCCATGAGAAAGTTCTGATTAAGCCCATTGGGAAAGAACATATTCTATAGCTAACAAGCTGCTTGCTGCTAGCAGGATTCACATGTAGATAGTGAGCCTGCCTACTCTAATTCAAGGGCACACAGGGAACTGGTTAACTTATTATACTGTTCTTTGCTCTGCTTTGCCCCTCGTCTGTATATAAAATGGTTCTAAATTAAAGTCACCATTGACTGGGTTGTCCTCCCGTTTCTATCCTGTGTTTCTGTCTGTTTCTTTTATTTACCATTTCTCAGTCATAGTGCCCATTTCAGGTACATTAGCTGAGCAGGCGCCGACAAAATGGTCAGAAGCAGTTCAGGTGTTAAATCTTAAGACCCTCGCAATGCACTTCCTCTAACTGGATTTGACCTCCCAAATGTTCTACAGTCTCTCAAAACAGTAGCAGCAGGTAAGGACCAAATGCTCCAACATGAGACACCATGGGCCACAATTTACATTGATAACACAGTCCAGTATTTAGTTAGTTTCCAACTCAAAGACAAAAAACACAGATAACACAGCTACTTCAAAATTAAATAAAAGAGGAAAAACTCACTTCCCCTGGCCTGCCCTATAGCAAATCTTGCTGTAGGGAGCAGAACAATGTACCGTATCACATGCTGGGTTCATATGCACACACACTGGGGAGCCCAGAGAGGATGTGAAACTGCCCTGGGTGGGCACTCTCTTCTGATATTTCTTTTTTGTAACCTTAAAGCCAGTGACCAGGCTGTGCAGGTCACGATTCTTCAACAGAAATGCCAACAGAGGCACTATTGTTCCCCCTAGGTAACAAATGTCACAGGCCCTGGCCAGTCACACTGTCCTGAAACACAGCTGCTTCTGCAGCCCAGTGAGACGGAGGCTTTGTTTTAATTGTCACCTTTGGGTGTTTTGTTTGTTTGTTTTTGAAGGCTACTCCTTGACACTGCGTTTTCTTGGTAACCTTTCCACAACTGCACTCACATGGGCCTCCAGACAGCCATGGGGTTGCTCTAGAAGGCTTATCTTGTCTACATTGCTTTCTTCACAAAGGGAAAAGGAGCAGGCAAGGACTCTGGGGGCCAAGTACAACCAGGATCGAGGTCATCAAGTTCACACCCTGTGTCAGGCCCTGACCCATTTGCTTCGGTCTCCCCCATGTTATCACAGGCCAGAATGACCCTGGTGACTGAAATGGAAGTGCCCCCCACCCAGCTTCCCCCATTGCCTACTTCCTCACAACAGGCCTCTTTAGAGCAGGAGCAGCATGTCTTGCAAGGGCCCTGAGGTAAGCCATGCCTGAGCATCACTCCTTTGAACAACCAAGGCTGTTAACGGAGCTATAACTGAAGGGGCAGTGCATCGACAACCTCTCAAACAACACCTGTATTTTTTCTTAAGGAAGCAGTGTGGAAATGAGGTCAGAATTAACGTATTCTTCACCACCACAGAGCAGTCTGATGTCCTTTTATCCCTAGTGTCACCCAGGCAATTCATGGAGTGGGTTTGAAAGGACCAGTGCCCAGATTCAGGTCGCAGAGAGAAAAGCCACAGCTGTGATTGCTGTGTGAGGGGTAGACTTCTTGCCCCCTCTGGTTTTTCCCATCAAAGTCAGACTGTGTATTTCCCTCCTGTGGGAAGTACTTTAGAGGTCACGTGGGTGACTGGGGTGAGCAGGAAGCCACAGCATTCCACAGCCGTGGGCTATGTGAGGTGTGAGGGATTGCAGGAGAGGTGTGAAGTTGTACTGAATCTTGTCAGCTGTTGACTTGGGATTCACAACAAACAGCTGCATCAACAAACCAGGGCAGGGACTTTGGGGGAGCAGGTGGTGGTGACATGGGGGATAGCCAGCCCCAACCTGCCTCTATTAGCTCTAATTATGCTTATGACTTCTGCTCTGGGCAGCTGAAGATCCATCAAGGCCCACCAGGACTACTAGGGACCCTCAGTTTTAGACTGTGGCCAGTCAGCTGTAAAAATGGGCCACAGTTGGTAGCAACAGAAGGAGCCCGAAGCCTGAAGCAATTTTTCTTTGAAATAAGGTTCTAAATTGCAGGGAGTCCAAATAAATTGACACATTTACTAGCCTGAGCTTCTTTCTTGTTCCTGCTTCAATGCCTTAACCAAGCCTCTCCTCACTGGAAAATTCTCAGTGGGTATGGGGGTGGGATGTAGGGTGGGCTCCCCATCCCAGGCAGGATGAACCTCTCTCTGTTCTTATCTGCTGGCCTACATGGGCACGCAGGTGACGATTCCTCCTGTATGCACATTGTCATTTCCAACATTTATGTGAGCATTTGAACCATATGGGTGGGATATTTTCCATAAGGAAAAACTAACCCCCAGGGGAAACCCCTGTTTAAAAACTAAAAGTTAAGAAGCAAAGTGGTACCAGGCACACAGTATAAGGTCAATGTTGCAGGCTCCCTTTGCAGTCCACACTACTAACAGGGAAAGCCGAGTTCTTGGCAGGATTCTCTTACAATTTAGCTGGTTTAAAATCAAGGTGTTTCCCTCACTAATCAGAAGTGAAATAACTAGACGTCTCATAAGTTTAGCATTTGATTAGCTGCATAGGTTGCACAGCAATATCTTCCTCGGTAGGATTCAGTGACCCAGGCCCGACTAGGCGGGTTTTAAGCAATCTGGAGGATTGGAAATAGATGAATTTTGCTATGGAGCTACAGAAGTGTGTATGGAGTTAGAGGTACAGCTATGGATTCAGTCTCCAGCCCAGCCACTTTGGACAAAGAAACTTGTTGTAGAATATTTTAAGATGTGTTGCATTTGTTTATGGTGTGGAACATTTGTTTAATGATGCAAGGATGTGTTGCAATCTTTTATGCTGCATTTGTTTAACTACGTGAAGCTGTGTTGCGTTGCCTGTCCAAAACACCTGACAGGTCTAATAAAGAGCAGAATAGCTAATAGCTTGGCAAGAGAAAGGATAGGCAAGGCTTGCATGCAGAGAGAATAAATAAGAGGAGAAATATAGGAGAGAGAGAGAGAGAGGGAGGGAGAGAGAGAGAGAGAGAGAGAGAGAGAGAGAGAGAGAGAGAGAGAGAGAGAGAAGGAGGAGGAGGAGGGAGGAGGAGCAACAAGGGGGAGGACTCAAGGGGCCAGCCACCCAGCTACACAGCAAGCCACAGAGTAAGTAGTAAAGAGAGGTATAAACAGGATAAAGATAAAAGCCCAGAGGCAAAAGGTAGACAGGATAATTTAAGTTAGGAACAGCCAGTTTGATGCCGAAAATAAAAAAGCTGCTCCAAGTTGCCGTCACTTGGGGAGAGAAAGATATGATGTAGTTCCCATTCAGCTCAGTGGGTAATATTTCCTGGCTTCTGAAACTCTGGATGGGCAGAAAGAGATACCAGGGAATTCTGTGTCCCAGATTGGGAGAGGTGTTTACTCCAAAAGGTTAGCAGTGTCCCTGGTCTTTAAAGGAGGAGGCCGAGGAACCAGCCTGAAGCCAGAGGCCTCTGTATTGTTGGTCCTTTGACAAGATGCATGGGAGAGGTTAGCATGATAGTTAGCGCAGGAGCAAGCACTCACAGCCAGCACTAAGCAACAAGGCTTGCGTGGATCTGAGGGAGGATGAGATGAGGGAAAACATACAGAATTGAAGTAAGATATGTGACAATGTATATATTCATGCGAGGAAAACATGGGGATGTGGAGAAAGAACATTAGCGAACCTCTTAAGGCATGCTTTCACAGAGTGATAAAACACAACTTTAATGTCTGTCACCAGTCAAAGTGCCATAATTTTATCACCCTTCCCACGCAATACTAAGCTATTCTGGGTGCTGCTATTTCTTAGCTCTCTCACCTCAGTATGCCCAAGATGTCTGACAAATGAACGTGTAAAGAAGATGCGTTCTGTTCCCCAGCATGGATGGAGAATTTATTATGGGATGTGCAACTTGGCGCATGCTGCCGTTTTCTTGTTGTCATGCTCTGCACTGCAATAAGTTTTGGCTGGGAGCAGAGGCCCAATTAATTTGCCTGATATGGTCTCGTGCCCAAGAACTGAAGTCTTGTTGCTCTTTGCTGGTTTGATCCCTTTGCTTAGCCACCAATCCAAGCAGAACAGAGAAGATTGCCAGCTGCCCTTCTGCAAGGACAGCACCCTCCCCTCTTGCTTACACACAGCTTACACACACTCTGTGCCAGAGGTTTCTATGTTTTGCTTTGTCTGGTTTCCTTTGTTAAAACACAAAAGCAAAACAAAACCTTTTGAACTCCCTTGAGGACAAAGAAGGGGAAGCCAGAGGAAGAGGAGGCACTTGATGTTACCTTACTACCAGCTGTCCCCATTAGATAGTTCATCAAATCAAGAACCCCAAACTTGTGTGATCCAGTGCCCTGCCCTGCATGGCTTGGTCATGGGAAACTGCCTGGGGCAATGAGGGAATAAAGAAAGGACAGTCACACAGACTGGTGTGCATAAAAGCCAGGATCAGGTGGGCTGGGCATGCTCTGATGGGGCTCCAACAACTGTGAAAATAACCCAGAACCCCAGCAAGTTTACTATGAACAGTGTAGTGGGAGGAGTTTGCTAGTCTGAGAAGAAGGTCTTGGTATATCATACCATCACTCGAGGGGCTGAAGCAGGAGGATTGCCATGAGTTTTGGGTTGTAAATCTCAGGGAGGAGGAAGCCGCTGCTGCTGAATGTTTGCACAGGAGTCAACCATTTAATACTTGTCCTTGCACACACTGTCAATGTTCTCACACAGACCAAGGGAAGCCTTTCCCAATTCTGAGTCTGATCTGTATAGGGAGGGCTCTGCCAACCCAACATATGTCTGAGGCGTTGGAGCCTTGGCATGTCTGTGCCCATGTCAACAATACACATCCACTTAGGACTCATCTTGACACACTGTCTCTAGGCCTCCTCTGCTCCCCCTACACCAGGAGACTGATGGGCACGCCTTACATTAGGTTGTACTTCTCCCCAAGTGTTCTTTCTGACACACTCACATCTGCAGCACTGTGTGTATCTTCCCACAACTGACAGGATCAGAGCCGAAGGCAAGGCCTGGGCAGACCAATCACCGCATTCCACTACTATCGACACTGTCCAGACTTGAAGTTACTAGCTCTACTTTGTGTAAATCATTCTTCCTGAAAAACATGGGGCTGCGACAGTCCTAAATAGTCCATTGGAGGCCACATTGTTTTACAAATGGTCCTTCATGCAAGGTGACATGTGTTAAACTTTGGGAAGCTTCTAGCTATCTCCATCAGGGCATACATTCACAAGGCCTAGAGAGAGAGAGAGAGAGAGAGAGAGAGAGAGAGAGAGAGAGAGAGAGAGAGAGAGAGAGAGAGAGAGAGAGAGAGAGAGGACACAGTCACTGGCTGGTCAGTGGCCAGCTTAAGGAGCCAACCATGTTATTTCTGTTCCGAACTTGATGACACTTCATCTTAAAAATTGAACTGAAATACCATCACTCCAGGGGCTGAAGCAGGAGGATTGCCATCAGTTTAAGAACTACCTAGTTACATAACCAGTAGCAAGATAGCCTACATACAAGACCTTGTCTCAAGAAACAAAGACAAGCAAAAAAAAAGGAGCTGAGCCAGCTTAGGGCATGAGCTTATTAAAAATTAAATTCTAGGAGAGTTTTGAAAGCCATGGCAGAGGAGTGACTCCCTCCTTTAACACCCATTGCTAAGTGTTTCCAAGCCTGTCACTTTTCCTAGCACCCCAACATACGTTCTGACATTCTGCCAATTATACGCTCCTGTGTGACTGAACCATACCTTAAGAATGCTCAGAATATAAAACACACAGTCTCCTCTTCTACCACACTAGACTCCCTGAACTGTATTGTTGCACAATTCATCTTCATCTACAAGCTCCCTGCTGCTAGGACTACAGTTGGTGCCTGGAAAGTTCATCTGACATTCCTAGCATTTCTAACCCAACAATTATTAAGGTTCAGCAGAAATGGCCACCTCTTTCATGAGCCATGGCTGAGGCTCCAATCCCTCTGCCCCCTTGGTAATTCCATCTCCTCTGTATTCCCATAGTTATTTATTGGAGATGATTTTAAGGACCTTGTTCATTATTTCTGCAACACATAATAGTTGTTTAATGCCCCAGTACAGTATCAGTACAGTAGTTAATATGTAGGTGCTGAAGTCGGGTTTTCTGGGTACAAATGCTGGTTTAGGCATTTGCCTTCAGGTACATTACTTAGCTTATTTATTTATTTACTGTTTTTCAAGACAAGGTTTCTCTGTGTAGCTTTGGAGCCTGTCCTGGCACTTGCTCTATAGATCAGGCTCTGTAGACCTCAACTCATAGAGATCTGCCTCTCTAGTGCTGGGATTAAAGATGTGCGCCACCACTGCCTGGCTTACTAGCTTCTTTATATATCAGCCCTTTAAAGTGAAAGATGAGCACAACAGAAACTATTGCATTTGGCTATCATACAAAGCAAGTGCTCGCAAAGGTTGTTTGTTAATTATCATTGATACTGTTGTGCCCTTCCATCTTGCATATTTTCCACTCTAGCTAGCACACAGAACCTTGCATAGTGACATATGTTTGTATAAAAAAGAAATAGAATAAGTAAGACTTGTTTTCTTCTTTGTGAATTGACCCAATTACATCTCATTAATATTCTGGGGGGGGAGTTTCAGGATGTTTCACAAGGCTGATTTAGAGTTCATGTACACTTTTAGTCTATTTTCTTCAATATAATATTTAAGGTGATGAGTCATTCTGTGAACCAGGTTCATTGTGCACAGCCTCCCAACTGAGTCTACTGAAACAGAACACACACACACACACACACACAGACACACACACACACTCATAAAGTTCATTTCTGAGAGATAGGCAGCAAGAAATAATAGATATCCAGGACTCACTATGAGCCAGGCCCCCAAGGCTCAGGGACTGCCTGCACTGAATGAAATTTTGACTTACCATAAGCCACTTGCATTGCAGTGGAGGGACTCAGGAGAGCACTCTGCTCTGGATTTAATACCCTGCAGCAACATGACATCCTAGGATACTATGTTATCCTTCATCTGGGCTGTTCCAGCTAGCACACACTTGTCTGAGATGCTACTGCCCTCATAGCACCTTAGACAGTTATTCTTTGAAGTTATGAGTGGGAGAGAGGGAAGAGCTGGTCCAGGGTAACCAGGGAAACTATCATGCACTTCCTTCTCAGAGTGTTGTCCCGGTGCTGTCATTGGCTAGGGGCAGTACTGAGACTGTGTGGCATCTCTAGAGATGGTGTAAAGCCAGCCTTAGACTTCTAAGAGTCTATAGTCCAGAGAAATCTTTTGGCCAGTGATAATAACAATAAGTAATAAATAAAGCACGGTGAGACCTAGGCCTCTATTGTAGGACTTCACATCTGGCAATATTGTTTGGCCCGTTAGATAGAGCCTTGCCAGCTAGGCCAGGGGTGGGATATGGTGGGATATGGAGGTGGAAGTTCAAGATTCAGAATTCCCCAGATGTAGAAAAGATTAAGGGAAGGAAGACAATTGTCAAAGACACATTCTAACCCCTAACATTTTGGAGGAGATCTTCACCCAAGTTCTCACACATTCCTTTGTGTGTGTGTATTTCTGTGTGTATGTTTCTCGGCCTTTGTGCCGAGTAAACACTCCATTACCAAGCCATGCTCCGCCTTGATTTTTTAATTGTTTTTTTTTTTTTGAGATTGTAATATAATTGAATTATTTTCCTCTTCCCTTTCCTCCCTCCAAACCCTCCCATGTACTCTACCACTTTCCAATTCATGGCCTCATATATATATATATATATATATATATATATATATATATATATATATATATGTCCTAAACACATAAAGTGCATAAATACTACACACTCAGTCTGTATAAAGTTACTCTAACTGTCTAACTGTATGTATACGTTTTCAGGGCTGCCCATTTGGTTTTGGATAACCAACTGTTGTCTTCTTTCCTGGGAAAGACTGTTTCTCCTACTCTCAGCATTCCTTAGTTCTTTATAGTTCTTTTGCTAGAGACGAGGCCTCATGGGCTTTTCCCCATCCACTTTAGCATGTCCAGTGTTGTCAGCCTTGTTCAGCTCATGTTTAGGTTGCCATGTTGGTGAGATTTTTATAGGTGCAGCTTCTGCCATTTATTTCTAGGAGACACAATCTCATGGGTCTTCTATGTTACAAGGGCTGGCCTCTAACTTACAATCCTTCTGTCTCAGCCTCTCAAGGTATGTCCCATGCCTAGACCTTGCACAGTTGTTTGAAGGACCTGGTCATTTCTTCTAAATACTTGGGTCTGGCCTACAGGATTCTGTCACACCTGTCCTTGAAATTGAAGAACAGATGGGAGGAAATGTGTTGATTGGAAACAGACAGGGCAGGGAAGAATGAGAGAGAGAGAGAGAGAGAGAGAGAGAGAGAGAGAGAGAGAGAGAGAGAGAGAGAGAGAGAGAGAGAGAGAGAGAGAGAGAGAGAGAGAGAGAGAGAGAGAGAGAGAAGAACAGACACCAGAGAACAGGAGTAAGGGTGAGATGGAATGAGAGAGAGAGCAGTGGGTACCAGCCTGAGAGAGATCTTTTGTTGGAGGGTTGAAGAACAGCCACGGGTGGGTGGAGGCACTGCGGGAGGGGGGACAAGGAGAGGAAGGAAACACTTGAATCTTGACATCTGTTTCCACTGTTTGTACCATGAATGAAATAACAGTGGGCTGTGGGAGCAGAGGAGGGGTGCAGTGAGCCAGGTCCGCGTGGGTAGCAGAAGCGTTGTGGCAGTTGACATACCGAAACACTCATGGCTCTTCCTCTATTACTGTGTGAAAAAAACTGCCATCTTTAACACTGTTGGCAGAGCAAAGGGAGCTGTGATGCGTAGTGTGGCTCGACACTTCTGTCACCTTTCCTGAAGCTGCAAGGGAGGCAGAAGGAGCCAGGCCCACTTCGTCTCTGGAGTCATGTTTATGGCAGATGTTTGCTTAGTTATTTGAATTCCTTCATTCAACCAAAAACTATTCTGTGAGCTGGGCTGGGTGGGAGTCCAGGGTTGCCTACAGAATGAGGCTGGGAGTGCTGTTCTTTCAGGGAGCTGCCTGGGAAATGAAGGAGAGGAAGTCTTGAATAAATTACAAAGTCAAAATCCTGCCCGGCAATAGCTCAGATGTGACCGTAATGCTGCATAAAATCTCTCTGCTTTGTGATTTATTTGACCTTGGTTAACAAGCTCCACCGAGAGGCAGGGGGGCTACCCCTCCTCCTGAGGTGGAGGCCCCCCACCAGGGGATACTAGCAGAGCCCCGAGTGGCAGTGAGCCACCTACAGGCTTTATTAGGCTGCTTTCAAACTCATGAATACAGCAGATTTCTGTTGAAAGCAAATATGATTACATTGGCTTTAAATAATTTAAGGATCAAATAAAATCTTCAACGAGCTGGTTGTGGTGTTAAGCATAAATGTGTCAGGAGCCAGCAATTAACTGCAGACCAGATCACAGGGGGAGCTGGACCACATGGAGAGCTGTGCACCTGTCCGGTCCTGCCCACGGATGCCATGGGAAGAGGGTGCAGCGCTGTCCCACAGCGTTCAGGGAAAGGTGACTTCCCTTCCCGTGTGGCTGCAGCATGAGATGATGGAAAAGGAAGCTGACTGTGTGGCAGCCTGGATATTCCATGCAGCATGGCCTCCCTGCTCAGGGCCCTTTGTCCCCAGGCATTAGAAAGCCATGGCTAGTTTATAACCAACTTTGCTGGGAGCTTCCAGCCTATGAGATGGAGGGTCCAGACGGTTGGGAAAGCATGTCAAGTTCTAAATGATGCCAAGATGCAGAGCCACCCTCTCTCCCTGAGATACAGAGTCACAGACAGTCCTCTCTCTCTCTCTCTCTCTCTCTCTCTCTCTCTCTCTCTCTCTCTCTCTCTCTCTCTCTCTTGTGTCTCTCTGTGTGTGTGTGTGTGTGTGTTGAGTTGATGGCCCTGTCATCCTCCTTCAACACTATATAAACTATATATCTAGCATATCTCAGAAAAGACCCCAGAAGTGAGTATCCACCTTATGTCTGGTTCAAATCCCAGTGCACAGATACCTCCAGAATTATCGAGGTTAACTATTTAGAGGAAATTTGTTTCTTATTACATGATTGATGGGTGGAGGGTTTGAGTGCAAGTAACAGAAATGTGGCCATGTGCAATCATACTTTTTAAATAATTTACTCTTAGATATACAACCCTGTTGCCTGTGCATGTGTTCAGTGTATGTTATGTAAAAGGCTTATCCCCATCACACTGCAATAGCCAAAGATTAGAATAAACCCCAGTATCCACCAATGGGGAGATGGGTAAATGAATAATGGTTTATCTGCACAGTGGAATTCTTGGGCACTATAAAAATGATGAGGTAAATCTATATGAATTGATATGGAAAGGTCCCTAGGCTGTATCCTAAAGTGGGAAAGAAAGTGCTGAGGAGGGTATGCTCTGTGTGCTGCTTTCTGTAGCAATGATGCTCACCCTTCCCCCATTACTAGCCTCTTAGGACTCTTAAGACATTTTCCCCCCTAATCTCTACCTTGCCATGAAATTTTAATACCATGAACACCTGTTTATGTCCTGTATGCATAATGTATATTTGTGATTTATATACAAAAGACTAAGAATTTTTCACTTTCAAAAACTAGTATTCACCCATCTTGGGAGTGCTAGCAAACCCAATGAGAATGCTTGTTCAAGAAGAAAAGGAGAGAGCTTATTCCACATTGGAGTGGAAGGATGCATAAGGCATTAATTAAAACCACCATCTGTATAGAAAGGTTCATGGAGAAGTGAGGGTACAGATACATGTTCATTTTAACGTTAATTTTGCCTTTAAAATATATTTTAAATATTTCATTAGTTTTTATTGTGAGTCTGTATGCATGTCTGTGTGTACATGTATGGGCATGTGACCGTGGGTGCCCACAGAGGCCAGAAGAAGGTGTTGAATCCCTTGTAGCTAGAGCTACAGGAATTGTGAGCTGCCTCACTCATAGACATGAACTCCAGTTCTCTGCAAAAACAGCAAGTGATCTTTACCACTTAGCCATCTGCCCAGCCCCGCCATTTTGCCTTTTGAACTAGAACTATTAAATGAGGTCAGGGATATATTTCAATGGCAGAGCACTTGCCTAGAATGTGTAAGGCCCTGGGTTCCGTCCCCAGAATAATAATTTGCTTTAAAAGGTCTAAGTATATAAGTAGGCTTTTGTAAAAATTAAAAAGAAGCCCCAAACAAATAATGTACATCTAAGGAATCACCAAACAAAATAAATAAGCAAGCAAACCCTCCACCCCATCAAAGAGCTTCCAGAAGCTAGGCGTGGCCATCCTCTGGCTCAGAGTCAGCACTGCTGGGAGGGAGGCAGCCTTGACCACATGACACAGGGGGCCTCTGTTCCTGGACAATCTTTTGTCCTCTGGGCTTGTTTTTTCAGAACAAAAGGTGACTGAAGGAGGGCTGCTTCTGGAAGGGTTGGTTTTGAAGAGCAATGTCTCTGTTTAAAAATCATTAGGGTGTTTCCAAATACGAGGAAGAGGCTGTGAAGGGGCCTAGAGGAAGCTGTACATACCTTTTTGAATGCATTAAATGAGGGAGGAAATTGCTCTTGCCTTCTCTTCCTCTAAAGCTGCAGGCCCTCCTCTGAAGGGACCAGGAGGGGACAACAGAGCCCAACCTTGAGAGGTTAAGGGGCAGACAGAAATGCTGGGCTCACTTGGACTGTAGGCCTAGAACCTCCAGTTAGCTTCCTCTAACAGAGTGTTCTTCCTGAGTGAGCACTCTAGGCAAGGGAAAGCCAAGTGTGAGGCTGATTAGTAGACCAGAAACTCCATTGTGAAATTAACAAAAACAAAACCAAGAATGAGGCTCACTATTCCATGTATCAGGAACTTTAATTTGATTGTGTAATGAGGCAAGATAAGAAGTAACATATGCATGATTGCCCTCTTCCCTTTGCTTATATATCAAACATTTTAATGCATATTTGGAATAAATGGTTGCCTTTGAAATGAGTTTTGTTTTTGAACTATCCCAAAGAGCTTTCTGGGAAAAAGTCAGTGTATCTAGGTCAAGTTGAGATTATTCCCCTAAAATTTGTGTTCCCAGTCTGTACAGTGGGTACGATGTTAGCCCACAGAATTATGCAATGTCATTGTTGTAGTGGGGATAGTGTAATGAATGATTGTAATAGGGGCCATGAAAGTCCAGATAAAGGAAGTCAGGTATTTACTGGGGAATCACTCACGAATGACAAAGCAAGGTAGAGTACCCAGGAGGTTTTCTGCCCTTAGGCACTGGACACTGCCATCTTCTCTGCTTACCACCTCCCAAGAGAGAGCAAGAGCATGTAGCACCTGAAGGGGCTGGTACCTCAAAGACTATTGGCTGAATGAGTTCCCATAATATATTCTTTTATATGCTTTGTCATATATTCTTTTATGTGCTTTGTCTATATATATACATACACACAAACTTTTTTGTTTATTGGTAAGGGACCCAGCAAATTTGTATTTCATTTTTTAAAGTGAACAGATATTGTTCACAATGCAACATACTTATTGCATACAACAGGATACTTAGAAATATGGACTGAACATATCACTGTAGAATAGCAATATCAAACTAACATACAATAGTTCACATGCTGGTCATGTTTTTGTTTTAGGAATAAGCATACTTTCTAACTAGTTTTTAAATATTCAATACATTGTTGTTAATTTTCTGTATTTATTTAATTTTTGATACAGTGGTTTTTTGCTTGTTTGTTTTGTTTTTGTGTAGGGTTAGCTAGATTGGAACTCACTATGTAGACCAGGCTGGCCTCCAGCTAGTGGTAATTCTTCTATCTTTGCTCTCAGGTTCTGTGATTACAAGAATGAGCTAGCACACTCTGCTAAGACCAGGTATCTCTAGTATTTCTTTACAAATGTCCTTTAGAGTCTGTGGCAGAGACTTTGATTAGCCTAGCTAATCAAAGAGTTGAGAAGGTAAAGTCAAACTCACTATGTACTTAAGGATGGCCTTGAAGTTCTAATCCTCCTGCACCTACTTCCTATGTGCTGGAATTAGAGTTGTGTCTAGCTCAGTCCAAATTGCTTGTGCCTCACAGGATCATATAGAGATGGGTAGCTGCTTTGTTTATATATTTTGATGGATGTGGATACAGACAAATATCATGGGCCTCAAGACTGTGTGGGAGACAAGTGCCCAGGTATTGATCAGTGATGGCCAGAGTGCATTGATGAAGGAGGATTTTGGCTCAGTTTATTCACAACAAATCATCACTGCAGCAAAACAACCTTTCTGATATTTGCACATTGTCAAGGAAAAATTGTGATGGGTTGTTATGATAATGAGACCTTTAAATATTTTCTCTAATTTCCCAAAAGAGATATAAATGGAAGAAGAGAAGTAGGGTTGAGGGGTTGGGGAGTGGAGGGGTTGTTGAGTAGGGGGGAGGTGGGGGTGAGAAGGAAGTTCTGCCTGCCATACATTTCAAAGAGTGTCGAATTTGTAGGTCCCAGGGAGGCCTCATGTAGAGACAGGTAGAGGAGGCCTCTATATTGGAGCCCTAAGTCTGACTGAGGGTGGGGTATCTAAGTGATCTTCTCTCTTTTTCTCCTCCTTTTCCTCTTCTTATGCTTTGAGATGGGCCCTCACTCTCTAGCTCAGACTGCCTTTGAACTCATCCTGCCTCAGCTCCCTTGAGTTGACAGGGATGTCTGGCTTTTCTGGGATGACAGGCTTGTGCCATTGTGTGAAGCTCTGAGTAGTTTCAATACTTTCATTTCTTAAGTGCATCTCAGCTGAGGCAATAAAATAGGGAAATAGCGGGTGTTTCTAGAATTCACAGACATATGACAAGAGTGGGCTTCAAGGATTCACAGCAACACCAGTACCTATTATTTTAGTAATGCCATATCTAAGCTACTACAATTCTCTGTTTCCAGAGGACAAATTAAGTGCCTAAGGGCTATTACTATTCCAACATATTCCAACATGGCCATATGAGGCAAAGACAGGGGCCATTTCTCCAGTGGCTGGTGAGGGAAGGATAACTTGGTACAAACCAGAAAGGGTGTTCACAGAAAAATTCAACCCATTGCTCAGATGAAGGTGTTTGTGGAGTTGTGGCTTTGATACTTATTCAGCCTCAGGACTCCCTAGCACCGGCTGCTCAGAATGACAGCACCGGCTGTGCCCTGTGCAACTTCCGCACGCATCAACCATATGCTTGGAATCAGAGGCTGGGGATGTGCAGTCCAGTCCACCTTGGGAGCTTCCTCCTCAGAGGAAGGGGAGCAGACAGTATCCCCAGGCCAAGTTTGTCCTACATAACTAGTCTTTTATAAACAAAACATTTCACCTATAAACACAGATTTCCTGCTCTCTTGAAAACAGCCTTGTGACATTGGCTGCACCTTCTCTGGAAGTGGGGGAGGTTGGGCTGCTTCACTGGCTCCCTCCAGGCACTTCTGACACCTGTTGGGACTTGCAGATGGAAGGGATGATAGAAGTGAGTGCCAAGGCTCCCACTGGGAGCACAAGAGGCAGCTGAGAACACAGGGCTCTGCTAAGGAAAAGTTTCTTTTGCAGTAGATGAAGTGCATTGCAGAAATTCACCACGGGTCAAAAGGCAGTGAACAGCTATCTGGGGTGGCCAAGGTTAACTATTATACAGCACAATGACAATACCAGTTGACATGCCAGTGTAGATGGGGAAAGCTCACAAGGCCCAGTGCCTGGGGGAATAACTCCGGAAAGTCAACAGCTGCTGAGAGAAGAAGAATCAGTTCCTTCTAGGGATGGTACCCGGATGGATTATCCAATCTCAATCGGTCAGCCCTAAATCTGCATATGAGCCACCATAAGTGGACTCAGAAGGCTGTGTGTGTGTGTGTGTGTGTGTGTGTGTGTGTGTGTGTGTGTGTGTGTGTGTAAAAAGGGGGCTGAGGGGAGGCATGGAAAGGTGTTGTCTGTACCCTTCCCTTGCTTTTGAGAACAGCGGTGAAGGTGTCTGCATTCTGAGATGAGAAGACCCTGGGCCTGGAGCCCTTCTAGGCACATGAGCACCATGGAAATGGTGTGGACCTGAAGTTTGCTGATTGGCAATGGTTTTTGGTTCTCATCCCAAGTGGAACAGCTGCCCAGGCAGGATGCTTGGCAGGGCATCTGAGACTTCAGTGGAGCAGACTTCAGTCCTCACTGGCTCTCCACTGAAGCCTTCCCAGTATCCAAGGACCCTCAGGGCATCTATTCAGGAGAGATAAGAGGAGAGTCTCTCTGAAGGCTCCTTTCCATTTCCATAGCCTCAATTCCCCAGCTTCTGAAACTGATTGCTCTTCCTGACTTTTCCGTGTGTGTGTGTGTGTGTGTGTGTGTGTGTGTGTGTGTGTGTGTGTGTGTGTGTGTGATTTGTGTTGTTGCTAACTACCTTGTTATGATTCTGCTGTTGCTGGCTTGGAGGCCATTGCACCTCAGAGATGGAAGGCTCACAGATAGCCTTTTTACCTCTAGGGGATATTCTTTCTGTAAAGACAGAATTATAGAACTCACTCAGCTCTGTGAGAATACTGTTTTTTGCCCCCCCCCTTGGGGTGAAGATGCTCCTTCAGTTCAGAAGGACTCAGAATGCTAAGAGGCCTCTGAATTTTCTAAAGCTCTGTGTCTGTGGACACCTTGCTGCAATCTCATTGGGACCAAAACTAAACTCAGAGGAGTCTCTGTTTTTACCCTCGAAACTTGAAAGAAGGGCCAGGAAGGGTGGGATGAAGTGGCCTCATATGAGTAAGAGAGAAAGTACTGCCAATTTCTGAAAGGCTGACCACCAATTCCAGAATTGTGCCTTAGCCCTCAAGCTAAGCTAATGTCTGAGGCAAGTGACAGCAGATCATGGCAGTGTGGGGCAAAGAACTCTGCTTCTCAGGAAACAAGAACCGAGGAATATCTTTCTTGGGGCACAAATTCACAGACAGTTTTAGGTCTGGATTGTCTCAAGGTAGAAGAAAATTATGGATCCATGTAGGGTACCCATAGGGACCTCTAGAGGCCCCAGTAGATTGCGATGTTTGCAATGTGTGTGATGCTTGCTGGTACTTACACATGGTATGGGCAATTCACATAACATTGCACATGGTTTCAGAAAGTCCACTTACCTGCTGATACCCGGCCTAGAAGGCCTGCTCCCTGTCTGGAGACCCAGAATTATCTCTGGTCTGCGCTTTCAGAGATGGTGATCCCAAACTCTGGCTTCTCAAGAGCCAAGCAGAATACAGAGACCCTTTTCAGGATGATTACCATTCCTCTTATCTTTATTTATACTGGAAATTCAAATGTTTGTTGTTTTCTTGGTAAGCACACGTTTCTGGTGCCCAAGACTCTTGGCCCAGATTTAAGAGGCCAAGATTGAGAGATAATGCCTTAGCCTTAGACTTAGTGTATGGTTCTTGTTACGGGGACTCAGTGAAGCTGGATGGACCTGCTCCAGACAGCCCGGGTTTGTGAAGAAAAGAAGAAAAACCCTGTAACGCTGACAGTGTTTGGCCTATGCTAATAGGGGACCCTTATGGCCTTGAACTTGGTGTCTTTGAACTGACTTCTGCAGACTGTGAGCAGCCATAGACTCCCATTGCTAACAAAGAAAGGAAGGCCTCCTGCTTCATCTTTAGTACATTTCTTTCTTAGTGGAGGAACAAACTGCATGGATGCCAACTAAAGCCCTTGGCAGAGTTGCTGGTGGTAGCCTAGCTGCAGGGTAATCAACATCAGGACTTGGCCACTGTGTGATAGACCACAGGTAGTTCTGCAGGCTGAGCCTTCACCCATGAAGTTGTATGTCAGGGGCAATCACAGAAGGGGGCATGTTCCGGTCATGATTAGGACCAGAGTTAGGGTTGTTAGCAAAGCCAAGGGCCCGGGGCGTCCATTCTTTACTCTCGTTTCTTCCACTGATGCACCCTTTGAGCACTTCTTAAATACCAGTGCCCAGCCAGCTGTTTCAAGTCTGGCTCTAGAAGAGGCTGTGCTTTGCAAAACTCCTGGATTACTCCCAATCCTTAACCGATGCATGCATGTACTTTTGCCTCTGAGTCCCAAAAGGCCCCATGAAATATGCCAACTTAGCACTTGCCTCCCTCTCCCAGCAAATATTATAGTTTTAAAGGTAAAGGAGAAGGTTCAGGGTCAAAATGATCTGGACTAAAATTGAGGTTCTACTTCAGTTGTAATTTTGCTTCTTTTAAGCCTTATTGACTATTCTGGCCTGAATTTATTAACAAGAAGTACTATAATGCATGGTGTTGATGTGAAAATTAAATGCTGAAACATGATGTGTATTTAATTATAATGGTAAAAAGGCTATTATTTTTCTCTAAAGAACAGCTGGGCATGGTGGCCAACACCTTTAATCCCAGCACTCAGGAGGCAGAGGCAGGCAGATCTTTAGGTTTAAAGCTAGCCTGGTCTATAGAGTGAGTTCCAGAATAGCCGGGACTACACAAAGAAAGCCTATCTCAAAACAACAACAACAGCACAATTTATCCATTGCCTGTGTGCCATGTTGTTTTACTTTTTATTTGTTCATGTACTACTCTCACACAGCTCCTCTTTGGAGTCAGTCGCTATAATGATGAGGGTGAAGTGATATTGTTAGGATATGTGTCAATGTTCTTATTCTGAAATAAGGCAACCTCATTAACAAAAACTAGCCTCAACTCACCTGATGAATAACTGTGCATATATAGCCAGGATTTCCTTGGTGACCCTCAGATGTGGGTTAATGGAATATATTAATATCAGGGGAGACAAAGGTGAGTTGATGATGTCCTGCTTTCAAAACACATGCTTTGTTTGCTTTTTATACCAAGAACTTGCATGAAAATATCTTAATCCCCAACCCCCTCTCAATTATTAAGGTTGGCAATTGGAACTTCTCTCATACACATTGTTCCAGCTTCCCTTTAACACCTGCAAAATCGTATCCCAAACATGAGCTTGACCCCAGGCTATGCAAACATGCTTCTTACTTAAGTGGTCAAACATGATCCATGGAGCATCCATGGGATGCTCTTCTCTCCTGCCCTCACTCCCTGGGCAGGTGATGCATTAACAGTATCCCTGTTCCCCTCTTTCTGAAGTAATTCCTCAGCCCCCAGAAGAGGCAAACTCTCCTTTGGGAATCCTTGGTACTGTCTCTTTCAAAGCCTGCTTTGAAGGATATTCATTGACTCTCATGTGCCTAGATTCATGCCTCTGCTCATAGAAGTATCCTTAAAGGCAGATTTCCCTACCTGATTCATCTTTGTACACTTATGACACTTAGCATGATACCTTTCATACATTTTCAAATGAGTTAGTGAATTAAATGGATAGATTAAGATCTTTAAAGCACAGAATAAAATGGTGAAAGCAGTTTGAATTATTGAAAATCTTGAATGAATGTATTTGAAGCAATTTTGCTCTCAAATATCCATTGCCAACTGGGCTGATCTAGACTCTCCTCAGCCATATCTTTAGGGAACCTATTTCAATGAATAATTAATCTATTATTAATATCACATCAATTATTTACATGTATTTGGTGTTTCTGAGATAAGTACCAGGTCTTTGGAAACAGTTCTTTTTCTTCTGAAGTGTTTTAATATTTCTTTTAAAAGTAGAAACCCAGTCTACACTATGAACTTCTTGCTCTTAGACAGTACATACCGTTTCAGCCCCACTTGTCTCTCACCAGCCAACAGGCATTCTGGGAAGCAACAGTTTTGCATGATGCTCCATGAAAACAACATATTTGGAGATCAAATAATTTTAACCAACACTCTTATTCCTTCCTCTTAGAGACCCCCGGGTACCCAATTTTCATAGGATCGATATCACCTTACTCTACAATAAGGAGACTTTCGTTTTTATTGTTTTCTTATTCTGATCTAATGAGGCTTCCACTTTAATTCAGAGATTATTTATTGGGGCCTCATACATAGAGAACTAAGATATTGTGCCTGCCCTCAGGATGCATCTGAAAACAAATCATGACTAGAGTGTCAAGAGGCCTCCTGGCATGGTAGCAGCTCACAGGAACGGTTCTCTGTGTCCCGTGCCTTTATTACCTGGAAGGAGATGATTCTATAGACCACTCCCACTCTACTCCATGGCTTGGGACACACAGAGCTCTCCTGCCTCTTGGTTTCACTTACTCTCACCACAGGTGATTTCAGAGGACCTACCATCTTCATTTATAAGCATAGATAATTTTAGGTTAAACCATGTGATACTGCCCACAGTCAATCATTTTAACCCCTACGTGACTATATAGTTCAATGCCATCTTCTTTGGCCTTGCTGACACTTTTTTGAGGTGCTAATCTACGGGCAATTCATAGAGGATGCAGTACGGTTTGGTCCTTCTCACTCAACCTGCCATAATTGCTTTTTATCTTGTTTTCTGTAGGCCTCTCCATGCTCCATCATTTATCTCTTATTACTCAAGGGTTACATACTAGCTGTCCCACAGAGACCCTGGGCCAATGTTCTCCCTGTCTCTTGAGAGACATTTTACTGCAAATAAGGTCCCACCATACTCTTACATAGAGAAAGAGGATATAAGATTGTGTCCTGAATCTAGATGCTACCACATAAAGGACAAAAATAGGCCCAGGAATAGGGATGGACAGGCCCACTCCTTGTCATTGACTTTTTTCATGTTGAATTGCTTCAAGGATAATTTCTTCCAGTGACACCTTTGCACAGTGGGAAACTAGGGTACCATCGAGCCAAGCATCTTGTGCTCAAAGCAGACAAGAGCACTTGGTCAGTTCTAAAGGTTACAAAAACGTAAAAAGGGGTAGGTATTATCAAACTAAGTATGATGACATATGCACTCTGGAGGCAGAAACAAAAATATCTGTGAATTTGAGAATCTAGCCTGGTGTACATAGTGACCAGCTAGGAATTCATAGAGAGATCCTGTGTCAAAAAAAGAAAAAAAAGAAGAAGAAAGAGAAAATTATTGTCCTTGGTAATGAGATTGAGACTACCATGTGGATGGGTATCTTCATCGTACAATACAGTATGAGGGACTTCTGGGGACAAAGGGAGACAGAACTGCTCCCCTGTGAGGGATGGGTTCTCTAGCCAAGTAGAAAAATCACATTGAACGCATCAGGGAATATTTCAGATTTCCAAGACCCGAGGGATAGAATCTTCCCATAGACATGGGGTCATATTTTACAAAAGGAATGCTTTTCTGAAGACTGCATAATTGAAGACAAATTTTCCCATAGCAATAACTACAAAGTCGGATGTGATCTGGGAGAGCATAAATCTAAAATTACTGTGTTGTCTTTTTCTGTGAAGTAGTTTTTTATTTTCTTAGTATTATCTTTAATATTTTGCAGAACCTCTCCCTACATTAACAGTGTGTGGGGGAGAGTGGGCAGGCTTTGTTTTGGCATTGTACCACATCAACTTCCCTTGTAGAGAAACACAGTTTGGAGTAGCTTCTCATTGGCCTCTGTGTGAGCATGTTCATTTGGGATCTTTTAGAAGAAAATGCCATCACAGACATTTAAGGCACAATAAATTATATTTGCCAATGTTAAAATATTAGCAAAACATTCACCAAAATACTATTTAATACTTTGATATATGCAAACAATAGATGTACTGACCACAGACCCTGAAAACCGATGGTACAAATTTGTGTGGCCTGGCATGTGGGGAACATGGGAACTGTTTCCAAGGACCTCTGCCAGTCTTGGAATTATGCAACTCTTGATGGATTTCCCCCACCCCCAGGGTTCATATTAATTCCTGTTTTGTGAATAATGTGATACTCTAGCAATAGGATTTCCTAAAACATGGCTTTAGAGTTGCACAAGTGTCATCTTTATGAAATAAAAATGAAACAGATAAATGGAATCCCATGTGACAGACAATTATATGTGCAGGAGGAGAAGACAGAGGAGATGATGCTAAGGAAGGAGAGAAGAGGTAAGCAATGGGGAGGGGTGGAGCTGAGAAATGTCTGCCTTGCTGACTGCTCTGAGAGCAAAATATCGAAAACAAATAAACTGCCTCTTCTGCTCCTGCTAAACCCTAGGCAGGATTCACCAGGAGGGTGAACTCATTCCATAGTGCCTGGGCAGTAGTCTTCAAGGTGTAGTCTCCAGTCAACAACATCAGCACCAGGCGGAAGTCCTGGTGCTCTGTTCTGTCATCCTGATTCAGGGCTGTTGCAGGGTGGAGCCTAGGATTCTGCCTACTTACCAGGTCTGAGCTCATGCATGGAGTAGCAAGCTGTGTGGTACTTTACAGATCATCTACCCACCCCTAAACCTTTTCACTTGCTTGCAGGCACCCAAGTCCACTCTCATGGTAGTTAGAAAAGAGGCTTGCAGGGTAAGTGTCAGCATCAGAGATGAGGCTTCCATGGGATGAAGTAATTGATGAGCTGCAAAGAACTCTCCCTTTAATGGTGAAAAGATATGAAGAAACATGAGGTCCCTGGCTTTGACTTGGGGAAGAGGACATAAATGGAAGGCAGTAAAAGCCAGAATCGCTTTTGAAGACAATGTTTCAGTGCCAGGCCAGGGGAACAAGAAGGACTCACCCAATGGCTTGGGTTTCAGGCTGCTTTTGTTATTTAACACAGCTGCCGTCACATAAAGGCTCTTTGTTTAAAGAGGTGCACTAATGGAGGCATCAAGGTATATGATATAGACTTTTCCCTCAAGGGATGCTCAGTAGCTTTTTAACTATTTCCAGAATAAGGCTTAAGCAACCTAACTGCTCAGAAAACACTGTTTCCGAGTACATTTTATATTCTACAGATGAAGTGGAAACTCATGAAGGGGCTGCTTTCTTCTTTAAAAACCACAGGTCCATCACATGTCAAAATGAATTTGGCTTCTTGAAGCTCCGAGATGACATCTAATATTACTTCACATAAATCTCATCTGGGCATGCACACAGAGACCAACAGGCATCAGAGGGACAGAGTAGCAGAGCATGGGATTAGAGGGATTGATTTTCTTCTTTAAATGTTTTTTTTTAGCTGTGGTTTTAGTGAAGCCTATACAATAAAAACATTCATTTCAAAGGCCAAATAGTCTCTCAACTGTTTCTATTGTGCATTGTATCAGTAGGGTTAGAATCAGTTCATTATCCCTTAGTGTCAGGAGAGCGGAAAGTGATTAAACCTTTTGATAAAAAGATAAATGATAGGAAATTCATTTGAAAGCCCTCACCACCCTCACTCAGAGTTTCCACACTGAGCTAACACAAAGCCTTCCTTCTGTAGGGCACCCCCGTCCTTCCAGCTGTTGTCACATGTTGGCTGTGACACTGTTTGAGGCGCACACCTGGGATAGTAGTACTTCCTGAAAGCTTGATCACAAAGTTGAGAGTGGCCCCTTTACTGTGTTCCTGTGTAACTGTCATCCCTCTTAGAGTGACATCATTCTCTTCTTCTACAGGACATGAGGGCAACTGGGGTAAAGTTGTTGGATCCATGGATAAATGCTATATGGATGGGTGGATGTGTAGAAGTTTATTAACTTTCAAAGAGGCCTTCATTCAATGATTGGCCCAGGGCCAGAAGTCTATAAGGGTGAGTAAAAGATAAAATTGGATCCTGTTATTAGACTAGTAACCCTCAGGAAACCACACATTATCGAAGGCCTCTCATTGGTAAAGTTTCTCAGGAAGTTTATGTGAATAAAAAGATTTAACTGAAAAGCTCTTTAAAATTACATCAAGGAATCGCTGTGCTCTTGGTGGCACAAAGTACCTTCTACTGTGTCTAATCCTGGCACTCTCCACCAGGCACTGCAGATGCAGAACAGGGACACCAGCTCCAGTTAAATCCCATGAAGTGTGGAGAGTTCTAGGAGCCCTGCGCTGTATCAGAGCCCTCACGCCTCTTCTTGACGCATGTTCTGCTTTCCAAGTATCTGGTGATGGGATTTGAGATGGTCCACTTCTAGAATGAGTCAACTCTTACCCTATAGAGAGCAGCTGGGACCCAGAGTTTAAAAATGTAGCTATCTTTGGGGGGAAAAAGTTTTCTTTTTTGTTGTTGTTGTTGTTCAAGTAAACAAATAAAAGAAAAAAACCCCAAACTTCACATTAATCATTCTGTTTATGCTTTTGATTTCTTGTCAGACAAATTAACAATTATGTCACTTTCACAAGTCCCATTAGGCTCTTTGTACTCTTGGAATTAATTTTGATAGGTTGACAGGACTCTAGAAAGCTCTGAAGGAAACATTTGCATCTATTGGCAGCTTTCTCTAAATGTTGTCTCACTGGGCCTGAAGGGAGCGACACTTTGTAATCCTGAATTGGGAGTTTATCAAAACAGAGCTTTCTGTAGTGTCAGAACAAATTAGGGAGTGCATGGTTTTCTTGACCAATACTTTAAAAACAAGCCTGATGTTTCATTTGCTGTCATGTGAAGAAAATGATATTGTTTACATGTGTTTATTTTTAGCAAACAATTTACCCAGGAGGGCAGGGCAAATCTATGCTTGAATCCTACATTCACCAGATTAATACTGATTAGTATAGTGTTAGAAAGAGGGACATATCAATGGCATTATATTGGGTCTACACAAATCTTTGCTTTAGAAATCAAAAAAATGTAAATTGTATTAGCTTTTCTAATTCCCTGGCTGGATGCCCAGAGTGGACATTTGCTGTTTGCATCTGTCATTTGCTCAGGTCCCTAGCTTCAAGTGACAGCAGCTATTTTCCATTTATACTCTATGTTTCCCCTGGAGTAGATCTTTCTCCTTGAGAATTATGGTCATTAGGTCCATATTGGACATCCTGATTTAAATCAGATCAATGATATCAAACCTGTGGCTTTTACTGAAATGACAGAAGAATCTTCAGTTTTGCTAAGGTTGGTCAACTAATAAGTCATAAGGCTAGACCTTCTTGTAGTCATTCTTGTCATCTTACAGGAAGAAAAATGTTCCCCAAGGCACAGAGAAAGATATATCGAGGACAATGTTAATTGAACATGTAGATGCAGTTATAACAAAAACTAATGTCTGGTATTTTCAAATACAGCAATTAATAAATCTTCCCTCTCCTCTGCATTTCCCCCTTCCCTCTCTTTTTCCCTTCCTTTTGCTTCTGCCTTTAACTTTTTAAAATTACATTTATTTATTTACTTAATGCTGTGTGGGGTGGAGCATAGGATAACTTTGGGGGAGTCAGTAGTCTCCTCTCATCATGTGGGTCCTAGTGATGAGACTTGGGTCTTCAGGCTTGGCTGCAGGTACCTTTACCAGCCGAGCCATCTCAACAGCTCTGCCTTTGTTTTTCTCACTTGCCACAAAAGAGCATACTAAAAGCAATGAAGGGCAGCCAAAGTTCCAGAGATGGGACAGAAGCAACGCACCTCCAGAACTTTATCACTTTTACAACCAGAGACAACCTCAGTAACATGGCTGGATTGGGGAATGGATCATGTCACACCTATACTAGAGGACAGCAACAGCATCATTGCTAGGACATTACATTCAGGACCTGTTTGTGGCTGGTAGAGAGCAAGACTGAGACAATGGGGTGCAGGTCAATATTGTTCTTTCCCACTGTGGACCATTTTCCCTACTTGTTGGAAAAGCCCAGGCAAATCCCATGTAGATAGCAAGCTATAAAAAGTGTATTTTTTAAGTATGTAAAGTATGTAGTCTGCATGTAAAGTATGTAGTCTGCTGCAATAATTAAAACTTGAAATTCAGTTAAAATTAATTGTTCTCTCTTCTCCCAACTTGGGTGTGAACTATACAGAAAAGAAAATGGTTGCTGTTCCCTCTCTTCCCCACTACGTGTCCTCTCCCTATTTATGTTGATCTACCCTGCTAGATCCTACAGGGTTTGGAGATGGTGAAGGAGAAGTGAGGGGTAACCAACATATTTTTGTGGCATAGTGCATGCTACCACCAGGAACCATGGCTCCAGGAACCGTTCAATTGGTTTCTAGGAGGTACATTCTCTTCCTGAAACAACTTAACTGAAATGGGCATTTCCATCTCTCTTCTGTTCCCTGACATTGAGCACTCCTTAGGCTGCTGGATCTCTTTTCTCCTCCAGTTAGTTATCCATATGGGCGTGTCCAAGATTGCTTACATTTGCTCTGACAAGCACTGTGATGGAAGCAACTTATGGAGGCAATGGTTTGTTTCATCTTTTAACTCCAAGATCGAAACCTATCACTGAGGAAATTCAGGGCAGAACTGAAGGAAAGAACCAGAGTTGAAGCCATAGTGGAGCACTGCTTGCTGGCTTACTCTCTGTGGCTTACTCACCGTGCTTTCTCATACAACCCCAGTCTACTAGCCTAGGGGTGGTGCTACCCACAGTGGACTGGACCCTACATCAGTTAGGGATCAAGAAAATTATCCCACAGACATGCGCCTAGGTCTTTCACTGTGGACCCTTCTTCCCCAGTGTGTCAACTTGACACCCAAGTTTAGCCACCACAAGGTGATTCTAACAGTTTATTATTATTAGTTCACCTCCTGCCTACCTTCTACTGCTGTCTGTGTCGTCAGCCCTCACGATGCTCTCTGCACACTACCACTCAGGCTAATGCAGCAGATGGACTTTTTCAGGTGTGATCTAAGCTATCTATTCTAAGCAACAAAGGCCAATGCCTTCAAATACTTCATTCAAACTCGTCTTTCATTGTTCACTTGGAAAGAGGGAAGTCACCCACTATATTTTATAGTGTTTATAAATTTGGAGCCTTGGAGACTCCTAACTGATTTCTCTCAGAGTCTGGGGCCTCAGCTAAAACTAAGACATAATGGACTGAGTTATGGCTAATCTATTTACCAACATGGCAAGAGGGAACCTCCCTTGAAGAATTGCCTCCATCGTGCTGGCCTGTGGACATGTCTGTGAGGGCATATTTCTTGATTGCTAATTGGTGGAGGAGGACCCAGCCCAATATGGGCGGTACCATCCCTAGGAGGTGGGTCTGGGTTGTGGAAGGTAGCTGAACTTGATTGAGACTGGGAGTAAATATATAGCGTTTCTCAGTGGTTTCTGTTTCAAGCTCCTGCTTTGGCTTCCCTCTACGATGGATTGTAACCTAGAAGATGAAACAAACTCTTTTCTCCACAAGTTGCTTTTGCTTATGTGCTTATCACAGCAACAGGAAAACAGATTCTCTCTTAACAGTTTACCCCCTGCCTCACAGAAGTTTCTGGTTCATGGTCAATGGAATGTTCTGGTATTTTTAGTCCTATCTTGGGAGTGAGGGGAATCTTTTTCCAGGTTGTCTCTCTGTCTAGGAAGCAACAGAATCAGTCCACACTGGTCTCGGAAAAAACTTCAGTCTCCTCTGAAAATCACAGTCTCATCACTCTTGCAGGTGACTTGTATTATTACTTAAATTCTAACATAAACTACTGACACAAGCATCTTTTGAGTAGGTTGGCCAAGATGGCAAGACTGGCCTCTAGACCTTGCAAGCTTCTTTCTACACTCATTATCATCTGTTAAAATCTTTCTCCCATTTTTCACATGGCAGCTGAGATGTCTGTGCAGAATGAAAACATTTCTAGAATTCATTTCCAGCTCTAAGGAGGTGTTAAATTTGGAGTATTTCACTGATCATTTTTTTTCCTCCAGCAGCAATAATTGTTTTGAAGAACTTGACACACATTTCACCGGGGCTCAGAGCTACTGAGTGGGCAGGGAGCAATGAGGAACTGAATTCCAATAGCCAAATTTGCATTGTCTGTGTGCCTCTCAGCACCCCAGCCCCATTAACAATAATGATAGGTGTGCTCTGAGCTCTTATCAGTGCCTGGGATCTATCCTATCTTTTGGGATCCATTCTGATTCTCCAGCCCTCTGCTTCCCCAAGGTCTACACATTTACTCAGTAATTTAGAAAAAGATGTGTGTTGCGCCTGGTTGCCTCAGAAAATTTAAAATAGTTTAAAAGCCTTTGACACCAGCTTTAAATTAAAGCTCCCCAAATCCCTCACTTGATGAGTGTAATTAAACTCCGACCCACACAGGTGAGCCGTTCAGCTCATCCTAGGGATCAGAAAGGCTGGGCGGGTCTGTGGTGGGAGCATTTCCTGAGTCTGGAGGGAAAGAGTGATCATCCGGCAGGCAGTGGGGTAAACTAAGGGCAGAGTTGCATTTATAAATAGAGCTTGATAGAGCAGAGTATTCTAAGACACTCTGCATACCCGAAACATCTTTTTTAATTTTACACCACTGTCGGGTTTCCTACTTGGTGTTTCTGGCAGCAAGCTACAACCTGGCTTGTCCCTACACCACACCCTTACACCCCAGCTTTTCAGATGACCAAAAAGGCAAAGGAACCTGAGTTTCTCCCAGAGATGGGTTACATTTGCTCAGTGAAGGGAGAGCTTTCCCATGCCATTCACTTGACGCTGTCCTCAATAATCCACAAATAAAAAATAAATAAATAAAACAGCAGCAAGAACGATGACTTCCCATGATACTGTTTTATTTTCTAAGATAAGTCGTGTTGAAACCCAGGTCCCGTGAATCTTGGAATGCCATAGGAAGCATTGAACTTGGAATTACGTAGAATCTCGTTTAAATTTTGACTGCACCACCGCTGAGTGAATACTTCCAGCAAGTAGTACACTTTGTGGCCTCAGTGTCCAGCGGCAGGTAGATAACAATGCCTAATCTGCAGCCGTCCTCCTAATAAGTAGACACGGTAACCTGCGCGACTTTGCCGGGTTAGGGTTAGGCCTGGGTACTATTGTGAGCTTTATGGTTGTGCTGGGTAAATCATCCGATGCTGAATACTTGGTGCTCTTGCGGGGTGGCACATCCTTCTTTCCTCCCGCTTCCTTCCCAATCTAAATTGTGAAGGTTGTGAAGGTTGTTTTACCAGGTAGATACAGCCTTTTGCCTCAAGGTAATAAAATGTTAGTATTCTAGAAAAATACAAACAACTTCCGCTTATATAGTAAAGAAAGATGAGTTTAGGATGGAAATGATCTGCAGTTGTGTTAGCTGTGTGCTTTGAGTGGGACTGGGGGGGTGCTTACTGGGATGAGTTCTTAGGGTGCACATCCAATGTAGTAGCCCCTAGGCTATTGAGCAGGAAATTGAACATAAGTAGTCCTGTCTGTATGGGATGTACCTCAGATATTGGAGCCTTTTAAATATATCACTAATTTCTTTACTTTTTTTGCATCTGTGGAGACTTGCTTTGTGACCAAGTAATTGCTTGATTTTGGAGAAGGTGCCATGAGGTGCTGAGAAGAAGGAATATTTTTTTCGTGTTTGGGTGAAATGTCCTGTAGATATGTTAAGCCCATTTGAGCCATAACATCTGTTAGTTCATTACTTCTCTGTTTAGTTTCTGTCTGGATGACCTGTCCATCTGTGAAAACGGGGTGCTGAAGTCTCCCACTATTATTGTATGAGGCTCAATGGGTGCTTTAAGCTTTAGTAATGTTCCTTTTACAAATGTGGGTGCCCTTACATCAGGGTCATAAATGTTCAGGGGCCAGAGGGGGCAAGGACATCACAAGAAAATCTACAGAATCAACTGACCTAGGCTCATAGGGGATCAAAGAGATTGAACCAACAACAGGGAGCTTGCGTGGACTGACCTACACACTCTGCGTGTATGCTACAGTTGTGTAGCATGGTTGGTCTTCTTGTGGGTTCCTAACGGTGGGAACAGGGGCTGTCTCTGACTTTTACTGGCTTTGGGGACCCTGTTCCTCATACTGGGTCACTGTGCACAGCCTGAATACATGAGGAGGTGCTTACTCTTACTGCAACTTGATACAGCCTGTTGATATTCACGAGAGACCTGCCCTTTCCTGAACAGAAACAGAGGAGGAGTGGACTGAGGGGGTGGGAACAGAGGGAGGGAGGGGAAGGAGAGGAGGGACAAGGCCGAGAGGAGGAAGGGGAAACTGCAACCAGGATGTAAAATAAATAATAAATAAATGACTCAATAAGCAATCTAGACTGATCACACATTGAAATAATATTTAGAAATTGGGGAAAATTAAAAAATAACCAAAGTTAATCTCACTGGCTTTTTTTATATTTTTAATGTGGCTACTATGAAATTAAAAGTTACCTTTGCGGTTTTCATTATATTTAAACTGGCTGGCACTACCTTAAAGGGTTCCTCTGTGTCCATTGAGGAAAGCACACATCTGGATTAGTTCAAACAAACTGTTTGAGGGACATAATCTCTTAGGACCTCGGAATCCTAATCCTACTGTATCTGGATCTGGAAGGTGTTCCCCAGTTGGAAGGTAAAGATGCAGCTTGTTTGTAGAGCATTTGCCTGGCACTCTGCAAGCAGAATGCTATATAAAACGCTGGGTTAGATCTTTGGTATCACCATCACCAGTAGTACTAGTAATAAAACAATAGTAAAACGATAGTAATAATTAAATGAACAGATAAACAAAAATAGTGTCAGAATGGATCTTTAGTCTGGTATGGTTCAGAAACTCCTCTTCCTTCTCTCTCCCTCTGCCCTTCACCGATTCTCAGCTCCTCTCTGTATGTATGTATGATGTATTATTATTATTATTGCTATCATTTTATTGCAGAGAAGGAAAGGAGGGAAGGGGAGCAAAAGAGATGGGAGGCATGGAGAGGAGAGACTGTACCAGATTGCCCTAGCTACAGTCATTTGTAGTCAGGAAGTACTTTTCCCTCTAGGTCAGCCAGCTGCTTTGTTGTTCTTCGTCAAGTGTCTCTGGGTCAATGAGTAGTGTTGGGAGTCAGGGGATTCTGGCCACCTACTTTTATCAAAGAACAATCCTTCTTGAGTGGCTGTGCAAGGGTTACCTTTATGATTGCCTGATACAGTTGCTGATTCTAAAATATTTGCTGAATTGTGCTGGCAAGATGGCTCAGTGGGCAAACAAATTTGTGTGCACACCTGAAGAGGCCCGAGTTCAATCCCAGAATCCCACAAGGTGTCAGGAGAGAAGAGCTATCCACAGTACAGGTATATCATGATGGAAATACACACTTATTCACAGAGAGGAAGTGGAGGGAGGAAGAGAGGAAGGGAGGAAGGGAGGGAGGGAAGAAGAAAGAATGGAAGGAAAAGAGGGAGGGAGGAAGAGAGAGGCTAGATAAATTCATGAGCTATCTGGTAAAGTAAACTTAAGAAGTGAGATCCTTTTCTAGAGCTGATGGTAAACATACTCCTGAGAGTGCGAAACCCACCATCTCCCTCCGCGGCCATGCAGCTGAACTGAACCTTCTCTCCATCTTCTTCCCCATCTAATTGCTGTTCATATTGCCCTTGATACACAGCCAGATGCCTGGGTGAGATATCCATGGGATGAGCTGAAGTCACAGTGCTGTGTAGAGAGGGCTCTGGGCACAATCCATGTATGGAGCAATCATATGTAAAATGCCTATGTTGAAGTCCTAATCCCAAAGTCTGTAGTTACCTTAGAAGGAGGTCGTGAGGATAGGTCTCAATCTAATGTGATTTGTATCCTTATATAAGAGAGTAAGACAAAGGTACACACAGGGAAAGCCATGTGAGGATGCAGGGAGAACATGGCCACTTACAAGTCAAGACAAGAAGCCTTGGAAGAATCCAACCCTGATGATACTTTGATCTCACTCTTCCAGCCTCCAGAATTGCCAGAGAACACATTCATGGTTTTAATCCACCCAGACTGTGGTCCTTCATATGGCAGGCTTACAGATGAGTACTGTATACCCTCCCCCACCAGATTGGATTTGCCAGATTTTTTTTTTTTTTTTTTTTTTTTTTGCATGCTCAGCTGACTTGCTGCAAACAAGTGAGTGGCGTAGGCTGTCAGTGAGCTCATGATAGGAACTAGGTGAGCAGAACTCCCAGGTGTTCAGTCCTGCCTGAAGCAATGGCTGGGGGCCCAGGCTGTGGCAGAGAACTTGCCCTTCACCCTTGCTACTGTGTTCTCCAGCCAGCAGCTCCTTTCTGCTCTATTAACTCTTGGAGGGCAGGCTCCAGCTCCCACACCTGCTCTTTACTCCATCGTCATTCCCTTCCGAGTTGGCAATGAAACACAAGGACTTTCCCAGCCTCCCAGAAAATGAGAGGCATCGATTCTTACTTTGAAAGGAAGGCCTGAGAGTTGTCAGGACTGACACGTTCTTGGTGACTCAGGCTTCAGAATAGCAGATGGCAAGGTTGCCAAGTGCCAGAGACGCTCAGTTGTCTTCTTCTGAGGCCTGGGAACTTTTCCTGGGACTAGAGAAAAGTTGTGTACAAAAAACGTAATCAATTATGTGTTATAAACAAGTCATTTAAATGTACATTTCACTAATTGGATAGTGCTTTAATTTGTAATAATACAGTATGTTGTCATTACAAACCCCACCCGCCCTCCTTTCAGATGCACAGGTGAGCAAAATGGACTGCCCTTGTGAGGTCTTGCAATTGGGACAAACACCCACAGCATCCAGCCATGGGAGGCCATGGGGAAGGGAGGCAAGCCTGCGCTCTCTGCTGTGTCTGTACCTGGCTTTGTCGTGTGATTGCAGAAATCTGGCTATACAGCAAGTCACCATCTCCCTTTTCTGCCAAGTTTTGAGTCCACTTGTTTTGGCTACAGTTTGTGACTTCCTGACCACTTCAGAGATGGTGGCCTCCTTTCATGTATATAACTGGAGAACATTCAGAATCCATAGAAAATACTATGAAGGTGTCCTGTTTTATTGACTGGCAGCTATAAAACAAGAAACAGGACAGAGGGTCTTCGAGATGGCTCCATGGTTACGAGCACTAGATGGTCTCTCAGAAGAGCCGAGTTCAGTTCCCAGCATTCACATGGTGGCTGACAATCATCTATATCCCCATTCCACAGTTCCATAGCCTCTGATGCCCTCTTCTTACCTGCACAGGATACATGTACATACATGTAGGCACATTAAGAATCAGCCAATTAATCAATATTAAAAAGAAACAAGACAGACGAATTCATATCCTGACAAGTAAGCACTGTGGTTCACAGGTAAGTTTTACCTATATGATGTTTCCTGGGAGACTAGCTTTCTGGAAACGTTTCATCATTTTGCCTCTTGCTTGGCATCATAGTAAGTTCATTCTGTAATAAGTGATTTAATAAAACATAAATGCTCCCTATCCTCTGATGGGAGATGTTATTCTATAAATATGTTTCTCACACTGGTTAATTAATAAAGCACTGTGGCCAATAGGAAACAAGATAGGTGGGGCTAGGAGACCAGGTGGAGGAAAGAGGAAGTAGTTGGGAGGAGTCAAGATGTAGACCAGGGAGGAAGGAAGACGCCAGCCGCTACTCCCGATAAGATGAACCACGTGGAAATACTTAGATAAGTAGAAATGGGTTAGTAATTAAGACAGAGCTAACCCATAAACAATAATGGTAACTGGCCAACAGGATTGTATCAAATACAGAGTCTCTGAGTGTTATTTGGGGCTGGTGCGGCTGTGGGCCCAGACCGGCAGCAGGCGGGCTGGCGGACTGGCGAGCCAGCAGGAAAAACCTGCCGGTAACAATCCTCACTCAAATCTACTTCTCTAGACTGTGACTGTAGTTTACTGTTTAACCTGCACAGGTTCAGAATAACCTCCAACCTGTGACCTGATGCCTAATGTGTCACCCACATGCTGCTTGTGAGTCAGGCCTGTGAGCAGGACAGTGCATGCCCAGGAAGTTGAAAATGTATCCTTTAGCAAGGGAGAGGACTCTGGGAAGAGCTTGGCAGAGAAATCTGGGAATCTAAGCCTTGACACCCATGGAAGCTTAGTTTTCCTTGCCCTGACCTTACCTATGACCCTCTATGCATCCAGAGGGTGTGCAAGGAGCTAGCTTCCCCAAGAATGCAGCCAAGGGTTCCTGCTACTGTGGTCTGGAGGGACTGGCGGGAAGACATTGGCCCAGGGTATTTGCCCAGTAACCCCTGCTTAGCCTGCAGCAACCTTTCTCCTCTCAACCCTTGTACATTCAAAGCAGGGGAGAGGAGAGAGTGGGAGAATGAGTATTCAGTGTGTGTCAAGTACTGCTAACCAGGAAATTAGGCTAAAGATAGGAAGGGACAGTTCACCTAATACCCCGTGGCCTCCTCATCATCACTTGGAGACTCCCCACTTGAGGTTTTTATGACACTGACTTGTATGGCTGAGAGACTTCTTGTTTGGTTCTGAGATAGTTGATAAAGCCAGAGTACATGGGGTGTACTGCTCTACAAGGGTATCTAAGATGTGCCTAGACAGGCTTAGAGGATTGTGGACTAGGTGGGTTGTGTAGCTTTGCTGTCTCAGACCCGTAGATGGAGCACTCTGAGCATGGAAAGAATGATATTTTTCTGTCACAGGACCCCAATCCTTTCCCTCTCCCATGGTGGTACCTATTTCTGCTATCCCTTTAACAGAAAAATGTAGTTCAAAAGTTAATAAAGCTACAAACATGTTAACCTCATAGCCTATACCCTACCATGAAGTATACATATATTCAATGTGCATTAGAATCACACAAGACATGTCATCACTATGGCACTTACATATGATAAAAAAATATATTCCTTGACAAGCCCACCTGTTTGATCACTACGTTTTACAAACTTGACTATAGTGTTTCTGTATTTAGTCAATGATCTGTTGGGTGGACGATGGGTGAGAGAGGAAGGCAAACCTGTGGAACTGGACACACCCAGGAAATGTGGTCCAGGGAAATTGGCAATTCTTTCCAACACCCTTAAGTCAGGACATGACAATAGAAAAGTAAAATATTTAGGCAGCACTTTGAAGCTATCAGGAGGACCACACTTGGTTATCATTGTTCATGAGGATCAGGAGCTGGTCCTAGTGTTCGGGGCCCTGGACTCAAGGACACTGCCTGCCCCTGACAGTGGATAAGGACAGTGCACAGATGTTCCGTTGTAAACCAGCAGGCAGCTTTTATCCTCTGGGATGAGTGCTGTGCTCCCAGAGATAACAAACAAGCTTGGTTACAAATAGCAGCTGTATTTTCAAAACCCCACATCAGGATATATGACTGATCACAGCTCAACTAGGTGAACTAAGGCAGCCCCCACCAAGCACCAACTATAGCTGTTTTACACGAATTGATGTTGACCAGGCCTCTTCCAATGTCCTTCTGTGGGCCCCTTCTCAGAGTCAAAATAGGTTCCCCTGAGAGTCAACTTTGCCACTTGCTGATTGCTGAGCTTTAAGGAACCAATAGCTATTCCTTTCACAAGCCGGCATTCCTCATTGGCCCTGACCTCCTGAGATCCTCTACAAGTATATGCCGCTGTGTTCATGATTGGAGGGACGAGTCCCCAAAGCTTTAGCAGTGAGAGACAAGGAAATATGTTTGATCAGGACTTTAGTGCCCTTTTCAGCTTCTTAGTGGCTCCTGTGTCGTGAAAAAATGAAGAGCAGTTCCTGCCATCATGGAACTGTGTGACAAAAGAGAAAGTTCCTTCCACTGAACTTGGCTCAGAAACAGCGCTTTGCTGGTATCTACACCTTGGGCAGCCAAGTCATTTACAAACCTCCACCACCAAACTGGAGGTTGGACAATCATGCATCTACTGTTTATAAAGTAGGAAAAGTACTTCTTAAAAGATAAGAAATGGCACCATGCAAAATGGGCCACATATACTGTCTTGAAGGATGCATGGCATATGCAGGTAGCTTGGTCCCATTCTCTCTCCCCACCTCTGGTGCCTGCCTGTCCCTCTGCCTCCCTCTTTGCCTGGATTCTCTTTCCTAGCCAACTCCATTTAATTGCTTTCCCTTTAGACATTCTAATTTGTTCCCTAATTTATCTGCCAACATAACCTAAAAATATAGGTCAAAGAGGAAACCAGAGGGACTTGGTTTATAATTTCCTGACAGTGAATGCTGAATAACTCATGCTCTCGCTAAACGCTGAAATTTGTTATGCGGTTCCTTGTAGAAATTTAAAAATGAAATCAATATTATTCTTGTATATGTCTGGAGGAAGGGTCTCAGACAACCTCACAGGGTCACCTTTAGCCTGAGCCTTGATAAACTGAAACATTCTGTTGATCCATTCTCTGAGCTCCCTTCCTCCACCTGTCTCCTCTGGTCTGTGTCTGTCGAGGCTACCTCCTCTCCTCTGAGTATAGGCCAGCTGCTGACTTAGCATGAGGGGCTTTGATGCTTGAACACATTGGAATAATGCAAAATAAAACTGATTTGACTCTCTCTGGGTTCCCGAGAGTGTTCACTGTCCATGGCCTCTCCCATCCGATTGCCAGAGTACCATAACTACAGCATAAGGGCTTCCCCTCACCGTGTTTCAGACAGCCACTCCTTTAATTACCTCATGGGCTTGCAATATGGGGAGTGTGCATTGGGGAAGCTTCATCTGTGGCACAAGGGCAAACTGGAGCAATTAGATGGGGGTGGGGGGTGGAGAGTGAACTTCCAATATGGCTCACTTCTCTGGCTGGCTGTGTGGTACTGAGCCTCTCCAAGGACACCTGGGTTTCATCACAGTATCAGAATCCCAAGTGTGAGCGGGTACTAAAATGGCTTGCATTTTTAAACTTAGCATCTGTACCATGCTTACAGGCCACACTGACATGAAACTAAGATTCAAAGGGAAGGCCCAATGACCAATGCTTCCCATTGGGCAGTCTTGGACAATACTGGAACCATGCCCTAGAACTGACAAACTAAGTAATGTCAGCTGAAATGGCAGGAAACTCAGTGACATGCCCAAGGTCACTTCAGTGAACACTTCATGAGGTTCTTGCTCAGTTTGCTGCCAGCTACCAGTTGCTATTTACCCTTGGAGTTGCCCCTGAAGCCTTGTTCATATTCTGGAGCATCGTGGAGCTTCCGAATTCTATGCGAGTATGTCACATGTTGCTGCTCAGGGAGCACTGGCAGTAACAGTTTGACAGAAGGACACCTTCCTGCCCTATATGTGATGCTAACAGCACGCATTCTTGTAATTCAGCACGGGCTGGGAATGTACAAATTCAGCCTCTGAAAGCCTTTTTGACATCTTGTCTCCTGGTATTTTGATTCTTGCCATGACTTTACCAGAGAACTGGGAAGTCAACTAAGGAGTGTACATTTTGTGAATGGACCATTAACGTGAAGCCACGGGTTCCCTGCTTTAGAATTGCAATGCTGAGGCTGATCTCCCGAGGACTGATGCCTGGGGAACTCTGATGGGGCCTCCCTTACCTCATAGAGTTGTTCTGTGCTCAGAAGGGGATCGTGCTGGGAAGGAACACACAGAGTGGGAGTCACTTCATGACATTGTATTTGGTATCATGAATTCCAGAAGGGGTAAAAAGCAGGGCAGAGTCACCCTCAGGGGCAATTCTCTTCTCCGAGTGGAAGAGTATTTGTGGTTTTGAAGAATCTTAATAACATCCTTCATGGTTCAAGCATTTGGGCATGTGGTGCCATATAGCTGCTCAACACAGGAAGAAAACCCTAGTTGATGAATTCATTCACTGGCAAATATTTACTCAGCACCAACTGATCTCATATCAGACCCACACCCTTGTGTTCTGTTTTGTTCTTCATAAGAACTTTCTTGTTAATCAAAATTTCCATGCTAAGGGATTCACAACTTGTCTCCAGTATCGCCCACCATATTTACCTTCTGTATGAGTACACGCCAAAGGTGAGAAAGTTAAACCCAAGCTCTTTCTATTGCTCTTGGAAATGGTTCCTGGTTTTATTATAGCATGGTCTTCAGGGTGCCATATATGAATCATTAAACTATGAGTTTAAATGCCTGAAAAAACTTGGGGGATAAGCAAACAGCAAAACTACAGCCCAATAATGAAGACCATGGACCACGGGATTGCTATTATTACCTCAAGCATATTGTCTCTTCTAGTGGCCCTTGGAAGAAGCCAGAACTCAAAAAGATTACAGTGTAATCAGTCACCTGTTTTCTTCCTCAGTAGCCATGAGTAGCTAAGAGAAGAGCATGACACCAGCAGATGCTGTCTCACGCTCTAGATCTAGTGGCACCATTTTGGAGTCCATTGGTGGCACAGCAGCTTCTCCATATGGACGTCAGCTTTCCATCTATAATATAAAACTCTTATGAGAATAAGTCCAAAGAATATGATGAAGTGTATGATATAAAGCAAATGCCTAAAAACACTATTTCCTCTGCTGCCTTCGCCTTGCCCTTCCCCACCTCCTATGGTTGAGGGCAGATTATCTGAAGTCCTTCACTCCTCTCTGTGTCTAGTCTACCATGGAACCTTGGACTTGCTCCCACTAGAGGCAGAGTATATTTGTCTATCCTGATGGTTTGGCAACTTGATTCCGTTTGGGCTTGGCTAGCTACAGGACCTACTCTAGCCTTTGAAGTGTCTGCAGAGTCACGAGTGGGGTGTTAAACTGTGTTTTTATGGTTGTGCCTTTTCTCTTGCTTTCTCACTCCTTATCAAGGGGATGACATGCCTCAAGAAGCTGCTGGCACACAGAGGGTGAGAGACGTGTGGAGGAGATCAGGAATTAATCTGCAGCCCAGACTCCAATCGACCAGAGCCCGGCCTAGATCAGCTGATGTCTATACAGTCTGCAGGTACATGCCAGAGAAATGGATGCTTTTGCTGTATGCCTCTGAGTTAATAGAGCATGATTATAGAAATTTCTGGTAGCTGCCTTGTAGCTCTCATCCTCCATAATATATCTTGCAAGTATTAAACAGCAGAGAGAGTAATAGCCCAGAGCTCCTCTCTCTGGCCAGTCTGATACATTTTGCCCCCCCCCCTTTTCCTCCATGAGCTCTCAGAGTTCCCAGGATGGACTAGAACTTTATTCTTTGGCTAAGCCATGAAAACATTCTGTGGTGTGAGGTACTGAAGCTGCTCCATCTTTACTTGGACATTAAAGGATTTCACAATGGAGTGAAGCTGTTAGGGGCAACAATTCCTATTTCCTTGAAGGACTAGCATCAGGATTATTGTTTCTCTGAGGAGAGTCAAACCGTTGTCAACAGAAACAACGCACACTCTGTGAGAGCTAAGATTATCATCACTTCAAAGGAAAGCAGGTTATTATTGGAAGTGTTCGCTTGCTCTTAAGAAATCATGAGTTGCTTGAGACACATTAGTTGTGGAGACACAGGAGAGGACCCTCGCCAAGCATAAGACCAGAGTCGTCTGATCTACACACAACAAAGGAAAACAGAGGACAGGGTTGTATCACCCCACTGGGCCTGCAGGCTTGGCCTTCTTGGGAAGGTGTATGTCCAGATAGTTAGGAATAAGAAGCTGGAAGACAGAGCAGAGGCTGTTTCTGATGTCTTTGCCTGTTTTGGGGATGCTTTTCCTCCTGCTAGGTCACCTTGTCCATCCTCAACACGAGGGGATATGCCTAGTCTTATTGCAACTTGATATGCCATGTTTGGTTGATATCCCTGGGAGGCCTGCCCTTTTCTGGAGGGAAACAAAGAATTGGATGGGGATAAAGTGAGGAACTGGGAGGAGAAGAGGGAGGGGTACTATGGTTGGGATGTAACATATGAGAGAATAAATTAATAATCAAAGAAAGAAACTGGAAGAGAGGGTTGGAGAGTTGGGAGACATCGGAAGGTCCAGGATGGATTTGGACAGGTTCGCACAGGTTGGGCAGTCACTGAGCTATACCGAGGAAAGGGCTGACGAGCTCTGTGAGAAACTATCATCTTGCTCCAGCTCTCCTCTCTAAGCCTGTGTGTCAGTCACAAAGCTGTGTCCACTTACAGCAAAGTTTCTTCACCTGGCAACTCCTTTCACCCCCAAGAAAATGTTTACCTTACTCCTGGTACTTCGGTGGGTCTAATGGGTCTACAAATCAAACACAGATAAGAAGTCTGAAAGAAATGTATTTTAAAACAATTCTTTGGTATGCCTGTAATCTCACCATTTATTAAAGAGAAAACCAGATTTGCATACAGATGAGGTGGGCAAGCTTGTCTATAATCACATAAAGAACTAAATCTTGGCTGACTGGTTGATGCTGCAGAATACAGCGGGTCCTCAATGTTTTTTAGAGTTGATGGGTACTTTAATTTTATAATTGTCAGTGCTGAGAACCTGCTTTACATAAATATGGAGTACAAAACAGAATAAGGATGTTTAGGGCTATCTCAAAAATGGTTCAAATTCTATCCTGATCCTAAGACAAACTCATTAAAGATTTTAAAATGAAACTCAAGTCAGCACACCAAGCAGCATTTTTAAAAGCCAGACATTCTGTGGGGCGGTGGCAGTGGTGGTGCACACCTTTAATCCCAGCACTTGGGAGTCAGAGGCAGTCTCTGTGAGTTCAAAGCCAGTCTGGTCTACTGGGAGAGTTACAGGACTGCCAAGACTACACACACACACACACACACACACACACACACACACACACACACACCAAATCATGTCAGAAAAACAAACCAGACATCTAGCTCAATATAATCAGAGGTGGGCGAATTCAATACTTTGATGCTGCAGGACAACAATAGGAGAAACATTAGAAGCCTTTGCTCTGCATGACCAAAAGGCTGTGTTTCCATAAGAACAGAAGACTTCGGTTGTACAGTAAAAAACTCTGCAAGGTGTAACACATCGTTTGAAATGTGAGTGGAATTATTACAAGAGTTGTTTGTTTGGTTGCACCGTGTGGCTGTGAACACATGTGGTGTAGAGTGTAGAGTGTAGAGTGTCCTACTTTGTGTTTTCAGAGCTAACACAGCAGTGGGATCACACCATGCAACATGGGCGGGCCCTGCCTGAGGCACTCCAGACTCTCTCTTTGGGTTTTTGTTGTTGTTACTACATCTAAATACTTTGTGCTGTTGCTAAAATTCTTGCAAGTCCAAATTCAGTGACACAGTCCCATCTGATGTCACGACTAATAATTTTAGAGAGCTTTCTGTACTTTTTTTTCCTTTAATTCCTGTAGTCACAGCATGAAGTAGCACCTGCTCTGGGCAAGAACAAAGCTTTGCATATGTGGGACATCCCCTGAAGTCCTCCTCGCACTAAAGCTTTGTTCTACTGCAATGCTTGCACAGGGCAAGGAATGATGTTAGCTAAATAAATCCCTTCCATCCGGCTTGTCTACTGTGTCAGCCTTTGGATGCCTTCTTGTCTGTCCAGTAGAGTGTCCTACTGAGTTCAGAGGGGCTCCTTCTGGGGAAGACATGGAAGTGAGCCTTCCAGAGAGGAAGCACCTGTTTCCCTGATCCATTGGCAGCAGTGCCCAGCCCTTCCCACTGGACTGATATGAAAAATCTACAGCAGTTTCCCCAAGTCCAAGGGGGTCTGAGGCAATGAAGGCATATTTGAACTTTGTGTAGGCCCCCATTTGGTATTGAGAAACATCTTCCTGTGAGATTTAAAGAAAAAAAATTCAGAGATGCCTGGATTACAAACCTCGTCTACTGCAAATGTCGAAATCATATTTTTAATTTCGGCCAGAGAATTCACATCTTTGCATTCCCTTGTTTTATTTTTCCTTCCTGTTTGTAATGCATTTGGGGAGAGAGCCAAGTTTTGTGGGGCCCTTTGCTTATGCAGTTTGAAAGGCCTGCTTTATGACAAACGTCTAACATAACAACATGGAACTTTGTATAGATATGAATGCTCACATAGAAAGACAGGAAGCGGAATGAAATGGGGTTTTACCGAGTTCATGGTGCCTCCCACATGACACACTGAGTCTTGGTTCTTCCTTTCTGTACGGGAGAGGAACAGTCAAGAGCCAGAGCCCTCCAATGGGAAAAGGTGGGGAGACATTTTCCTCCAGAGTCTTCCAGGATTTTCTCCACTGTGCACGGACAGCAGGGAGCACCTTGCCAACAAGGTGGCCAGCTTCACTCTGTGGTGTCAGAGTAGGGGTGAGTGTAGAAACAGCAGACTCAGAGTGTGGGGTGGACAACCCTTCTGAATCTAAAGTGAGTGGGTTGCTTGTGCAGAGACTTTCTTACCTGTCATGTCCCCTCCTTACTCCCTCACCTACTCCATCCTTCCCGCTTTTTCCCTCTTGTCAATCCTTTTCTTTCTGAGACATTAACTCACGACATAGCTGACTTTGAACTCACATGAGTTACAGGTATGCACCATGCCTACTAGGTCTGGATTTTGCAAGCTGAGTTTAAATTTCTGAGGACATATCTGAAAAAGGATTCTGGGAAATCTGAGGAGTAGGTGACCACAGGTAACGCTGGCTTGGGAGCCATCTGTAAGAGAGTCATGAAAACTGTGGGAGACTATAAAGGATTGGTTTACAAAGGAAGAACAAATCATTCTTGCCTTTAAAAGACTAACATGTATAGCCACAGAGTCCTATGAGAAGACTTCCTGTGTCAAACAGCAGGTCATAGCCAATGCTCAGTGCCTGCATCTTGAGGCCACAGTCATCTAAAAACAGATTTTTTTTTCTTTTGGGTGGGGGCAGAATTGCATCCAAAGCCTTCCTCGAGCTTTTTGTTATTGTAAATCATGTCAAGCTTATAAAAAATATTTCCTTTTCTACTGGATTTGCTCAGCTTTAGACAGTGAGCAAGCTGTTTTTGGAGGCAGACCAGTGAGGGATGTCAGATCCAAGGACCAGTGAGGGATGTCAGATCCATGCACCAGTGAGGAGGGATGTTGGATCCCATGGACCATTGAGGGATGTCAGATCCAAGGACTAGTGAGGGATGTGAGATCCATGGACCAGTGAGGAGGGATGTTGGATCCCATGGACCAGTGAGGGATGTCAGATCCCATGGAGAGCCTGTAGAGGCTTATACTGAAAGAGAAGAGTGAGTGATTGGCAGAGAATGAGCAAAGCCAGAGATCCCCTTGTTTTTCCTGCAGAGCTGGAGAACAGAACTGCAGCTTTGACCCTTCTCTGAGTCTTCTCCCACCCCAGGCATTTAAGAATAGCTATATTTCTTATGCACACCTCTGTCTTAAATTCTTGGGCTTTGCCTGAACTCATTGTCATTGGTCCCCATCCTATTCTGAGCTCTTGCCCCTCATTCAGCTGTGTTGCCCTGGGCTTTGAGTTCTACTGAAGTCTGCATTTATCACTGGCATTAATGGGGGCAGGCCAAATTTTATTCTCTAACTACATAGAGACAGAAAGTACCTTTGCGTCCTTCACCACCGAATGTATTTTTAGATGACTCACAGACATGGTTTTTCTTTCTTTCTTCTTCTTTTTTTTCCCCCTTCCTCAAGCTCCTGGATTTATTCTTGGAAGCAGCCCCCCTGCTGCTGACTTTACTTCTCTTCTTGGCCGTGTTTAAGGAGGGCTGCTGTGCCCAGTCTCTCATTATCTGCGTAAGGATAAGGAAGGGCATGCAGTTCGGCTGGGAAAGAAGACTGAGTTCACACGGGAAGGAAGCTCTTGATGCAGCCCTAGTTTGCTCCAAGTGGGTTTTTGTTGTTGTTGTTGTTGTTTTGATGAATTTGAGCCTCTACCTGCACCTTCTGGTTGTAGATTTGGGGAATTTTCTTTGGTTTATTGGGTTGTTTGTTTTAAGAGTAGGTCTCATGTATTCCAGGCTGGCCTCAAACAATGAACTATAAATAGAGTCTAGGATGACCTTGCCTCTCTGATCCTCCTGCCTGCATTTCCTGAGTGCTGGTAGCACAGGCATAGGACACCACATGTGTTTTATGTGGTGAATGGGATTGATGCCTGGGCGTTGTGCATGCCAGTTGAGCACTGTACCAACTGAGGCCCTTAGATTTAAGATCTTAAACTAAATACCTGGATCCAAGATCTTAGTTCATTGCTCCCTGCATAAAAACAAGTTGTGGCCCCTGCATCAAAGGCCAAATAGCTAAAACCTTCTTTGTTCACTGGTACCCAGAACCCAGACCTCCATGGACATGTACTCCACATCCCACATACCATCCGCTAAAACTGCCACCTGATCTGTGCTTTCTCTGCATAATTGGGATCCCTTTGCTCCTTTTCAGTCACTTCTGCATCAGCACCACCCACTGAGAACTCCTGATAGCCTCTGTGCTCTAGTCTTGTGTGGGGAGGGAGTGAAGTCCTGAAGGAATGTGTGGCGTTGATGCGGACACCAATGCCCTTGACTCTCATGGGGATGGCAAAGCCTTCTCTGGGTGAGTCTCTGAGGGATGGCAAAGCCTTCCTTGGTAGGAACATGAATGTTGAGAGTGTGTGCAGAAAATGTTCACTGCTGCTTTAGCTCCCTCAGAGATTTACAACCCTAAGAGTGTTTCCTAACAGCGACAGCTCCTAACAGGGTCAGATAGACCTGCCTCCTTATTCAGCTGTGTACCATAACCGCATCCTCTCCTTGTTCCTATGAATACAATAAGCCCTTCCTCTTCAACTGTATAGCATAAACACACTGAACCTCTGAATACTGTGGCTTCTTCATCTGAGCACATAGACCACCTGACCCCCACTTCTATAGGTCTGTGTGTCTGTATTTTCTTCAGTGTTTGTTGTTTCTTCATTTCCTCATCACCACTAATTGGGGTTCCAGGACGCAAGTCATGCGTTGACACCCCCTTTCACCTTCTTCTAGAACATCATCAAAATTAATTTTAATTATTTGATTATGCTTGCATTCCTCAATTGACTATGAGTTCAATGACTGAATGATAGTGTTGGGTTCTTTTTTTTGCCCCCCGCCTCCAGGTTTTTGAGACAGTGTTTCTCTGGGTAGCCCTGGTTGGCCTTGAACTCACAGAGATCCACCGGCCTCTGCCTCCCAAATGCTGAGTTTAAAGATACATGGCACCACTGTCCAGCCCTAGTGCTGGGTTCTTATTCTCACTGGTACGCCCTCAGCATCAAGAGTGGCAAGCAGGTAGCCGATGGACAAAATGAATAGTTCTGGAAGGGTAATGTTCCCTTGGACACTAGAAAACAGGCCGTTTAAAAACAAACTGCAAAAACAAAGAAACCTCCAAGCCCCACACAAAGAGCATGGCTGACCAGAGGAGCCGGTTCCTTGGAGGCTGTTCATGCTGCTCCTGATGCCAGTAAGTTAAAGACAGCTGTACATCAGTGAGCTCTCTGTGTGTCTGTCTCTCTGTGCATCTCTGTCTCTGTCTCTGTCTCTTTGTCTGTCTCTGTGTGTGTATTTATGTGTGTGTGAGATGGAAATCTAGAGATAAACTGGAATAATTACTGTATAGAAATCCTCCTTCAACCACATCACCCCATCTCTTTCTTGCCTCTTGCCTTCTGACAGCAGATTTAGAGCTGGTTGGGTCTTTCATATCTATGCTTTCCACAGATAGCTGGGTGACATCCTTTTGGAAGCAGGTGGGGTATAAATAATAAATGAGATGAGCATGTGATATGGCACTCTAATGATGCCTTCCTGCCTGCTATAGCAGGCAACTTCTCCCTGCTGTGCATGGCTTGGTGTTTCTGCTCCCCGCACTCCCCCACCCCTGCAGATATACACCCTGAATTCTGGGTCACAGTTAGGAGTTGACAAGGTCTGTTTCTCTTTGTATCAGTCCAGATGAGACCTAGGAAGGGAATCTTTGTGTATGCAAAGATTCAGGATTTCTTGAAAATGCCAGCATGTGGTACAGTGCATGCAATACTTATACCTATGCTGTGGACAATAATGCCCCATCCCTGCCAGGTACTTTAAAACTCTTAGTGAGGATGCTGAAAAAGAAGGGTAATTTGAAAAACTTTAAGACACAAGGTGACCACCAGCATACCATATCTGGCCACACAATTTTATATCCAATTTCAAGTGGATCCTAAACTTGAGTGTAAAAACTTATTCTTCATAGACTGGGTTAAGAAACATGCTCTTATGTAGTTTGGTAAATATGTGGCAAATCCAAGATTATCAAAAGAAAGATGATGGCATCTTGCATTTACTTGCTTGGAAACCAATACAGTTTTTGAAAGCATGGTATTGACATGAATGTACCTATCGATTAGTGGATAGGATAAGAAGGGGAAAGATGATCTATGGAAATCTTTTTAAAAACATATAATACACCTGATGATCTCCCTGAGTGATCATAGACGTGAAAACCATGCTGAGTAAGATAGAGCACCAGTTTCCAACGGGGATGGTTTTCTCCCCAGGGTTCATTTGGATGTCTGTCCTGGACAGTATTTTTGTAGTCACACTAGGATGCAGGTGGTCCCTTACATAATGATCAGAGGTGACAGGATGTTGCTAACATCTTATAAATCACTGGGTCGTTCCCACAACCAAGAGCCTGCCACTTCCAATGTCAATAGCAATGAGGTTAAGAAACCATGATATAAAGGACTAAGGATGGAACTTAGGCCTTGCTCAGCAGTGAGATCTTATGCAAACAATGTTAGGGTTTGACATTAGAGGTCAGTCTGGCCCACAGTCAGTAACCTGGATCTGCAGCTGGTAGGAAGAGGACATTGGGAGAAACAGCAGGGCCAAATCTGTTCTCTCCCCGTTCCACTCTTGAGGCTGTGGGGGAGCTGTATGGAATGCTCTGTGACACAGATGCCAGCACGCAGCAGGCCCAGTACTCAGACAAGGAGCAGCAGGCCGGGGTGCTGTCCCAGGCAGAAGCCCATAGGAGCTGGCATGGCAGCTTCCACCCTACAGTGACCTTCAAAGCACAGCTGTGCCGTGACTAACTTCCAGATTTTTCCTGAACTGTTTCTTCCTGGAATTGCACTGGGAAGAGGATGAGGATTTCAGAAAAGGGAGTTGAAGCTCAGCTGAGGAGACAGAGGTCAAAGTCACCACAGCAGTGTTACGAGACAGTGGGAAATAGACTCTCATAATACACAGAGTTTCACCAACTTGCATGTATGTGGAAGACAGGACAATTACAATCCTGTCTTGTATAAAATTGAGATTAAAAAGATTGAGAAAGTCAAAGAAGAAAAAAGAGGAAAGATTCCCCTTCTGTTTTCCTAACTTACTTGGTTAATACTGAAAATATTAAAACTAAAACGACAAACCTTTTACCTATAAGACTGGCCAAACTTAAAGATATAGAGGCCCTGCATGGGACATCAGGACATGAGAAGAGTTTTAACTGTTATTCATACTGTAAATTATAGGAACATAGTCAAGAAGTAACTATTACTATTGAATATACACACTCTTTGTCATACTAACCTAAATTTTAGAAACCGAGGAAATAAGTACAATGTCATTTTAAAATTTAAGTTAAGGTTTATATATTATAGCCCAGTGGACTAAATACATGATGCTGTATCTTCATGACATCATGATATTATGATATTGTGAAGTATAATATTACTATTGTCTTGGGTATTTGGAGAATAGAAATAATATATTTCACAATATATGGTTGAAGTGGAGATAGAGCTTACACTCAAATCATGTGAAAGATATAGAATGTAAGAGTGAACATCAGTGTCAGCTGTGACTGCTGTGTGTGTGTGTGTGTGTGTGTGTGTGTGTGTGTGTGTGTGTGTGTGTTCTTCTACATGAGGGTGCTGCTCAGAGATGAAAATGATTGAGTATAAACAGAGACTGAGTAATGTGAGCTAACTTTGGAGACCTTAACATATGAGGAAACACATCTGCCTTAGATCTATTCTTTCAGGAGATGCATTTTAGAGCCTAGACTTTCACTTACATGCATTTTCTCTTTCTAATGGGTTACCTCTAAGTCACCTTTGAAGGCTAATCTTGCCTGCCAGCTTGATACATCTGAGAAAAGGGAACCTGAATTAAGGAATTGCCTTAGTTATGTTGGTCTGTGTGGTATTTTCTTGGTGTCTAATTATTATAGAAGGGCCCATCTGATTGTGGGAGTTTCCTACCTTAGCCACACCTGTGAAGGACTATTTTAGGTCAGTTGAGGTGGGCATATTCACCCTACAGGTAGACTGTGCTATTTTTCTATTTCTGTGACAAAATATGTGGCGAAGGCAACTTCTAAAAGAAAGCATTTACTTTGGGGCTCATGGTTCCAGTGCCCAGTCATCACAGTGAGGAACGTGGCATTAACTGAGAACTCACCTTTGATCTACAAGCACAAAGTAGAGAAAAGGAGGGAAAGAACTCTACCTGGGAATGGGATGGGCTTTTAAAACCTCCAGGCCCACTCCCAGTGGCACCCTCCTCCAGCGTGCCCACACCTCCTGAGCAGCAGCATCTGCCAGACTATTCTTGACTGCAGCTACAATGTGATCAGTCACTTCAAGCTCCTGCCACCACAGTGTCCTCACCACGATGCACTATTGTCACCTTCATCACTGAACTGAAACAAATCTTTTCTCTCTTAAGCTGTATAAGCACAAAAGATTCAGTACGATACCCACCAACCGAATACAGTTTCCACAGCTAATTATTACTTATCTTTTAAGTTGTGAAAATTTCACATTGCCCCATATATACATATATATATATATGTGTGTGTGTGTGTGTGTGTGTGTAATTATATATAATATATATTACACATATAATATATATTATATTGCACATGTTTTTATGTGTGCACCTGTGTGTTGGTGTCTGTCTGTGGAAGCCAGGGGTTGATGTTAGGTGTCTTCATCAATTACACTCTACTTCAGTTTTTAATTGTTTCACTTACTATTATTATGGAAGGATGTGTATGATGCAGGTATGTGTGTGAGAGAGAGGGGGGAGAGGGAGAGACTGAGAGAGAGAGAGAGAGAGAGAGAGAGAGAGAGAGAGAGAGAGAGAGAGAGAGAGAGAGAGAGAGAGAGGCTGAGACTGCAGGGACATGTGTGCCATGGTGCAAGTGAGAAGAGAGAGGGGTAACTTCTTTGGGGAGTTAAATTCTTTCTTTCCCCACTGTAAATTCTGACAATGGAACTTGGGTCATCTGTCTGTGTAACCAGCACTTCATCCTAAGTTTTTGAGACAGGGTCTCTCTAGGAGTCCAAAGTTCTCCAATTTGGCTAGTCTGGTTGGCCAGCAAGCCCTGAGATTTTGCCAGTTCTGCCTCTAGGGTTGGGATGACTCATGTGTTCCACCATGACTTTAGTGCTGAGGATCCAAATTCAGGTACTCTTGCTTGTTTGGCAATTATTTCGCCGACCAAAGGATCTCTCCAGCCCCAAAGATGCTTTCTCAAGCTCCATCCAGTCCCACAGCCAGTGGAAGGGGGAGCGTCTCTCCCTTCACTCTGAGTCACACATGAGCCCACAGCCCACTGTAGCACACTCATCTTTTGACTTGTTCGTTTTCTCCAACCCCTTGAACAGTACATGAAGCATGATCAGCAGGCAGAGCGTTTGCTGACTAAATGAATCAATTTCAATTTTTTCCAGCAGACATTTTCAGGAAAGCACACGTGTTTGTTTTGACCACTAGAATTCTGCTCCAATCCTTGTGATCCTAACATCAAAACACTGAGATGTTTAGTGAGGCTTGGCCAAAGGGAACTCTGATTATTAAAACTCTATTTCCTACCCGCTGCACTCAGGCATCCCACATTCCCTCATCTATGAATACAATTTGTGTGTTGAGATTTTCTTCCTCCTCACTTGACAGCTGGTACTCCGATATTCTGGGAAAATATATTTTAATTTTACCATTAAAGCATAAAAATACACGGAACACCTATTGAGTCACATTAGCCACATAGAAAGTTGTATTTGTTTCAACACATTCAGGTCCTAGAGACTGCTTACTGCACTGTCACTCAGCTTAATGGCCTTGTGTATCTGCATGTTACAGCAAGCCCAGTGAGTTTGTAGGGCCTTCACAAGAATCAATGCACTCCTAGAGCTCCTGGTTAGCCTTTGATCATTGGACAAGGCAGGATGGAGGAATGGTCTATTGAGATGAAGAAAGAGAAACAGAATTTAAGTGGCTTTGCCCAGTTGCTCAGGTGAAGGGAACCCCAGCATCCAACCATACTCCTTCTTGTGTCCTTGCATGGCACCAGGGGACAGGAAATGCCTGTCTCTATGTGGGCTGCAGGTAAGCTATGATCTGTTCAGGCTAGAAGGCTGCTAGGCCTCCAGGGCTCCAGTCCCTAATGCCAAGTCTGAAAGGCATTCGCTGGTAGTCTTCCTAAGTGTTTGGTTCACAATGCGCTGTGCTTTGAACACCTGCCTTGCCTTTGTGAGGTGGTCACTTCAGACTGCCATAGCAGTCTGTCAGGATAACCCAGCTGGATAAGGTTTGCGTAGCCCTGCCTCTTTGGGTGAAGGGCTCATACAAACCCCCCACTTCCAGTTTCACCATCATGCATACCCGTGTACACTTTCCTCCTCAAACTGCACTTGACCCCAGTCCTTCCCTTCCCTGGAATATAGAAGTGTTCCTTCTCCAGATGAGTTGCAGCTTCCAGCTGCACACCTTAGGTCTGGGCTTCCAAGGACTTATACATTGGGTGTGATGTTTTCAGCATAAATGAAAATATCCAGGGTCCTGGGCATACTGGGTAAATGTTCTACCTCTGAGCTCTAGCCCCGCCTTCTTTTTAGACCCAGGCAAGCCAGAAGGATGGCCCCTTGCTTCTCCATCTTTCCCATAGGCTGCTTTTGAAATGGAATCCCCAACTGTGGATGAAATCTCCTATGTCCCTTTAAATCCAATTCAGCCCACCGTAGAACCATGTGGCATGGGAGCTGGGGTCTCTCAGGGTCCTGCTCTGTACTACAGGAGAAGCCTGGGATTCATGAACTCTTAGGACCCACCGCACATATCAACAAGCTTTTGTTGCTTTGGCATTTCTTAGTTCCTGTCTTTGGGAAAGGCTCCTCCCATGTCCTGCATAATTCCCCAGAGAGTATCTCACCTATAAAAGTGGTTGCTAAATATGTCTTGATGACTATAATGGCTGTCATACCAGTTCTTTCCCACGAAGACCCTGAATGCAAAACAACAACAACAACAAACCGACCCAACCAACCAACCAACCAACAAACTGGTATTGTGTTCAATTGGAAGAGGTTTCTTCTCAGTAGTTTGCTCTTGTAGACTTGCTGCCCAGACAGGAAGAGAGGAGGGAGGAGCTAGGGAGCTGCTCTGTGGGTCAAGTGCTTGCCTTGTGAGCATGACGACCTGAGCTCAGTTTCCCTATGTCATTGTAAAAGCCAAGCGTGGTGGTACACCTGACCCCCGGTGCTGGGGTCGAGATGGGGGATTCCCAGAGCCCTCTGGCCAGCCATTCTAGCCAGCCTGTGAGGGACAAGCTCAGTGATTGACACTGTCTTTAAAAAAATAAATAAAGAGAGGGTGATAAAGGAGGGCACCTGACTTAGACTCCTGTCCTCCACTCACACACACACACATACACACACACTATACACACACTACACACACTCACAATCACACCCACACTCCACACACTACACACACTTATATCCATCCTCTCACACACTCTCACACACTATATAACACACACACACACACTCCACACACACTACACACTACACACTTATACCCATCCTCTCATACACTATATACACACACTCACATACTACACATACTCATACCCATACTCACACACTCACACTCTGACACACTCATACTCTCATACACTACACACACTCACACACATATACACGCACTCACACACTCTCATACACCACACACACACACACACACACACACACACAGTCACCATCCATCTCCTCCATCTGGTGTCTTCTCTGAGTCCCAGGTGAAGCAGAAGTACACAGAACAAGGGCTGTTGGGAGGCTGCAGCTGTCCCAACCTTCATTCACCCCCGACAAAGCCCCAAGACTCCTTGAAAACATCATTTTGATTTTCATCCCAAAGTTTTGAAAAAGTGAAACTTGAAGCTTTGATTCTCTGTTTATTTTAAAATCTAATTTAACTCCTTCCCACACAGCCCAGATGTTCCCCCAGCTTCTTAGGCTATCCTTTCAACACCGGTTCTGTCGGATGGAGGAAATAGGGCCACAAGAGGCATCATCCTTAACACCTCCTTCCTTAAAATGTTCTTAGGGGACAGCTTCTCCCACCCCTCAACCTGAACTTCTCTGCTACCTCTCTGCTCACTGGTGGCCTTGCACATGAACTAGGAAAATGTGTAAGCCTGCTGATTCAGGCACCTCTCTGTCAGCCTACATATGCTGGCGCATCACAGGGGTGGTAAAAGAGCTAAGGCAAAAATAAAATTAAAATAAATGGTATTTAGAGACCTGGAGGCAGACTACTTTAGATGTGATTTTTAAAAAACAGAGTTGACTTCCCCTCCCTTAATTTCTTAGTTGAGGTTTGTTTGTTTGTTTGTTTGGTTTGGTTTGGTTTTTAATGGTAAAGCAAAATGGTATACATTTTTCTTAATGTCTTACTTCCAGTTGCTTCAGAGAGTTTGGTGGCTCACACCTATCTCCTCAGTTAATGAAGGGACACTTGGGCTGCTGGTTGGGCTTACTCAGTCCATCTAGCTTCCCACTGCAGAGAGATGAAAAGGCAGATGCTAAACACTGCTGAGAAGAAAAAAATTAAGAGAGCCCTGGTCCTTGAACCACCTCTAGGAGATATGGCATTACATTTCTCTGTGTTTCCAAGGAAACCAGTTCCATGTAAAATGTATTCTTTGTCTTCTGCTCTTTGCAAAATTGTTTGAGCCATCATATCTCATAAAAGGTTGCTTCACAGGCAATTTGAACAGCATTAAAAAAAGCTTAATCTGCAGTTTGCTACAGAGAAGGTGATATACCTTTATGGGAGGTTGAATGTTTCAGATTGTATTTGCTGGAAACAGATAAGATTATGCTATTATTGCGAAGCAGCCATGAAATCAAATCTTGTTGTCTTTTCCCCTTTCAAATTACAAGCCCCCCCCACTTGCAACATGTCCAGGTTGCTTTTAAAATAATCTCCTAAGGTGGCTTTAGGAGATTCTTATCATTACGTACTCCCCAGAGCATTAACACACGCTCCCTCTTGGTCTCCACTCCTCTCTCTTATTTCCATCTAAGGTCTGTAAACACACATTTGGTCTCCACAAATGATGTGCTTAAGTGCCCGTGGTGCCACTCTTCTCAGAATGCCCCCAGATGCTGGCTGTGCTCTTGTGCATCAACTCTGATTCATATTCCACTACCCGGGCATTTGTCTCATCATTTTATTTTTGTGAGTGACAGTGGACCCAAATGGGCACTGGAGTGGGGATGTGGTGAGGGTCTAGTGGGAAGATAGTAAAAGATTTTGTTGTTTTGTTTGAAGCACTTGGAATGTCAGCTACTTACTTTATCTGGGATGCTAACGCCCCTTGGAAAACAGGAGGCGCATGTCAGCAGGACTGGCGTGGGTGTGCACATATGGACTAGCTGCAGGATTGGCTGCATGTCGTCACCGTGTATTGTCGGAGGAGAGTTGCTGAGGGATTAGTCTGACTCCCATCCCTCATGTCGTTAATCACTGGTTCCTACAGTGTAGGCTGCCTCTTAGTTTCTGCTAGTTACTCTTGATCATGTTTAAAAGGGTCCCCATCCCACCTAATGAGACATAGTGACTAAAAGCCTTGGTTACGGGGTCACCTAAATGCACACTCCAGAACCACTAATTACTAGCTTGGTGTGTATGAGAAAATCCTTTAAGTGTCTATACTGGAGTTGCTTTATGTTTCAAATAGAAATAACAAAGGCTGCCTGCCTGATATGATTCTTGTGAGGGTCAAATGGCCTACTACCAGAAAACACCTAAGCCAGTGCCTGAGTAATAAGCTGCAATTTATATCTCAAATATCATTACATCTCCAGCAACTGCTAGCAGTGGGTTTGTTTCTGTGGTGCATGGAGACTCGACTCCTACTGTCTGCTAATGAGCTCTCCGTTTAGCAAATGATTACTGTACACCTACAATTTGCTAGGCTCAGTGTAGACTGTGGGCTTGTAAAAGTGGGAAATAAAAAATTCTCGCTCTTAATAGGCTTATAGCACAAGGGTGAGCAAAGTTTTGTGATAGGCAATAGAAACTTTAGGTAGAGGGTGCTCTGAGAGTCTGGAGTTCACCGTTCAGAGAAGGCTTACTGGGGACAGGGGCCTAAGCTGAGGGCCTATGCAGCCTGTGTCCTGGTTGGCTACTGTAGCTTCACAGTGTACAATAAGATTTACATGACCTTACATATACAAAGCATAACAGATGGGTGACTTCTGACAGTATCCATTCTCCCTCTTTTAATTAAAAATGTTACTAAAATATTTCATTGATAACTATTGAACTTAAGTCCAGTGCACAATATGATTATTTGATATATAAGATGACTATTTGATATATATGCATAGATATAGAAGTGATTCCACAATCACATTAATTAATGTATTTATCATGCCTAGGGTTTACATTAGATCTCCACAATTTATTCATTTTATAACTAAATGTTTGCACCCTTTGACCAACACCTGTCCGTTTCCCATCTACCTTAGTTCCTAGCAACTATCATTCTGCCTCCCATTTCTGGGGGTTCAACTTAGCGTCTATTCCGCACACCAATAAGACTATGTAGTCACTCTTCGCTGGTTTATTTAACTTAACACAATGCACTATGAATTTATCCATGCCATTCCAAAATAGAAGGTTCGTGTCTTTTATAGCTTAAGACTGTAAAAGAATACACTTAAGACTGTAAAAGATACTTCCTTTTATCTTTCTGTTCTTTGATAAGTGATTAAGTTATTTGCATAGATTGGCTCTTGTGAACAATAGAATAATGAACACGGTGTGAAGTGACTTCTCATTGTGGTTTTGGGTTTCACTCCCTGGTGCTTGGGGAAAGCTGTACCTTTCATACATCTCCTGGGCACTTGTATGCCTTCCTTTGGGAGGACTTTCTAAGTCCTTTGCCTGTTTTTAGCCAAGTTGTTTTCTTTTCTCCATTGTTTTGTGAATTCCTTGTGTATTTTGGATCTTAATACCCCTACTTGATACATGATTTGCAAATATTATTTTATCCTCCATCCATAAGTTGACTTTGCCTTGTGTTGTTTGGTTTCCTTGCTGTACAGAAGCTTCTTAGTTTGATGTTGTTTCATATATTTGCTTTTGTTGTCCAGGTTTCATGAAAAAATTTGCTAACACTAACGTGAGGGAACTATTGTCTATGTTTTATTCTAGTATTACCGTTTCTGACCTGACATCAGAATGTTTCATGGCCAGTGTTTAAAAAAATGATACATACCACTGGATTTTAGCACAACAGCTGTGCTATTTAGTTTTGCTTGTCAACTTGATACAGCCCAGACCCATCTGGGAGTAGAGTCTTCAAGAGCAATTATCCAAAGCAACTTGGCCTGTGTGCATGTCTGTGAGGGATTGTCTCAATTACTAAATGAGGTGGGAAAATCCACTCCCATATGTGGGTGGCACTATTTCATGGGTTGGGCCCTGTGGTAGAGAAAGCTGGCTGAGCACTAAGCAAGAAAGGCTGGCGTGTATCATCTCTTTGCACTTGACTGTGGATATGATGTCCCTAGCTGTCTGAATTATTGCTTTGATTTCACTGAAATTATGGACTCTAATTTGGGATTGTAAACTAAATAATCCCCTTTATCTTCTATCACAGCAACAGAAGTGAGACCAAAACAACCTGAAATCTCTATTTCTGCATCTCTGATGTTGAGTGTAGCCCTGGGATATACTCTGTAATGGTTTGAATAGGAATGCTAGTCCTCCCCCACCCCCCCCTTAATCTCATGTATTTGAATGCTTAGTTATCAGGGAATGACACTATTTAGAATTGGGAGGTGTGGCTTTGTTGGGGTAGGTGTGGCCTTGTTTGAGGAAGTATGTCAGTAGAAATGGGGCTTTGAAGTTTCAAGAGCACAAACCAGGCCCAATGGCTCTCCCTTTTCCTGTTGCCTGAAGGTGTAGATATAGAACTCTCAGGCTACTTCTCCATCATCACGTCTACCTGCATGTGTCCATGCTCTTTGACATGAAGAAAATGAACTAATCCTTTGAAACTGAAAGCAAGCCACAATTAAATGCTTTCCTTTATATGCCTTGGTTATAGTATCTCCTCATGGCAATAGACCACTGACTAAGACAGAAGTTGGTACCAGGGAACAAGATATTATGACAGACCTGACCTTGTTGCTTGTTTGCAGAATGTGGACTTTGAAACTTCGGATTAGGAAAGGAGTTGAGTGCTTTCCTCAGGGCCTAATGGGCCATATTAGTAGGTGAATGAAAGACAGTGGTGCTGAGGGCAATGCATACTATGACAGCTTGGCTCAAGGGGTTTCAGAGGAGAAGAATACTAGTAAGTGGCCTGGAGACCATTCTTATGATACTTTGACAATATGGCTGCTTTCTGTCCTTGTCCAACATATCTTCTTGAGGATAAATTTAAGAGATTTGGATTAATGTCTTTGGCAGAGGAGATTTCAAGACTCTGTCACATGGTTATTAGTGGCCACTCTTACACTGATCTGTTTTGAAAAGGAGCAAGCTGAGTAAGTTAAAATATAAAATATACAGTTTGAGGAGAAAAGGAGCACCAGCAAGTATAATGGAGCTAAGTCTAGCAGTCAAGGAGATGAAAAGTTTAAAGAAAAGGCTGATTCTAAGTGGGATGGAGGGAGCGGTGTCCTCAGGGCAAGAAGACTCTGCTAAGCTGAGCTTCTGACTTGTGAAAAGGAATTTTAAAAAAGCTTAAGCAGTGAAAGAAACCATGAGAAACAGAAAGCTACTGAAATGTATTTGAATGAGGGGTTCAAGTTCAGGAAGTAAAAGAACATGGTGCTTTAGCCACCTGGTTCTGGCATTTGAGTTACCTCTGCAGCTAATGAAAACTGCCAAGGCCAGGCAGGGGTCAGGGGTGTCCCTGCACGGAGGCCAAGAAAGACCATTGAAGCTGTGAAGGTGAAGCCTGGGTTGTGTTGGAGACCCCAAGATATTGAAGATGCCAGAGTTGTAGGATACCGGTTAAGGAGAGCTGCTAATAGGGAGTCTAACCAGTCCAAGAGAGAGAAATATGTTATAGTCAATAGAGCTGGAAGCAGTTGGAGATCTGAAAAGTGTTTGGACATCAGACATGGACATGCAGAATCTGGAGTTTGCCCAACTGGTTTTCAGTCTTATTTTGGTCCAGTATTTTCTCACTATGCTTTCTTTTGGAATGGTAATGCATGTTCTGTGCTACTGCACATAGGAAGTATGTGCTCTGGTTTTCTATTTTGATTTTACAGGGATTACAGTTAGGATGGTCTTCGGTCTCAGAAGAGACTTTGGAATTTGGACTTCTTTGAGACTGTGATAGACAGTGGGGACTTCTGAAGTTGGACTGAATGCATTTTGAACTTTGATTTGGCTATAAGCCAATGGGGTTCAGGGAGTGGAATGTAGTGATTTTAAGAAGAATGGCCCCACAGACTCTGGGTTTGGATGTTTAGTTATCAGGGAGTGTTGCTTTTTTGGAGGAAGTGTGTCACTGGTGGTAGACTTTGAGCTTTCAAAAGCCCAAGGTGGATCTTGACTAATATACACCCCTTCCTGTGGGATATGAACAAAAGTACTCCATGCCGTCCATAAGATCAGTCCTTACAATGACTGAGTCGTGACCAGTTAGATCTTTTCCCATTTTCACTGGCTGAGAATTTGTAAGAACTTTATTGAAATTGTCAGAAATTTTATGAAACTGTCAGAATTTGGAAGAACTTGAGTCTGAGTGTGGGAGCCATACATTGACTGAAAAGCTGTCCCCCTGACCTTGGGATATGCTGTAGAGCTATTACATGAGAGTTAAATACATTTCTATCCAGTTTTTTTTCTTCTAGGCTCTGTATTCTGGAATTACTTTCATCAGAAGTTAGTGTTCTTTAGTATAGCATGGCCTCATTCAATGAGACACTAATTTGGGTCACCTGTCTTTCTCCCCACATCTGGTTCAAAGAAGCAGGGCATAGTTGAGAAAACACTCATGTCTGAACTTATCCTTCTCAAAAGTGAAAGTATTGAATTAGGCCTTTCAATACTATGACATAATAATGACTAATATTTTTGGTATAATGCTTTAGAGTTTTTTCTCCTGCAAGGAAAGTCATGAACTCTTGGGATATTAGATAGAGACAGATTTGGGATGGAGGGAATTGCTCTTCTATCCAGGTCATTTTACAGTAGAAAGTGAAGCACTTGAGTTCTAGGCAGAGCAACATTGAAGATGCCTTTGGATATAGAGCTGTGCATAGTCAGTTTAAAGTGAAAGTCACCAAAATGGATTGGCAAACCAAGGTTACCAGACCTCCCAACCTGGGGCATAGGGTGTAAGATTCCTGGTCCAAAGGCAGGGAGTGAATTCACAGGTAATTCCCTGGAGGAACTTTCAGCCCCATTCTTGAGGCCTGAACATCCTACTCAGAGGCTACAGTTTTTCTAAAGAGGTATAGTAGAGCCCTGGGTAGCAGAGGAGGCAAGTTTGTCTAGACTATCCACTCCACTTGGGAATGAGCTAGGAGAGCTGCATGGCAGGATTTCCTACCCCCAGGCCACTATGTGAACGTCATCACATGGCCAGAATGCCACAATGAAACAGAAATAGAACTCCTTAGCTGTCTAGGGAGGGTAGCATGGCTTGCCTAGCCAGGTACTATTAGTTGCTTTTGTTTTTAGGTAAGAAATCGCTGGAACAAGGAATGAGTGGGAAGGAGGGAGGAAAGAGAGGGAGACAGAGAGGGAGGAAGGGAGGGAGGGAGGGAGGGAGGGAGGGAGGGAGGGAGGGAGGGAGGGAGGGATGGAGAAGGGGAAGAGGAAGAAGGAGAAGAAGGAGGAGGAGGCGGAGGAAGAGGAGGAGATGGAAATTCAATGCCTTTTTAATTTGGTGTTTTAGAGGGCTGGGGTTCTCATTGTGTTTGCCATGATGGAAAAGGGAGACGGAGTGGGGTTTTGTGTTTTTCAAGTACTCTTTAAACATTTGCCTGATTTTACTTCTGCACCCTCCATCACCATATCTATTTTTCAGGTTCAGAAAAGAACAGTCCAGAAATGTGAGCCACAGTGAGCGGGACCAGCTCTCTTCTAAGCGGCCTTGCCCTGTGAAGGGAAAGTGGCAGGCTGCTAAATTAAGAATGATTGTTCTTAGGAGGCTCTCAGGGTGGGGCTTGGGGAATTTCTTTCCCACACCGCCCCTACCAATCCCACCCTCCCACTCCCCACTGCACACACACACACACACACACACACACACACACACACACACACACACACACACTGAGCTGTGTCCCTGGGCCCAGATCCATCTGGTACGCTGGCCAGGTAAGGAGAGAGGATTGTTTTGGGGTAACTCTTTCCTGAGGACAAAATGATCCCTTTGGCTTCTCTACAAGGAAGCCCGACAGATTGAGTGACAAGGAAAAGTTTTTGATCTTGCTATTATAGTCACCTAATTAAAATGAGATGCAGATGCTCCGGCACCTAGTAATTTTCACCTCACTTACTTTGGCTGCAATTAAAGCCCTTCCCTACTGACTTACACTGTTTAAATTACACACTCAAAGGAAATATGACTATATACCTGTTTCTATTCATACATATATGTCTAACACATTATCTTTTTTCCTGAAGCAAGAAATGTGATCACAGACTTTCTCTTCACCCTGGAAACAGAGAAGAATAAATCTTTGGTTCTTAGGTAAAATTAAACACCAATAAGAATTCAAATCAGTTGGCACCTACACCAACCTTCAACAGACAGTTCACACACACACACACACACACACACACACACACACACACACACACACATCTTGTCTCCAGAAAAGGAGGAGGCAGGTATTCAGCAATGGCAATTCACACTTTGAAATATATAACCTCTTTTCCAAAGTTAACTGGCTATTGACTCTGACCCTTTGGATTAGGGAAAGTTAATTGCTTTCAAAGTTGTTACCCTTAATGAGTTCATAATTAAGTAAACAGCACCGTAGTGCAGGTGGGATTACATACATGTTTTATGCCCGAGCTGCAGTAGTTGATAACAATCAAAGCCTCCTTATTTACTGCAAAGCACATTTGTGTAGAGGGGAAAAGCATACAGAGATTGGAAACAGAGCTTTAATTGTCCAGCAAACAAAATACTGAGCAATCAGAATAAAGAAAACAGTGGGATCTGAGAATGTCCACTTTCATCTCCTGTGAGCAGGATCTTAGCTCATCTGCCCATGGCTGGAGGAGGTGGGCTTCTTCAGAGTGCCTTGGACAAGTCCACCCTGGTGACTGTCCAGCCATACCTCCTGGAGACAGCAGGGAGAACAGTCCGTTTATTCTCTCCCACGCAGCATGTTGTTTCAGCTTATTTACTCCAGGAGGTCCAGTCTGGGGCTGTTACAGAACAGGACTTGGGTCATAGATGATGATGATGATGATGATGATGATGATGATGATGATGATGATGTTGGCAATGTGAGGTAGAGGACAGGTGTTGTCTTCAGTGTCTTGAAACATGGTTGTAGGCATTTAAGTAAAGTAACTGTTCACATCATCATCATACTGTTGGTCTGGAGAGACAACAGTGGACATTCCTTCCACACCTTTCTTTTCCTAACTACCTCTGTTCTTTGTAGAAGGAAGGCTGGGAAAACTCCCCAAGCTGCCAGGTGTAGGTAGGATAGTTCTTTTTTGTTTGTTTGTTGTCTGTCCCTCTTGCAGCCTGGGCTTTTTCTTTTGTGATAGGAGGGACAAGCTACCAAGGCGTCTCTTATGCTTTCTTTGCCTGGACACAGGCTATCACCATGTGTGAAGAGGCAGGGTCCACCCTTAGAAGGACAGCCACCAGCTTGGCCTGGCTCCTTCTTTTCCCTGCTTTGTTGAGAGTTCTTAGTAACATGGCTGGCCCCAGGACTCTGCAGACACGGGAAGGAAGAGTTCTGCTCTTTAATTATGGAAAAATATTAGAGCACAATGGCCCTAAAATAGAACATGTGCACTGAGCCCTTATGTGGGGGACTTTATTGTTGTGATCATCCCTCTTGGGAAACACCACAGGAGTCTCTTCCCTTTCAGTGAAGCTGGGTAATTGTGTAACCCGAGGTGTCCCCCCCGCCCCCAGAGAGCTGCGGGGACAATGTCAACACACAGGTTTGTAAACCATGACTACATTTCCACGCTAAGCGCTGTCCTAAGAGGTCCCTCCCTGAATTCCAATTTCTATAAAATGGGGATGATCACATGCCTACTGTCTATCACACTAGGCTAAGCTAAAGATCAAGGGATATAATGGACAAAAGGATGCTTGCAAATTACAGTTTTTTAAAATGTTTAATATTATGCTTTTCAGTAACTGGAAACAAAGACCTCCTCTGGGTGATAGGACCATTTCACTTTGGGTTTTTTGTTGTTGTTGTTGTTTTTTGTTTTTTTGTTTTTGTTTTTGTTTTGTTTTGTTTTTAACCGGTAGTCCTACTTTTAAAACTCATACTTTTTTACTGACAGAACACTAGGTATGCAAAACATTCAGTGCCCACATCAGAGAGTGGGCACAACATTTTGTTGAGAGCAGCCACTTTCTCATCCCTTACACATGCTTAGGAAGTTGTCATGACACCCAAGAAGTTATCTTCTCCTGGCTGAGTTGTCATCATTGCCCTTATCAGAAGGAACCTAGGAGCCCTGTCCCAAGTGTCTTTGTAGTTGGTTTCCTGGTATCTGGCATTGTGCTCAAGGCCACCTTCATCTGTTTTTATTGTTGGAAACCACCAATGGGAACTGCTTCTGATTTCATGGCTCTCTACTTTCTTCTTTCATTACCTTCCCGTATTTCCCGTATTTGGACCATTATTACAGTGGCTGGCCTAGAAGGAGGAGGACTTGCCTTGGGAACAATGCTAATGAATCTCTGGAGTCTTCCTTCTGAATGTCATTAGAAAGAATGAAGATGCTGTTAGCCACCTCAGCAAGTGTCGCTGACTGTAAGGGACCTGCTTGCTTACAGCTCCCTGGAAACCTCCTTGGTTCACATTTCTGAATTTGTAGTTCATCACAACTCCCCCAAAAAGTGCTTGGTAAACTCCAGGCTTATCAAGAAAAGAGGAGACAGTGATTCTGAAAGAAGACACCGGTTCTGCAGTTCTGACATCTGTGACAGTTTGGGGTTAATAAAAAAGCCACAGCACGGTGTGTGTGTGTGTGTGTGTGTGTGTGTGTGTGTGTGTGTGTGTGTGTGTATGTACAAGAGCATGCATGTTTTCTGAGGGGTTGGGAAACCCCGTATAAATCAGCTGCCTCCCTTGATTTGCTCAAATTTCATTTCCATTACTACCAGGACATCTGCACATTTTTCTGCCCAGCCACATTTAATGCATGCACATCAATTCAGACCTAACCCTCCATTGAGGTCAAACCCCCCCCCACCTCAGGGGATTTACAATACTCTAAATGGAATATTGAAGATCCCCATCTGTCTGGTAGCCTCGATCAATAAATGTGAGCCCTGCCATCCAGCTCCTGTAGGAGAGACACGTCACCACCTGGTTTTAAGACAAGCGTGAGATGGGGTTTCTCAGGGTTACTGGTCCAAACGCCCAGCTGTCACAGGGCTGAGCCAGGGAAAGGATTATGTTCTTAATCACATTACTTCATTTCTATGGGCTTCTTTTAAATTCCCCCTGTCCCTTTCCCTTCAGCCAAATGGACCAGTGTCTGAAATCAGAGCTGCCTTTCTGACACTTTCCCTTGCTGAATGACTTTGCTTTGAAAGAGCCTTTGTTCAGACAGTAAAACCCAAGCATTGGGGGTTCTGGGGCATCATGGTAGGCTTCTGCCAAATTGCAAGGCTGAGAATATCTGACATGGAACTTAAGAAAAGAAGTCAGGTCTAAGATGTTTGCTGTGGACCCATAGAACACCTAGCCTGGCATCTGTATGAGGACAGTCACTCCTTAGGCACAACAGTTTAAAGACACCCTGCAGAAACCTCCAGTCTCATTAACAAGCATCCAAGCAAGCAAACACAGCAATTAAAACTCTGAGGTTGTCTGAGGTGTTTTTTTCCCATCTAAGTGGGGGCATCCCTGGAGATCCAGCTAAAATACTTGCTACACCTGTTCAGCCTCTGTTGCCTCCTCCCAACACCAGTGTAGACTGACTGTGGCTGATGGCACCAGATAAATATAAGGTTGCCTTGGAATTGATGGCTTACCTCCACCTAGAGCTCCTGCCCACCCTTGCCTTGGCAGAGATAAAGGTTTTGAGTGTGCTTAGCTGGGGAAGCGCAGGGCCTGTGAAGAAGGACCGAGGTTGAGATGCCTTGGAAGTGGGACATCAGGTCTTTCTATCAAATGTTGCTCTGAGGATCTGAGCGAATGGGTAAGAGGCGATGGATGTGTGTTCTGCTCAGCTGTTCTCTGTCAGCTTTGGGACCACAAGCCAACCCTTCCCTCAGTCCCATCTTCCCCCATGATTATTTTTTAAATGGACCAGCTGTGGGCCATCCTTTCAGTTCTATGAGAGGACACTTGGGGACAACTGGGCAGGACAAACTTGCCAATCATGTAAGAAGGAAGCTGTTGTCTGGCCTTGGAAGGACAATTCAGAGTAACTTTCTGTTTGCTACACTCGGGACTAGATGTGGGCTTTTCTCTTCAGTTGCCCCTATCTATGGGGCATATCACTTGGCATGTTTCCAACTGCCTGCACTTATGCCCAGGGACCAGCTATTTGCTGCATTACTACCAGGTGGCTTTTTAAGAGCATAGAGGCATGTGTTGCTAGTATACATTCTCCAAGCAGGGGTTGGGGGTGGGGTGGGGGGGTGCTGAGCAGTTGAAATTCTAGCACCTAAGAGTAAGGTCTTCCAGTCCATCCTCAGCCTTGTCCTCACAGGATCTCACAGGCCCTGTTCAAGGCAAACCAAACCATTCCTTTCCCAAATATGACACAAGCTGCCTTTGTATAAGCTAGCCCCTTCTGAGCTAGCTGACCAGAGAATGCTTCCTTTAATGGCCAGCTCAAAGGTGGCCAAGGGACCTGGTTCTGGGGAACTTGTTCAGTACTTGGTCCTTACCTTTGAATGTTGATTAAGGGAGCTACATTAATCCCTCTGTGCAAATGAGGGGACAAAACCAGTCAACTCTGTGTCCAGTGCACTGGTATTATGGATGTACTTCAAGATGCATAGCTAGTGAATATAGCCAATTATATGGTATGCTTATAAGAAAAAACCACTGTGATACCCATTCACTAGATACAATGACTACATACCAATCAAATGTGCATTAAGAAAAAAAAAAAAAAGAAAAGAAAAGCAAACACATTCAGAAGTGATTTATGGAAGGGTGACTGGGCCAGTCCAAGCGATCACTCTAGATGTTAACTGAGGCCCATTCTACAGCTTCTCCTACTCAAACTGGCTTAGAACATGTTTTTACTACCAAAGGTCACAAGTGAAATACCATCAACAAGGACTTGTTTAAATAATCGTTCTTAAAAGTCTCCAGAGGGGAAAACCTAACATAGGCATTTCATAACACTGTCCTGGGGCTGGAGTGGGGGAAGAAGCTCTTCATCCCAGTGTGACTCCAGCCACCTTCCCAGTTATAAGACAGAAATGCTAACAGGGAGCAAAATCCAGCGCCCTTCACTTTATCCAGGCTGGAGTCACATCTGTGCAAGGATCTATTTTTAGTGGACCCTTCACGCTAAAATCCTAGCCTTGATCTCTAACTATCAAGTCTACCGTAAATGTTTGATGATGAACAAGCCCATAAAAAGAAAGCACAAGAAATGAATAGAGTCAACGAGTGCCCTGCCTTTTTAATTACAGAGGCTTCTGCTACAATCCTGCTCCAGGCCGGATGCAGGCAGAGAAAACACATCAATAAGTTGGGTGGAGAGAGCAGGGTGAGGATACTGCAAACAAATATGTCTAAATACATGGTTATTTATAGTGTAGAAACCAGGTAGAGGCAGAAGAAAGAGAGTCACATCCTAAAAGGGCAGAGGGCAGGAGAGTGGCTAAAACAAGATAAATTGAAGACATAAAAGCATTCAGGACACAAAAGATAACACGGAACAGTCTGGTTTTATTACTCGTAAGTAATAAAGAGCCCTTTCCTCAACCTTTCTTTCTTTCCCCTTTTTCATTCTGTTTTTTTCTTCTTCCTCTTTTCACAACATACATTGAACTGTGAATCAGATGTTAGGGTGTGTGGAGACAGGAGGAAAGCTGGTGACATCACAACATTTTTACAACGTCACAACCAATGTTAAGTCCGAGTTTGCGGCATCTACAGTGTCCAGCAAGGCAAAGGCCAGCTCAGGTTTATGGATGACACCCCTAACACAAGATGAGGGCAGAAAGGGAGAGGGACACTTCAGTGCTGAAGACCAGCTCAATACACGAGGTACTGCAGGGTTAACACCGAAGTTATGGGTTGTAGATACAGGGATGTGGGTTTTCACACAGGATTCCATAACACAGCTGAGGAAATGATGCCCATTAACATGGGCATGAGGTTGGGGCAATACTCTTGGGAATGTAACACTGGTGAGAAGGTCACAGGGTGGCTGACACCCATCACCATTTTAGTTTTCATATTTGCAAAGAAAAGGCAAGGGGGAAAACAGTATCCATTTCTAGAAAATCTTTGTGGTTTCAGGGCACAATGGTTACAGGCCACGAAAAATGACTTCACTTAAAGGCAAAATAAAGCCCAATGGCATCTTATGTACCCCAAGCAACAGCCTCGCTGATCTGCAAAGGGACTCTTGGGACAAAGGGCTGTGAACCTGTGCTCAGCTGTAAAATCTGGGCTCTGGGAGACTGCTCTGATTGCATATATGATATAGTACCAAACCAATTCAAATTTGTCTGTGTCATTTTTTTTCCTGAAAGTTTGTTTGTTTTCTTTTTAAGACACACTAAATCCAGACCAAACTGGAAAAAGAAAGAGACCAAGAGACCACCGAATAAACTGTTTATATGAAAACAATGCTCATGGTTTACAGTGTGCAGACAATTCTTTTGTTTATGATGGAGTAAACAAAGGTTCGTTCTGTGTGCTTTAGCAAAAGAAAAATGAGGGGAGGAAAGAACAAAACAAAACCACACAGGCTACCCCCTCCCAACCCTCTACAAACAACAAACAGATAAAGGAGTTTAAAACAAAAGAACCTTTGCCCCAGAAAATGGGTTTTGCAGCATCCATTGTGGTTTGCCTTGTATTTTGGGGTACCCATTAATCACAGCAGGGACCAGCCTGCCCCGTCTATTTCCTTGTTTTCTCTGTGCATTGCATGGGTGTGCTGAAGGCACAGCTTGGAGACTCCTCCTATTGGCCTCCCTACCACCATAGCAAGTTCTCCAGTCAGTGGACACAGCAGAAATGACGGCTGGGACTTGAGTCCCTACTCTGCTGGCTCAGGAGGATGTCACCATATTGAAATGATCTGGGACTATAAGGGGAGTGGAGTGCTCTGGGGGAGGGGATTTGCCACCCACAACACTGGGGTCCATGCTTGCAGCACAGCCACGTGTGGTTGGAGCTGGCACGGCCAAAGGCATCGTAACTAAAGGATGCCACCCAGCCTTCGGCATTACAACCATCACTACTACATCTTTTTCCATCTGCTTGACTCCAATCTTCCAGAGGGCTGAGTGAAGGGTGGGATTTAAATAAATATCTGCATTTATTTCAAGTAGGAAAAAAAAATGTTGATCATAACGACAGTTTACAAGTGTATACAACTCAGCGTGTAAGGCACAAATTTACATGTGGAAAACAGGCTATTCACAGATGTAACCCCACGAAGAACCCGTGTGATCAAATCATTGATTTATGCAAGGTAGCAGCCAGCACGGTAACTAGTTCACACAGTTTGTGGATTTTTGTTTGCTGTCTCACATGCAAGGTGAAATGGGTTGTGGGTGGGGGGCTTCACAAGCTGGTACCTTCATGGCAGTGGGAGCCACAGTCAAAGCCATGTTTTTGGCAATGGGGCATAGGTGCCATTCTAAACGTTTCTGTCCTAGTTGGTTGTTAGGATCTGGAAAGATTTTTAACCTTTTTTCTTTTCTTGACCAGAGACTGAACTGACAAATTAACTGGGAGATTTAAATAAATATTCCCCTCTTAGCACTGTCCTTTAGCTACTGACCTGGGAGTTCAAACACAAAGCTCAGAATTCCAGCTCCAACTTATTTACTCAGTGAATTTATTGTAAAAATAAAGAAACTCAATTATTCCAGTTAATGGATTTCACGTTAAATAGTTTAGCTTTCCATGGGCTTCTGCAGAACTGTTCATACGGTGGCAATTGGAAGAGTCTTTTCCTTAAGGAAAAAGAAAAGGGTGAACAATAAATAAGAATTACTTGCGTTAACGGTCACGTTATTCATTAAAAGCGAAGAGGAGCAGAAATCTATGACATCGTTGCCCAACGTGGCATTTACCTGCTATAACAAAGCTGTAACACTGATGGGCATTTCACAGTATCTGCGCATAGTAAACTTCTGCCATTGTTAAAGTCTGAGTTAGAATTATCAATGAATTCTTTAAATTTTTTTTATTTTAATTTTTTTTTTTTTTTGAAAAATGTATTGTGTTTTAAAGTTTCGAACGCTTAGCCCAGTTTTGTAACGTCCCGTGCAGCCAGGGACAAAATGTTGTGGTGGTTGTTCACCTCTGTGTGTGTGTGTGTGTGTGTGTGTGTGTGTGTGTGTGTGTGTGTGTGTAGTGCACGCATGTGAGTATTGGGTGTGGATGTGTGTTCATGTGGGGATGGGGTACGGATGTGCTTTTGGCTCATGTTTGTGTGACACTCAAGTCTTTTTGCGAGTCCGACCTGCTGTACGATGCGGGGGAGTGTGAAGGAAGAGACTGGAGGTGACTGTTGCTAAACCTTCACCAAACCACGTGGCCTGATTTTCAACAGTGTCCCAGGGAGGAGGACCCAGCGTCCTCATCTCCTCCAGGGCCATCTTGGTCGGTTGGATACTCGAGGCAGTGGAGACCTTGCTGAGCTGGGTGGGTGCCTCGCCTCATCTGATGCTTCGACTCCTGGCCCCCAACCCCAGGGATTATGTACAAGCATCATTGGGCTTCATGGATGTGGAAAGGGGAGCAAAGGAGGGTTTGGGGGGTACGTCGGGCTTTAGCGAGGGGGTGCGCTTCAGCCCCGACCTCGTCAGTGAGTTGTAGGCATTGAGGCTGGGCTGCCTCGAAACAGTCACGGCCTGGCCAGGGGGCTGGGAGCTGTGCACCTGGATAGAGTCCACCCGCTGCGGGGCGGGAGGTGGGTTGTCTCCCCGGCCAAAGCTCTGGTTCCTGGAGAGGTGGGAGGAATTGGAGGAGTTAGTATTGTTTCTTTTGAGAGTGGTGGCCTGGTGGCTTCTCGTGAGCGAGTTCGTAGGGTAGCTCCTCTTATACTCAAGCCCGTAGGAGGAGGAGTGATGCATTTCTAGCCGCTTGCTTAGGCCGGTCTGTGACAGTGAGGCTCCTGGGGGGCCCAAGGAGGCCTCGCGCTGCGGAACTTTGGGGGGCAGGCTGTCCAGGTTCTCCACAAGGTTCACCCCGTGGTTGGGACTCTTGCTGCTCAGGTGCTCTTTGATGGTCTTATACTCCAGGGTGGCAGCCTGGTCCTCCAGCGCCATCTGAGCTACCACCTCGCTCATTTTAGGCTGATCCACGTACTCATGCTGGTAACCCTGCTGCGTGATGGGCAGGACCACCACACTGGGGATGTGGCTTGGGGAGGCCCGAAGGGGCAGGTCCGTGGGAATCACAGGGGAGCTCATAGGGGGCATGTCCTTGGTGCAGGCATTGATGAGGTTCTGGTTCCTCTCCCACTCGCGGCTGCCGCGGTTGGGCTTCCGCTTCTGCTGCAGCGTTGGGGTGGATTCTGGGGTGGGCAGGGCAGTGAGATCTAGGTGATGCTGATCAGCCTTGATGAGCATCTTGGCCGTGTTGCTAGGCGTGGCCAGCTTGCCGTTGTGCATGAGTGGGGTGAGGATGGCCTCGGGCTTTGGGTCTTTGGACTGGGTGTCCCCAAAGAGGCCACTGAGCTTGGTGACACTGCTCATAGATCCCCGACGCGAGTGTGTGAGTTCTTTCTCTTTGCGTTGCACTACTGCTACGTCTTTGCGCCGGTGATCACACACACAATACACGATGATTCCCGAGAAGGCGGCCCCCATGACAAAAGCCAGAATGACTGCGATGGCCAAGAGGGTAACAGGAACGAGCTGGTCGTTGCTTTTGAGGTAACTTTCCCGAATCACTCCTGTAACAGATATCGCATATGACATTAAGAAATGAGAAAACATACTGTGAGGCTTAACTGGTGTTTGGCAATCACACTGTTAATTAATAACAGAAATAAGTGACAACAGCACCTCTACATAGCTTGTCTTCAGGGTGCAGCTTGCCAAACATTTAACTAATTAATCCTCCCTGCCCCCATACCACCCCAGCCAGCCCTGGGACCTATGTCAATTAATTTTATTTGTTGTCTTCTTTGTGGCTTTCAGTCTCTCTGGTACAACTTCTAAGGATGATGGCACGTTCAAAATTTATTTGTCTTTTCCTTTTGATCTTTTCCACCTTCTACAGAACTAGAATAAATGAGCTATTTGAGTCTGGAGGAAATAGCAACAATTTTATGCATGTTAAATGAACAAATCACATAACAATCCAAGCCTTCCACTCAAGTCTTTTCTGATGACTGCTGGTGACAACAGGGGCTCTGTCTAGAAAAAGGCATGTTTGCTTTTGAAGTGACAAGAGGATAGTGGCTTTATGTCACCACAGTGAAAAATAGCTGAAGCTCACAGGTTACAATATTTACATTTATTTTGCATCAAAAAGAAAAACCCATACTCAGTTTCAGGTAACTAAGCAGCAGCAGAGCTGAAAGAATATTTAAATCAGGGCCCATCGTGAGCTAGTAAAGTGTCAGGTCCCATTATTACTCTTAGGGTTTGCTGTCACTGTGAGACTCTTCAGTAGAGCTGATCTCGTCGATTTAATAAAAACTAAGTGGCTACCCCCGTCTATTATCTTCCACAACATTAACCAAGAAGCCTCATTTCTGGAAAAAAAAAAAGTTGCCTTTTCTATCCTGATTAATCGGTCAGCAAGCTGAGTGGCTCTAATCAAATGCAAACACTGGAGCTTTTATTTTTTTAATGCCAAGTGTGAACAGACACCACAACCCTCAGATCCTAAGTGCTTGATACCGGTAGCTAAAAAAAAAAAATAAAATCTCAAATACTTCCATCCCTGCCTCTGGAGAGTGAAAAAGCATGAATACATTAGAGGCGCCGCAGAAGAAAATGTAAACACTGTTCCTGTTATGGAAAGATGGCAAGACAGAAAATGTACCTTGTCTGGTCTCTGGAGACACATTTTTCACCTGCTAAATCAACTCTTTCTGGAATATGTTTAATGCATTTTACTGGCAAGTGTAAGTGGCACTGAATTAAAATGAAATGAAATAAAAATCGCTATCCATCCCTAAACTCATACCACTCATCCCTTAAACTTTTGCTGATTGCTGCTGTTATATTTTAAATGTCACAGTCCAGATCCAAAAGACACACAGTTCTGTCATGAGGGGTTTTCTGACTAAAATATTTTGATTGCTAAAGTGATGGTTTAGAAACCCAGAGGACCTTGCTGGGAGATCACACTCTTCTCTCCCAAGGATCCTCTCAGATGGTGACATCGCATGTGCTTGCAGGGGGAAACGGCCATCCTGTGTCAAAGGCTCGTGACTTCCAGTGGGAGTAAACTAAAGCAAACACCTTTTAAGATGCAAAATTTCATGATGAAACAAATACCCCTGGGGATGAAAGATCAAGGTACCCCTCAGAACACAAGTGAAAGATGGTAAACTGTTGAATAATTTCCCAACATGACACTTTTCCAGTATTTCCAGACTTATCTTCAGGGGCTTTGTAAGGGGTAAAAACCAAAGAGGAGGAGGGGAAAAAAACCTGGCAAGGAAATGTGTTCTAACTCACACATTGTATGGGTGGTGCTCCCCAGACGGTGGGGTGTCTTGCTTTCAAATGTTTTAAATACCTACACCTGAAAGAAAATGTGCTAATGAAAAGTTCTTCCTAAAATTTGCATTTTTTTTATTGTTGTGTTAAAATAGCAACTGATTTTCCTCCAGTGTTGATTGAATGTGAAATTCTGTCGAGCATATTCTTAACTTCCTACACATAATTGCACAAATAAATGTATACACCTGTGAATAAAATAGTTTCATTTTTTTTTTCTTATTGACTTGATGAGTTCCATGGTTCTAACCACAGCAAGACTCCCACCTGTAGGAGGTGGTAGGTGAAAGTTCTCATCACAGTGGGCATTTCACAGAGTCCCTCTAGGTGTTCATATTTAGTAGGAGACTGTCTTCCCAAGAAATGTTTAATTATTAGAGGAAGTTGCCTACAGTGGACTTTGGTGTTCCAGAGCTTAAATGGCTCTCACTTTATTTTGTCAACCTTCCAAATGCTGCAACCCTTTAATACAGTTCCTCAAGTTGTGGTGACCCTCAACCATAAGATTATTTTCATTGTTACTTCTTAACTGTACTTCTGCTACTGTTATGGATTGTAATGTAAATACCTGGCATGCAAAATGGTCTTAGGTGACCCTTGTGAAAGGGTTAGGTGACCCTTGTGAAGGGGTCATTGGACTCTCAAAGGGTTCAAGACATACGATTGAGAGCCACTGGTTTAGAAGGTACAAGCACTAAATCTGAGTATTGAGACCAGATATCAGAAGGACTCCCCATTTAACATCTTCCCCCAACTAACCTAGTAACCAGGTGCAGTGTATTTTATTTCATTACATCAAGCTTGGTGATCAGTAAGAACACAAGGAAGCTACTCCCTTCACCTTGTCCTTTGTGTATGTCTAGATGTGTATGGGGACAAACAGTAAGTCAGAAGGCTAGGGCCAGGAAATAACGGTCTTTGTTCTGAGGACTTGAAAATCAGAAAGCCATCTTCTAACTAAAGCATCCTTACTAGCTGTGTGTCATTTGGTCACACACCTCCACCTCTAAGAAAATACCAACAGGTCTGCAATCCCATCTCCTATACAAAACACCACCAAACCAGCCCCTCACCCTGCAGGTTGCCCTCTTATGAGAAGGTGGACCCTGATCTCCAAATGAGTTCACTCATGTGATTGAGTTTATCCCCTAGCAGCCCCTTGCCTGTAGACATGCCCTCCCCACCCTGCAGCCAGCATAGTATGACATCAGTACAATAAGAACAATGGATTTGCTTCATTGGGAGTTCTGTGCAATTATCACATTTACCCATTGCTTCTTACCCACAATTTCAACTCCTAATATTCTTTCCTGTCCAAAGGTCTTTAGCTGTCTGAGACTCATAGAAACCACTCCCTCTTTCACCAGCAAAGACATTTTTAGCTGATGATATTTGAGTTCAGGTTTCTGGTTAACAAGTCAAGTAGGATATGACCTTTCAGGAAAATGAGGTGGCTATTTTCTTCAACCTCATTTTGCTGTGTAAATAGTACCCAAAACAAAACAAAACACCTTTCTGTATCTCTTCATCTTTTAGGTGATTGAAGCTGGGGGTGGGACGCTTTGCTCATCTGTTTAGACAAATTCAGAAACCCTAAGCTCCCTGTTCAAAACAGAACAGATAGTAAATAGATAGTGATGCTAGCAAAGGGGATTGTATTTTTGTGTACATCATCAACAAAGGAGTGTTCATGGCAATGATTAAATTAACTTTATAATTAACTTTATAATCCACAGTGAAGGCTTGAACTCAAAGCTGTTGAAGAGGCTCAGTGGGGCTGATTTAAGCAGCACTATATAAGACCTCAAAGGGTCTGAAGTCTTGGGTCCTCATCTATAAACTAACTGATGACATTTGAGGGAGTGACTTAACACCTCAGGACCTCCATTTTCTCATCCGTAATGTGGGGCCAACACTAAATGTGAGAAGAATCCACAAAAGGTTCATGGGTGTTGGAGAGCTTCAGAACGGTAAGTTAACAACAACAGCTCTGGTTGAGTCTGCCAACTATCCATCTCCCCGGGGAGGTAGATAGACACATCCTTCCTGCTCTGCATGCTGCCCAAATGTGGCCAGAGATGAGAGGAGACTTAAGGCAACACAAGAGAATGTTTTCATCTCAGGGCAGCTTGTAGGTCCTGAACTTTGAAATAATTAAAACAAAGCTGGAAAATATTGAACAAAACCCAGCAAGGACCGTTAGATGCCCTGTGAACTAATAATCCCATTTTCAGGTCCTTGAAGCAGTCACCATGCTATTTGCGGTTGTCAACCTGGCCTTCCCTAGGACTCAGAGTTATGTAGTTTAATAAGTGACTATGGAACATAAGGATTTCCAGTACATTTTAGGGACATTGAAAAATACATTTCTAAACCTTGTGATTCATCTTTGGATTGAGTATATAACCATGATTTGTAAGCCTCAGAAAGAAACGATCTTCAATTTTGATCATTTTGATAGTAACAACCATCAGACAAATAAAGAGAGAGATCTATAAAGATACCCAGGTATTTGCTCAAAACAGTAAGAGGAGAAACTGTCTTATAAGTGAAGCGAAATTGGCTCTGGGATAATTCCAAAGGAGCCAATGAGGGTGAAATGGTGATTTGTGACAACTGATGCTCCAGTGAGATTGCTTAATTTGAAACAAATGCATCTCTGCAAAGGGGCAAGGGCCACAGGCTGGCTGGAATGAGCATCCATATGACGTCTCACTTGCCCAAGTCTCCCATGATGGAAGAAAAGAATAGGTCTCTACTCTGGGCTGTTGGCATGCTTTCTATCAATCCCTGGGACCTCTGTTCTCTACCAATGGGAATGGGGCGTTAGGAATGAAAAAACAGTATCTGAGAAATGCTTTGCATTGACTCATTAACCGCCAGCTATTTCTCACCAGTCATAAGGTGCTAAATGGATCTTCACTTCCTCCTTCCTATGGCAGGAAGCAAGGAGCACAATGGCATAGCACGTTCTCTGAAACCAGGCCTTAGACTGGCAGAATTAAGAAGGGTGCAGTCTCTGTGCATTTTTTTTTTCCCCTTGAAGTAAGAGTTTTCAGGTTGCCTGGAGCTCTCAGGGAGGGAATTTGAAGCTCTTTAGAGGCCAAAGTAATGAAAAGATTATGAATGCTACTGCCCCCAGGCCCTGCAACACACCATTCAAACTAAGAGCAATTATAGATTGTAATATCAAAAGGAGCCCACAGTTCTGAATTTTCCCATGATGACCTTGCAAATGAATTCTGAAATGTCAGAAACTCGGTCCTCTGTTTAGAACAGTGGCTTTGGTAGGCAGCTCTGATTATTATTCCTCTGTGCCCACCCTGTCTGTGCATGGGGCCAGATCTGGTCCCTAAGAAAGGATGCTCTCTCCTAATGTGGGTTAGGCTGAGATTCTCCTGGTGTCTTTCTTTTCATTCTCCTGATATGAGCATCTTTGTGTTTGTCCTCCTCAGACATTTCCTGAGCACACCAAAGCACAGTGCTGGGAGGCTGGGGTAGGTGAGAAGGAGGCACAAGCCTACAAGAAGGCTGACCTTGCTCTGAGCTCCACCCAAAGGATAGAGATAGAATAAGATACATTATTCCTACTCCAAGGCTGAACAAAAGCTTTAATGTGGAGATGAAATTGAACTGAGCCTTAAAGACATGTAGGGCTGAAGAAATTCAGAAAGAAAGAAAAAAAGGGGGAGGGGGCAAATGAAAGGCAACAGCTGTATTCAGCAATAGGGAAGTGTCAACTCCTTTCTGGTCCCTTACACTTCAGTGTGACCCACCCTGCTACACTGTCCTTTGGTATTGGAGTTTCATAAACCTTTCTGAGGACACCTCCCACAATCTCATACATGTGGCTCTATGGTTAGAGTCTGAGCTCTGATGGGGAAGTATGAAATCCTCACACCCTTCTACGTGTAATCTGGGGCTCTGCTCCTCTCTCCTATAGCCATCACTGGCAAATGCATACTTTATGCTCGTCTTTTTTTTAGCATGCCTGGTCTAAGAGAAATGAATTCATTGCTTAGCCCCAGGAAGAACGATGTCCAGCAGCTAACCGTTAAACCAACGGTAAACAGATGCTTGGGTGAAGGGATACAGCTGGAGGGGAACTAAGACAAATAGAAGCTACAAGCATTTGGGAGAAGGATTTGAATGGCCTTGAATGACTAAAAAAAGGTGTTTAGAAAACCTGGCAGTCTTGGAAGATTTCTTCCCTCCTGTCAGGAGAAGCTGATTCCAAGTTTGCTTTTTCTATATTGAAATCATTACTGATTTCTTGTGAAGAAACCAGAGCCAAGTAAGTACACTTGCATCAAAAGTACAGCTATTGTATTATTATTATCATCATTCTTTTTAAAATTAAAACACTCAGTCTTCGAGTGTACCTATTACCTGCCATTTACACAGCGACCTGGGAGATACTATGAGACCTATCAAAACAGACAAAGATAAAAATCAGTTCTGCTTATTAAGCTAAAAACCTGAGCCTGCTCCAACACCTCCAGTGACCTCTCTCCTGGTGTAAGATGCAGGCGGCCGGGAAACTCGAAATGGTTAAGCGTGTACTTTAGCCTCTCACCCCCGTTCAGTGGGCTGCCTGTTTGGGCACTGTGGTGGTATGATGGATGTGTCTGTCTCCATAGTGAAGTGATTAATAGGCATCTGTGTAGAGCGGACCCGGTGACCACAAAGACAACAAAGCTTCTCTGTGTCCTTTAGAGAAATATGCAAAGGCGAAAAGGAGGATGGACATTTCCTCCATCGTTGAGCCAGAGGGGGTTTGTGTTGGGTCTGAGAACTAAGAACGATGGCAAAACCCCAAGAAAAGCCCCAGAGTCGCATCCCCTAAAAATAGACTCTCGATTCCGCTTTATAGTAAGACAAGCCTGCAATTTCCTTGAAATCCTCATAACAACTTGAGTGAATAGAATCTAACAACCCAATTTTTCTTGTTTGAAAATCTTATTGCAACAAACTGCCAGGCTCAGAGCCCTCCAAGGCAAGCGGAATGAATGAACCAACCAAGAGCCAGCACCACCAGGGCGAACCACACAGAGCCCACTGTAATCCTCGTGAAGAGAGACAAAGCAAGCCCCAGGAAAGCCTCAATGGCAGACCATCTCTCCTCAGGGCCACACCCCAGCCCGTAGGGATGACCACACTGAAAATGAAATGGGAGCTTTCTGTGGTTATCTTGGCAGGAAATGGTATTCTTCTTGTCTTAGGGCCTAACGTTAACCAGATGGTTTGGGATAGACTGAAAATGCCAGCAACTCTGGAAATGGGCTCAGAATTTATAACTCAAACTTTCCTTTTTATTTCATTTTTTTTTCCTGGCACGATAAAGATTAGGCATAGGGGAGAGTCGTAGTCTTCAAGAGGTCTAAAGTTAGTGACTCACCATGCCGCCTACTCTGGCTCGTAGGAACCCCAGTTTAGGACACACACATTCAAACGAAGCTTGCTTGCTGTGGTTGACTGTGGGTGAACCTGATGCCAATTCTATCACCTCTGAAATGGATACAATTTTGGTTATGATGCCTTCACGGGAAGGCAAAGGGGAACAAGACTGAAACTCACCCAGCTCCATCTGTTTAGAATGCTGCCTTCGTTTTCCCCTTGTTTGGTCTGTGCATCCTCTGCTGCTCTGCTAGTTTAGACATGACCTTGCCAGATGTGTGTACACACATTCATCCTGGCGTCAGTGGAAAGTGAAGGTATCAGATTTCCACCTGGAGCTAGAGCTGCAGGTAGTTTTACGATGCCTGATGTGGGGGTTGGGAGCTGAACTCTGATCCTCTGAAGAGCTCTATATACTCTTAACAGCTGAACCATCTCGCCATTGTGCCTCATTTGCTCAATTTTCAAGGCTTATTTTCCTGCCCTAAGGTTTTCTTTCCCAGTAAGATTGTGATCTTTAACTTTTACATGATCCCTAAGTCAGATCAGCTGCCTCATTCTGTTTTCTTCCTCTGCCTTATAATGAGGCATCAAACTATGAAACAGAGAACCGGGTCTCCTTATAAAACCGGGAAATTCAGGCAATTCTTTGTTTGGATTATGTGTGATGCTTTGGCTTTACTCTACAAAGCAAGAGAAAACAGATAAGAGGGAAGAGGTCTGCCTCAACAATAGTCCACTTCGAAGAGGACAGTGGGAGGTGGTGGTTAAGAACATTAACTAGGGCATTAGAAGGACCTGGATTGGAGATTTGGTTCTATAAATAGCTCATGTGTGACCTGTGGCATGTCTCTCAATCAGCCCCAGCTGAGGGTTACTGGAAGGATGAAATGGTCTAAGTAGACAAATACATGGAGAATAGTGGCCTGTTCAGGAAATACACAAAAGCAGTATTTCCAGAATTTCAAATGAGTTGCCTGCCTTGAGAATGGTTCAAACACCCTTTGGTACAACACAACTGTGTTAGTTAAGAGTGGAGAAGTAAAGATTAAAGCATTCAGCCCTAAGTCTTGGCAAATGAGCTTCAAAAATACCCCATCAGCAACTTGACAGTGTGATGAGTCAGCGCCAGCCAGCATCAGCATCACCTTGAACTTGTTAAGACACAAGTCATCAGGTCCAGCCTAGACCCTCTTCTGTATCAGATCTCAACTAGGTCTGACACTGGTGGTTCTCAAATTAGCTAGCATTTTTGAACCCTGTCTTAAATGTCATCAGGAATGTTTTAGAAAACAAATCTATGTGATTTAGTTCTGAAGCCCTACCTGAGACACAACTGAGGCAATGAATAATCAGAGTTTCAAAAATGTTTTATATAAAATGTAAGCAGTAAATGAACCAAGCGAGCCTTGCTTCACTTGGTGCCAATCTTGGGTTATGTGTGTGACTTTGTACTCACATTAATACTAATGCTCTGACAAAGAATACAAAAGTGATGCCATTTTATTGGAAAACAACCAAATCTATCATATTTGTTCCTTGCACAATTTCTCTCATCTTTTTTAAAGATTAACTTTTATTATTTTTACTCATGTGTATGTGTCTGTGGGGCGAGGGGCATGTGCCTATAAATACCTGACATGCCTTTAAATATGACACTAATGACACCAGATAAGACCACCCCAACTTTGTTAGTTTCATGACTCCTGGGAAGGTGCTCATAGCCTCTAGTGGCCCTAACATGAAGACATGATGTTCCTATCTCTATAACAGGGGACATTGGTTTTTGATTGGAATTATATAACTCAGATGTGTCCCAGATTGGATGAGCTCAGGTATGCCTGGATCTCAGGGGAGAAGAGGCAGAATGCTTCTGAGTGCCCAGCACTGGGTCAAGTCACCTCCTTTAATGGACCACATCTAACAACACCAAATCAGCTCCTTAAACTCCATTCATGACCGCTGAAAATTGTGCATGTAAAAGTTTTCCCCTACCTCTACATGACTGAACACGAGAAAAGGAACCCAGGAAGGTCCTCTCTCTTTATAGTTTTTCAACTGAAAGGAGGAGCCTGAGTTCATGTTTCATTACAACATTAAGTTACTGCTTTATGATACCAAAAATGCCCGGCATGGTAGTGCACTCAATGGAACTTGGCACTTTAGGTCTGCAAATGTGAACCGAATCTGAAAATCCATAGAAACGCATGACATTTTAAGTTACATTAAATTTCTGTTGTGTGCTTTTAAATCACAGAGTGCAAGGCCAATCAGCACTTGGGGTGTATTTATTACTCTAACAAATGTCAGATGCTTGTGTCCAGTGTTATCTATAATTTATGAATAACAAGAGGCTAGAGGACAGCAAATGACACACTTTAATATGTCTAAAAGGTTAGGCATAATACAGTTTACAGCCCTATAAATTTCTTTTGAAATTTCCCCCTTTTGAATAAAGCACTGACAGTGGCTGTCCATACAGAACTTCTATTCTTTCTATACTGTTCACAATAACCACCTCTGACTCCAGTGAAGTAATGGTGGATGTACGTTTGCAAAGAAATGCATCTTTGTAAAAATATGAACTTTAAAAACACCCAGGGTGGGAGAATTCCAATTACTCCTTAAAAATGAACCCAGATAGCTCCCACGCTGCAGATGTATGAGCGATGAAGAAATATTAATTGAAGGAGACAACCCTTCATTGTCTGCATGGACCTTCTGACACTGATGAAGATCCCATCTAACGTGTGTCCAGCGTATTTGAGGGTACCCAACTAGGTTTCAGTAGTTTGCTCAGGGCCTTGCTGAGATTTAAAGCGCTGGAGAGATTTACATCTGATGAAGTTCACAGGGCTGCTGACAGTCCATTCAGCAGTCTGTGCTCTTTGCAGGGCTATGCTTGTGACTTTGAACAGCCTGGATCTCCCTGGTACCAACAAAAGAGCACAACTTTTCATGTCCTTTCACTCTGCGGCAGTGGTGCATATATATATTCAAACCCTACAGAGTTTGAGATCATTCTCATGTGTACTGTTAGGCAAGAAGAAGCTATCCTTAGAAAATTACCTATGTTACTCAGCCCTCTATAGACCAGTCTGCCTACAGAACAATGAGGGCTGCAGATCAAGCTGTCTTAGAAGTCTTAAAACTAACAATCTCCAGAAAACTAGGCTTTGGGTAGGCACTGAAACTAGTATTATTTTTCCATGCATACACAGGACCTCAAACTCTTAAATTGACTCTTCACCATTTCATTATGAAGATACAACAGAATCTAAGGGAACAGAGTGCAGCCGAATCAATTAAAGAGCAAGTGTGTAACTGCTCCAGATGTTCTGTTAATAAGATCATGCCTAGCCTAGTCCCTGGAGTCCTTGAAAGTTCCATTAAGCTGTCAGAAAACTTTGTCATTGTGTGTGTGTGTTTTTTTTTGTAAGAAAGATGGGAAAGGGTGTAAAAAAAAAAAAAAAAAAAACTAAAGGGGGGGGGGAAGGGCGGGGCGGGGTAAAGTGTCATGACGGGAATGATAGGACCTGAGAACACAGATACAGAGGAAAGAAAGGCGAGGAGCACCCTGGGCAGGGAATTTATTTTCTTTAATATACTGTGGTTCCATGTTGCTGTTTTAAAAGCAGAAGCTTAAGTTTTCCTCATCATAGTCTAAGACCTTCATTTTGGAAGAAAAATGGATGGTATGCAGAAAAGGGGGGTTAGTGGGAGTCTCTAGAAAATTCCAATATTGGTGTACTGATTCAGGCCGGCAGGGAGATGAAATAGCTTTTGCATGGCTGACATTTAACTTTTTTTTCCCTCTCTACCCTTTCCACAATAATCTCATCAAGACCTTAGACGAATTCAGCCTGTTGTCAAGAGAATAGAAAATTAATTAGATGAGATCTACATCCTTGCCTGCACAACTGGAGGAACAATTGCACTGACTGCATGGGAGTCTCAGCCTGAGCCTCCTCCCTGACAAATGTACCCCGAAGTCCCCACGTCCTTCGCCCCAAGACCCAGGCCATTTTACCAGGTCCTTCCCAAAGAAGGTCAGACACCACAAGTAGATTCCCTTTCCAGGAGGAGAGACAAATAATATTCTAAAGCTGAAGGGTAGCACACTGAATTACACTTTCACTTTTTTCCTAGCCACCATGACTTCAGGGTCTGTCATGGCTGGAACATGTTACACACCACATAGTCCAACGCCTCACTAAAGGACAGAGACGTACTAGTTTGGAGTTCAGCTTGCCAGGGAATCAAGTAAGTACTTACTTTGTCAAGGATCATCTACCAGGAAAATGTCAACAATAAGCAGTAACAGACACTTTAGAATCAAAACCCCTCGCCCCAATTCACAGACTATACGTAATCCAGAATTACATGTGATCAAACAAGCAGGCTGATGTATGTATGTATGTGTGTATGTATGTGTGTGTGTATGTATGTATGTATGCATGTATGTATGCATATGTATATAGTATATATAATTATGTGTATAATTATATAATATATATTATATAATTCACCTTTGTCTTTTCTTTCCTTCTTTTCCTTGGGTCTTTGTCTTCTGCCGTCTTTCTTTCATTCTACCACTACTGCCTGCCAAAAGAGCTAAACCTCCCGAGCATGACATTTAGGGCACCATGCTCTTATTTTGATGTCAGTTCACGTTCCAGCCTTTCATATTCTTGATCACTTTAGTCACCCCACATGGCATGCCTCTGTTTGAACAGCTTTGTGACTTGTCCATTCAATTTGTTCTCCTTGGTGTTTTTTTCCCCCTCCCTACATTATTGACACCCAATGTTTCCTTCCGTGCTTCTCAAGGCCTTTCCCTAGTCTACCCTACTTGGAGACAGCCACGGCCTGTTTTTAGCCACCAGTGATCCACCTTCCCCGTTTTCCCCCTTGAGCTTCTGACTCACAAGAAGCTGCCTGGGTATCTTAAACACTAGCTATAAGTTGCTTCTGTGCAGGTTCTTATCAAAATCTGTATTTGTTGGCACGAGGCAGGTGGATCTCTGAGTTCAAGGACAGCCTGGTCTACAAAGTGAGCTCCAGGACAGCCAGGCCAACCGAGAAACCCTGTCTTAAAAAAACGAAACGAAACAAAACAAAACACCCCAAATCTGCTTCTTCTTTAACATCCAGTACAAGACTTATATTTGTATGTGGATGTTTGTTGAATGAATAAAGAGAGAAACATGTTTATGGGTTTGTTGTTGTTGTTCATTTGTTTGTTTTTATAGTGTGTGTGTGTGTGTGTGTGCGTGTGCGCGCGCATGCGCGCGCGCACGCGCACAGGTACAAACACACACGTGTCCAGTGCTAGGGTTACAGATACAAGCAACCATATCTAGCTGTTTATGTGCTTGCTTTATGTTCTCATGCTTTCCACCATACAGTTTACTGACTGAGCCTTCCTCACAACACTAAGAAAGTTTGTGCTTTGGTCTTTGAAAGTTTGTCCTTTGAGACTAAGGCTCTTGTCACCACTATTGAACTGTCATTTCCTAGTGCTTTCTCAGTCCCCTACAAACAAACATGGAAGTGAGACCAAACACCTACGTGGATCATATGACAGTTAATGAAAATTTCCATGTTAAATAAACTTTAAAACAAGTTGATTAACTGTCCTGCTTGGGAGCTATTCTATTTACGAGCCTTCTTCAGATAACTGTTAACTGGAGCCTACTTTCAGTGGGTATCGGGTACCAATACCATGTTTCAGATGGATATGCAAATTTTAGTGATTGTTTTCTGAAATGAACTGCCATAAAGCTATCACAGAAGAATTTGTGTATGGGCGGCGATTGAGATAGGGTTTCTCTGTGTAGCTCTGTCTGTCCTGGAACTTGCTTTGGAGACCAGGCTGGCCTCGAACTCAGAGATCTACCTGTTTCTGCTTCCTGAGTGCTAGGATCAAAGGCTTCGGCCACGATGCCCAGCTACAAAAGGAATTTTTGAATTTAGTTTCTCTGATATGGCTTATATTAAATTCCCAAGTGTGATCCAGAGGCCAGCTCTGAGACCAGCTCTGAAAACTCAATGAATATGTTATTAGCACTGCCTCATGGCAGGAAACGTGATTATTTATGCTACTTAGAATTTTGACAACTTGTCATAAGCTAGAGTCACCTAGGGAAAAGGATGCTCAATTGAGGAAATGCTCCCATTGGATTAGTCTGTGAGCAGTGCCATCCCTGGGTTGGTAGTCCTGGCTTATATAAGAATGGCAGCCAGCAAGCACCATGCCTCCATGGTTCTTGCCTTGACTTCCCTCAACATGGATTGTTTGTTATTGGAATGTGTGAGCCAAGTGAGGGCTTCCCTCCTAAGCCACCTTTGGCCATGGTGACTGTCATAGCAGCAGAAAGTAAACCGGGACTGACAGCTGTTAGATTTCAGACACAGAGTAATGCTTTGGAGAAGGGATATCGAATGAGATATCTAGGATAAACCATTAGGGTTCAAGTAGAAAAAACAGACAAGATGCTTGGCTAAATATAAACGTCTATAAGCAGTAGTGCTTTACCAGAAAAGCACATCTACTGCAAGGATTGATATATGGTTACACAACAAGCATTCAGTTTTATCTAAATATCTGAAAAAATACCATTTAAGTAAATCTGAAAGTTCAAATTAACTTGAACATGTTGTATTTTTACCAAACAACTCTACTTTTCTACTTTACCACAGTGTATTTCCATGGCTCTAAGACTCCCATAATCATGTTTAAAGGTTCAAAATTTCTGTGTGTGTGTGTGTGTGTGTGTGTGTGTGTGTGTGTGTGTGTGTGTGTGTACGTGTGCACGTGTGTGCTCGTGCACATGTAAGTCAGAGGACAGCTTGTGATTGTCAGTTCTCTCCTTCCATCATGCGAGTCCCAGAGATCAAACCCAGGTCCTCAGCACTTTACCCACTGAGGCATTTCACCCATCCACAAACACTTTGGTCACAGACTTGAACATTTTGGAGGTTAGAACTTGACAGAATTATAAAAATGATACCAAACCTTCACGGGGCAGACACAGCACAACTTACACTTAGACATGCTAGCATTTTGAGAGTTTTCTTTTGCTTACCACCAGTAGCAGTTTCTGTACTGTTTTCCCATGGACAGGACACCTTCCCCCTGACACCTCCAAATAGAAATAAATTAACTCTGCTCAAAGGCCAGTCCTCCCTCTCTCGGCCGGCCACTTTGCTTCTGACCATGCATGGTTTGTTGTTTTGAACTTCAGATTGCTCAGTGGAGGTAAGGGTCCCTTGCTCCTCCCACCACTAGACCCACCAGACAACAGCTTTTTATCTAGAAGTTTCCTGGAGACCAGTCACACTCCATGATCACATCTGAGGATGACTGTGATGCTACATAAAAACTGTATGGTTTGGTTTTTAAGTTTTTTAGAGAAAGCTCCAGCTATTCAAGAAGCCAGTGTGTGCAACAGTTTAGACAGAAATCCTGTACCCGACTATTAGACGCAGGCATTTTTCCTCTCTTCACGCTTTGGTGATCTATTTATGCTATGATATTGACACTGAAGGAAAACAGACTGGGCCACAGCAACCATCAGAGAACCACACCCTTGCTGTTTGCAGCCAGGGCCTGTAGCTGTTCCCAGAGTTGACTGTGTATGCCTTGATCTGGCTCATAGAGGCCGTACTGGCCACATAGGCGTGTTGTCCCTTTCATTTCCACCTGTGTGTCACATGTCTGGCAGCTGGATATGCTTTAGACAGCAAGTGAGTCTGTCTGTCTCACTCATCGCAGAGGACACCTCAATGGCATCCAAAATTGCACTACAGAATCAGTGATGAATTGTTCGTAAGACACCCGAGAAAACATGTTTGTTACAGTGTGTTACTGAAGAAAGCACAGAACATCTGGCCCAAGTCAAGAAGGGAGCTGTTTTCTTCACATCTTACCATCACCACGCATAACATTTCCCATACATAAAACCGCTTGCATATAAATTGGTAAGAGCCAAGGAATTATTTTTTCTTCTTGGGAGAACTGACATGCTTCAAACTACTGAATCAGGTAGGTTTCAAGCATTGTCAAGTATTACAATTATAGTTGGACCTGTGTTGTGTGTATCTTATGGCCTCGGTTATTACTCCTTACTTAATATTTGCTTTAAATTAGCTTTAACAATGTATTTCACATGGAGAATTTACATGACTGTCAGTCTTCATGGACAGAAAGTTGACTTCATATTTTTAAGTCTAGAAGCAAAACAATATTCATTCTAGTTAAGTCCAGCTGCAAGCTAAAGCTCCATTCCAAAGCCTGTTGTTTGCTCTTGGTTACATAGGGGTAGCTGCAAGTTGAGGAAACTATTGATGACAAAGCACTGAGTAGAGTCTAGTCCCTGACATAATTAAGAAAGACAGAGAGGGCACAAATTCCCTCCATACCACTTGCTATTCCAGAGGGTCACAATGTCCCTAGGTCATGTAAACCATTCCCATTCCATGTAAGGTGCTATACATCCCACTTGGAGGCAATACTGTCATAGGTTACGGTGCATTAAGAAAATAAGCAATTGGCAATAAAGAGGATTATTGACAAATTCTAATTCATATAGCTGCATTCAGGATGGGCATAAAAACATGGGCAAAACACTCAGCATCCCCAGCAGACTTCCCAAGTCTTACTAGAAGCGTATTTCCCAAACTAATTACACACTGATTAAAATACTGTCTACAGTTACTGTTCATTTTAGTTTAGTTTAAATGCTGCTTATTCTTCTTCCTCTTGTCTACAGTGACTATCCCTTTTTCACTAAGCATGACCAGGTGACAGCATGTCACTCTATCAATTTCCTGAAATTGATAAGAATGCAACAATTCCAACATTTGTCATCAAATGAGAACATCTACGTTTCCAGTTACCATTTCATCTGCTTCCAGAGGACTGGTGAGAGCACACAATGAATTCTGAAGAGGGGTTTTCTCCTGCTCCTGACTTCACTCGTATACATCAATAGCAGGCTTGGGCTGACATTTGGAATCTGTGGCACTCTGCAAAAGTAGCAGCTTTGTGCCTGCCCATCGCCCTGCTGTATCTTCTAGCCCTTTTGGGGGTCCGGTTTTATACCCCTCCTGATTTCAGGAAGAGAAAGTGGGTACAACAGTGGCCATTCTCACCCCAAGTATGTCTGATTTAAAAAAAGAAAGCTCTTACTTCTTTTGCTGTGGGAAGGCATAGTGCAGAGTAAGCCAGACCTAAAAATAAACTGGGTTTTCTCTTTTACTTATATGTAATTAGAACCCCTTTGTAACTACCCACCACCACCTCAATGGTTATTAGATGAATACATAATATATATTTTTTAGATGTGGCAAAAACCAAGAAAGAAAGAGCCAGCCTGCATCTAATTTATCCAGTTGATGATTAAAAGGCTGGCCTGAGAGGCTCCAGATATCTAGGGACCCAGAGATAAAACAGCGGTTGCCTGTGTTTTTTTACTAATGAATCCAGGGTTTAGAAAATATCAGGCATTTTCAAAGAAAAGAAGTAAGGCAAGAGACGTCAGACAAGGCCAGTAGGGTAATGAAGAGCAAGGCCAGTTACTGAGAGAGAAAATTACTTCATTTTCTATGATAATGTGTCTTTGTGCCTTGCAGGGTTCCTCTCACGCTTTGTTAGTGTGATGGTATATCTACACAGCGTCTGAATGTTACTCACAGTACAGAAGGAAAGAGCCTTGGAACCTTCCACGGGGGGAGGGGGTGGGCAGAGGGCTTGGGTCTACTCTTTTGAAAGGAGAGGCTAAGAGCAATGGCAGCAGAAGGGGGTTAGACTGCAAGGTGAGGACAGTGCTGTGACAGAGGATCGGGATGCACAGGGTTAAACCAAGACCAATGACATGACAAGGAAAAGAAAGGAAATGCAGCAAACATACTCTGGAAATGTGTTTTGGAGGGTGGAGTGAATAAAGAAGGAGCCGGCCCAGGGTCAGTCAGTGGCTGTGCGAGCTGAGCCAGGAGGCTCACGCTGCTCTCTGACGATTTTTCACTGGCTCCAATGACAACAGGGCACTGGGCGCTTGACTCCTCCTCAGATGCTGGTCAGTGGACAAATGTGAGGCATCTTAGAAACAATTCCAGAGTATCTTTGGCTCCGATAGCTAGAACACATTCCCATGAGACAGTTGGCCCAGTGAAAGGAGCACCCGCAGAGGCCCTAGGAAACCCAGACAAATCCAGCATCCCAGCGGATGCCGAACACAAGGATGCGAAGTCATTAAAGCACTAACATCGGGAGGTGAAAGAAAGCCAGGAGACCGCAGGTTGGGTCAGGTTGAGGGACATCATAGTGAGTAAGAAAAGGAACAGGACTTTTCCAACAGAGAAACATCATCACCAAGTCATACCACACAGTGCTTGGCAAAAGAAAACAAAGTTGGAAACAAATCATGAACAGCAAACAGAATGGTCATTCAGAGAAAGGGGGAATCACAAAATCATAAAAAAAATCATGATACAGGGAACATTAAGCTCTGTCATTTTTGATTTCTGCATAACAACTCATTGGCATTGCCCCGTCAATCTTTAGCACCGCAATTGTCCAAAATGAAACTTTTACTGGACGGGGCAAGGCAAGGAGGTTGGTCATAGCACAAGAACAGCAACCGTGTTAGACACCCATGCAGTCACCTCTGCCACCATCGTCTGACACTATGCAGACTGCTTCCAGCTTCATCAGCGTTCCTAACAAGGCTCGGGAGAGTGAACGATGCCGAATTTTAAAACAATCTGTCAAAGGGCTAATCGGATTCCTTGAGAGCCTCCGTTCCTTAGGGAAGTTGACGAATGGAGAAAATCCATGCTGCCCCTCTCAGTGAAGAGCAGAGAAAATGACTGCAACCCATGCCTGACCAGAAAGAGTTTCTTCTCCCCAGGCAAAAACAAAGGGTATTTTTTTTTTTTTTTGTCTCTTTTGTTTTGTTTTGAAACTTAAGTTGTCCTTACTTGAGAATATAGTAAGGGATGACGTATCTGAGGTCTGAAGCCACACATAAATAATGGCACATGCTGGGGCATGTCGGACATGTAGGGCAGTTTCCCCTTTATTGAATGCTTTCTTAGGATGGTAAAGACAGATCGCTCTAACTTCAAGAGCCCAATGAGACAAAACCAGCTTTGTTCTTCTTAAAATAGATTTGGAGCTGGACATATGAAGAAGCAGAAGTCTATAGAAGAATAATAAAATCGGCAAACAGGACACATAGAAGAACAGGATAAAAGGGCCATCTTTACCATTTTAGGCCCAGAAACTAGGGCAAGAGAATACACGGAGTTTACAGGCCAAAAGCAGATTAAAAAATATATTAAGTAAGAATTAGCATGGGAGTCTGTCCAGAAAGGAGTGCACCCAAGGGGGGAGAATATGAATGCCAAAAACTCCAGGGGACGGCACGACAGATTGTCCTCCAAGGGTCCCCAGGGATTTCTGACCCTCAAAACTCCAACCGCAACTTGGATGGAACTCTTAAAATCATACAGAAGTACACAGTTCTGAATGGGGGAGATAGCTCTGCAACATAACCGGGCTTCTGAGCTTTGATTTTCAGGATTGTTTGGGGGATAAGTAAAGGCCTCTCTGATTGCAGCTGCAGCTGAAGTAGGGATGTGTTACCAGAAGCAGCAAACAGCTAGGAAAGACATGACATTTCCTGTCTGGAGGCCAACACAGAAAGCAAAGGAGAATTTAGGACAGCTCACAGTAGAGTCCCTTTCATTTAGCGAGGCTTCCTTTCCGTTGCAAATGCATAGCAATTCTGCTTGATTAAATAACATATTTTTGTTTCAGCTCTTGTCCTCCAAGGCTGATTACAGTAGTCTGAGGACCACAGGCCTATTCAGATTCTGCTCCATCAGAGAGGGGGCGATGCTAGCAGGAGGGAAAAGACTTCCTCAAGTCACTGACTAGCAGGCCTTTTATTTCCATTGCTAAAGCCTGCTCAGCATTCCAGCCCTTTATGGTGGGGAGAAGGGGGTCTAAAAACTCAGAGCATCAGACTAGGAAGAGTTGAGAGGAGTGGGAGGGGATCTGATGAGCAAGCTTTTGCTCTGGACCATCTTATGCCTCTCCTGGAGAAAGGAAGCCCTAAGGATGTGCTATTCATTTTGTGTGGTTTCTCCTGGGTCAGAGGGCAACTGGGGATCAAGCCTGGTTCAAGGGCTGGGCTGCAGTCTTTTCTGGGATGCTTTCAATCAAGGTGCACAGGAAGTTCCTAACGCTCTTAGGATTCAGCTGGAAGCAGGTACACAGTCCTCCCCTTTCCCCCATCCCTCTCCCCCAGAGGAAGAGGCACTTCCAAGGCCTTACCCTTCTTGTCCTGGTGGTTATGTGAGGACACTGCCCCCAAAGGATCTGTGCTGTCGGGTGACTCGAGCAGGTCGTTCCAGTCCAGCATGCCTCCCCTAGACTCATAACCCTCTCGGGACGCCGAATCTGAAGTGCTGGTGCTGGGCAAGAGGGAACTGGAGTGGCCTGTTTTCATCACAAATACAGTTAGGGACACATCACCGCATACTGCATTCCCTTTGCTCAGAGGCCAGGAGATAGGACACCCATGATGAACTCAAGACCGGGGTATGCCTTAGCAATGACAAGGCTTGCTGGAAGGTATCTGTGCTCAGCAGAAGATCATCTGAACTTGTCGTTAAAGGACAAATGGCCAGAGACTGCCTCGGCCACAGATTGAGCCTTGGAAATCACTTACCCTGTCCTTTGTCACACCATAAAGACAATGACCCCTCCCAGCCCTGGGAAGATACAATGGCACAGTAGTTAAAGTGTCCCAGTGCCTGATCCATAGATGCTCTAGAATACTAGCATCCTTCCCTAGAACACTTCCCATGTAGCGTGCAAGATACTCTAGAAACATGGTTTGTGACTGATGGGGCATCGATGGCAGTGGAGGACCTTTTCCATCACAAATAACTTAGCCTATCTCAAACCCTTCCCAGCAGGGCTCCATCCACAGTGTGTTGTCTAGTGTTCAGTTTCAGCTAATGTCATGGGCATTGCCCATTCTGGGAGATGCTCTTTCCTAAGGGATCCACTCCCACTTCTTCAGCATGGAAGTCTCCTCTGCTACCTGGAGTTATGGATGCACCTTCTGTGTTGAAAGCTGTTTTCTGAGTTTTATAACTCAGATTTATGAGGCATTGTTTTTGTAGCCTCACTGGCTGAGAAGGTTAAACTAGAAAAAGGTGCATTTCAATCTTGGATGTGGCCCAGCATGGGATAGTGCCAGAAGGCAGGTGAGACTGGGAGTCATGGTAGATACACTAGACATTTCCTAGGAGCGTGATTAGAAGCTTGCTCCCCATCATGCCACAAGATTAAAAGAAGATTGTATTGGATCCTTTCATCTTGGCTGTCAAAATGATTTAAATAAGCCTGATTAGCAGTCCTCTCATGCAGACATTAAATATAGCCTCTGTGAACCATCTTGCCTAAAGTAACATCTTGAGCACAAAAAAGATCACTGAGTGTCCTAGCTCATGCCTGTAATCCCAACACTTGGGAGGCTGAGGCAGGAGATTTGCTCTGAGCCTGGGAAGGAAACCAAGATAGCTACTGTATGTGTAATCATTGTCTTTGGTATCAAAGAGAATAGACTCAGAGTAATTCTAAAAATTCTAGCAGGATATGGTCACCTTGCACATGACAAATAAAACACGGGCCACCAGAAAGATAAATGCATCCCATCTCTCTCTATTCTTTTAATCTGCAGTTATCATTAGAAGATGGAGTCCCAGGAGACTTTAAGATTACAAACTGAAAACAATGTATTTTAAAAATAGCATTCATCTTGAACTTCTCCTGCTGGGGAAAAGCGAGCCAAGAGAAGAGGTTCACGGAAGCAGTGATGAAGTCACTGGAACCACCACACCTGAATGCTGCCACAAATGCTTCGGTAACATTTGAGAAGTCTCTCTCACTGTAGAACCTGAGTGCTTCCCACACAGTTGCCAACATCTGTTTTGTTGAAAATAGTCTGCTTCGCAGCCCACAGCTAAGAATATGCTCATTTAAGGCTCAAGGGATGTTTGATTTCCTAGACATTGCCCTTTCTGAGTTCTGCATCCCATTTAATGCTGATAAGAGAATAAGGTTGAAAGAAATAGGCCTGAGAAATGGAAAAGAGAATTTCCTTCCTGCTTACTTCCACGCCTGAACTCAAGACTACTAAAGAAAAAAAAAAATATGGCCAGCCTAAAATATAACTCAGCATCCAACATAAGGAAAAAAACTGGAATAGTTTCGTAGGTGGTAGGGAGGTGGTGGGGTGGCCCCCCTTCAAATAGCAGGAATTTCTTCTACCTGAATTGACAGGCATTTTCAGCACTTTCAATTTAACTGTGTTCAAGGGGCAATTTTATGGTAATGCCATAAGTATGGTTTAGTGAGAACATTTCTTAATATGGTAATCCAGGGGAAATATATGCCTAAGGGACACATTTTCTGTAGAAAGATTTCCTGGACCATATGCTACAAGATACATGGAAAACTCATTGGTGATGGAAAGCTATGGCTATGAGAGGAAATTAATGTGGACCAGATGGTGGTTAGGTAGGAAAACGCTCTACACAAATGTGAGAAATCAGCCTCTTCATATCTCTGAAGTGTTAGTCTAATACACACCACATCTCGATTTTCTGTATGTAAATCTAGAGAAACTATGCATCTGATTTACTCAAAAAAAAAAAAAAAAGCTTTGCAATCTTGTAAAGTTGTGCTTAAGGACAGAAAGCACAGGGTAGTGATGGATTAGAGAAAATAGTTGCTCCTCAAAAAGTTTAGAGGCGGCAGGTGAGAATAAAGCAAGGTGAGTATTCTTACAACTCTCCATGCTTGAGCACATCTGCTAGAAATCACGGAATGGCTTATGGATATGGTATTGCATGTCAATACATTTGCTGTAATCATGCAGTCCAATAGGAGAGGTCACATTTAATCAATGGATGGAACCTATGCTCTGATAGTCTTCGAAGATACAAAAACTACAGATGTACTTGAAAAGTTAACTTTCATGCATCATGTTGTTTCTCTACATCTACAAGTCACTGTGATTCTAGAGGTTAGATACCCTTCCCACTACTTTAAGTGTTAGCAATGATTGTAGTGGGTTAGACATAAAAGGGACACTAATTCCATACAGAGAGGAAGAGAGAGAGAAAACAGTCAGGGCCCAATTCACTAAAAGGGGTTCTCGCATATGTGACTGGTGTTACCTATACATTAACCAATGGCACAGTGCACTAAAACGACCCTTTTACCTGGGGAAGGAATTCCATTTTTGTGGTTTGTTCGGTGGGCCTAAATTAGCCAGGAAGTGCACGACAGACAGAGGACACAACTTCTAGCAGTGCGGGTGCATTTTGGACTGTCTTTGCCTTCTATATTATTCATGCCCACAGAGGTGGCTATTTGGTCCTTCCTCTTAGGCTACAAATCTTGCATGTACTCCATTGGCTGGCAGATAGCAGCCACTCAACAAATAGTTGTTGAATGAATGAATTAAATATTTTCTCAGTTAATGCCAAGATAGTTATGAAAATATATATGTACTATCTAGAGCATCACTCTTGCTTTTTTCTTTAAAAAGGTATATTATGTTTTCCCTCCTGTGAAAGTCTCTCTCTATGCCCTCTTAGCAATTTCCTGACCTCTGTGGTGTACCTCCACTCCTTTTGATGGCCAATTAGTCTCCTAACGACTGCATACTGAACAGCTCCTACCTGCAATGGGCAGCATCAGAAGCTGAAGGGAAAACCCTACTCTTTTTTGGTTTCCTTACAAAAGCTTCCCTGGGGAAGCTCACAACAACTGGGCATTGTCCTTTAAAGGATTAATTTTTCCATTAAAATATGGAAAGATTAACGAATGCCTACTCTTTGAGGAGGAAATGAAAGATCCACTTGCTTAAAGAGTGATTTTTTAAAAAAATACATTCCAGCGCTTGTTTATATGTTCAAAGAATTCCCTGGGAGTTAAAATTGGTCTTGAACAATCAATGAACTAGCTTCAAGGTCTGGATTTCTTAACATGTGATAAAAACTATTCAGTTATAGGCGACGATGCAGAGTCTGACATGGCACAAGAACAGATGCTAAGTGCTTTCCTTCCTGAAGGTTAAGGTTAAACTAGATGACATTTGCCTTTTGAGCAATTTTATCCTGGTCTCTGTTCAATATTCCAGTTTGAATCGCAGATGAGAGGATGTCAAAGATGGAGAGATCCTGTAGACTTGTCTGTCCCAACATGCCTCACATCATGAGGGGCTGGACAGGAGAAGCATATTGCAGTTTTAAGGCAGTCTTGAAGACTTCAATAGCCTTCTAATTTATGATAATAGGTCTCAGGGATTGAAATTTTACACAGAGCGACTGAGCACATTTGTAGACAACTTGACTTCTTTGCATCCTAAACCTTGTGTTTTCCTCTTCTTTTCACCCTGCCCTCCATTTTTAACCTACCCTTATGTTTGAACTCCACCCCTTCACTATCCCTTTTTTGTATATCTCAAACACAAACACTATTAAGTGGTGGGGCTCCTGGTCCAAATTACAATGCAAAAGCTTAAATTTGATACCATATTTTCATATTATGCTTTGAAAAACATATTCAATGATTTAACTTAATAGACATTTGAGGGTGTATCTTAAAAAAACAAAAATGAAACAGCTGCATTTTGGTTTGCACGTGAAGAAGTCAGGATACTTCCTGGTCTCCCACCAGTGCCTGTTCAGGCAGAGAACAATGGGAGAAATCCTGTTTGGACATTATGCCCTCTGCCTCACACTTCCTCATAGAAGTCTTAAAGAAATAAATCAGCCTAGAAAGTTTAAATGTTCACACTCTTTCTGAGCTTAAATTTTGTTGATGGGTTTCATGCTACACTGCGCTTGTTTGCCTCATAAGACCCTAGTGTCTGCACCCTATCTGAGAATTCTGCTGTGGGGGGAGGATATACTGATAGCCAGAATTGGGGAAATAGTGTGGAAGTTTATGAGTTAGAGTCACTGTTCTTTTGTCTTGAATTTCCTGATACACAAGCATATTCAAGAACAAGGAATTCCTTTTTGCTTGAGAATCCATTAGATGTATTTAGCAAATTCTTGAACATTGGCATGTTGCATATTATATGGATTCAATATATAAGACTTGTTCTCCCTTATCAACTGTGCCGGATAAGCAGAGTGATTTTTTTTTTAAGCATAGTGAAATCTAGAAATAAGTTTAGTGAATTGGGGCCCCAAAGTAACTAAGAATCTGGTCTACGATTAGGAATGAAAACTACAAACTACCAAAGGATGAGTAACTTTAAGTATTAATATTGATATGTATATGTATACATATATCAATAAACTGACCATACACTGTGTTGAAAGACATTTGATAATCTGGTAGAGGAGTTGAAATGTCTATAAAAAATGAGGATAAAAATCAATTAAAAAGAAACCTAAGGTTTAAAAATACTCAGGTGGATTAGTGCAATAGATTTCCATGGACATGAAATTATGACAGTAACATCTTCCTTACCATTCAGTGCCACGAAGGAATCTGAAAGACAAAAGTGGGGAGGTGGTTACTTAACTGCACACACTCTTAGTGTGGCTTACAGTGAGGGGGGATGAGCTCATGAGAACTAGGCCAATGGGGAAGACCCAATACCAGAAAATATTCGTCACTTCCTGCCTGTAACCTAAGCAGCTTCCTACTTGGTCCAATGTCCTATCTCCAGTTTTCTTCTACTCGTGAGTTTACCCCCAAATCACTGCTAACAGGCAGAGAAAACCCAAGGGTTAGCAGAGGAAGTGGTCACTGTAATGGTAGCATGAGAGTCAGGAGGGCAAGCTCAACTCTGTACTAAAGGGGCGTGGCTGTGGATAAAGTAACCCCGCCGCATCTGTAAGAAAGAAGTCTTCCCGCTGTCTTGTTTCACTCTTATGCATGAAGTGAGAGAACTGTCCAGGATCACAATCCATGATGCTCTGAACTCATCGGCAGGTTTAGCTTGGAAATTAAAAATTCAAACCCACACACTTGGAAAGCCACATTTGAAAGTTTGTGTGCTGATGTCTTGGTTAGACCACTGGTTCACCAAACACTGGCTCCCTGCGACTTTTCTAAAAGTCCTGTCAAAGTCAGGGCAGCGATTATGCAAAGGTCCTCTGAATAGGGACATGTGCACAGGTATGTCTGCTAGAAGCCGTTCCCATTCTGGTGGGAGCATGAGGAGAGGAGAAGCCCTCAGGACAGCGGGCAGGCAGAGGCATAGTCTCACCTTCTGTTCTGAGTGGGAACCTCAGAATGGGGAAAAGGATGAAGCATGAAGGAAACAGGCTTTACAGCTGACCCTGAGCTTAAAGGCTAAATCACTAGATTGGAACCTCCTACTTTACATATACTTTTTCTCTTAGGTGTCTTTGTTGTCATGTGTGGACACTTAAAGACACAGTAGCAGTCTACCAGCATCTTCTTTGTGTATTTCCTGAATCAAGCCAAATCTATGTTCCTATTTTTCTACAGACACTCATACCACCAGATCACAAAATGTGACAAAAATGTTTTCTAAAGCTAACTTAAATATCTGTAACACCTCCATGCCACCACCCCACAAAAACCTGTCTTTCCACAACAGAAACTACAAGGCACAAGATAATTAAGGTGGAATTACTGAACTTCAAACCACTTTACTGATATGGCTGAATAATTGCATACATGGTATAGACGTTTGGGTGATAACATATCTCCTATACCAATTTTGATGTGTAACTGTTTCATGCAAAAATACGACAAATAAAAATGTTGGCCATATATTTTACATATTTTACTAATAAGTCAAATTATGTAGGGTCAATAACTTGTAGATAAGGCTGACAATTGACTTCTTTATTTGATTATTCTGTATCTCTTGCAAAAGCATATGATAGAAAGTTGAATGATAACCTAGCCTGAAATTTCATTACTTGTGACTTAACGACTTGGACTTATATCCATGATCTTTATTATAGAGTCAAATATTATTAGTCACTCAGTTTTGTTCCCATAAGTACTGTTTTTCAGTGCCATTTTGAATGATAGTTTCAAAAATTGCAAACTAGGTGACTTTCCTTTAAAAAGCCCACACCCATGTTTTTAGATCTGTCCTAGCCTCTTCCTGAATGGCTTTCTTTTTCTTAACTAGTGTTTAAGAGACTGCTTGAAGAAAAAAGTAGTAACTAACTGAATCTATTTTTCCTAAGAGCATAACATTAATATTTAAGTTTATAACATTTGCAACATTTTCAGGAGAATCCTGATATTGACCAGATCATAAGACAACTGGACAGAGTTCTGAGCTCTCTTATAGAAACTTTTAAGTAAAATGTTGTCACTTTATAGTATGTGACATAAACTCTGGGAATGACACTCTATTGTAATTTCTACAAAGAAGACATTTAGAATTGCTTTATGCTCATTGGTTATTTCTTAAGTTTGTTCCTATCTCAAATAGTTTCATACACACACACACACACACACACACACATCCAATTTTGAAAAATAATTGCTTTCATTGACGAATATGTTTAAAAAAAAAAGAACCACTAAAACAGTCCTACTCAATTAAAAGCTAGAGCACAATGGTTAAACTTTTGATTATTTGACTAAAATGCAGTATAATAGCACATTATGAAAAACAACAAAACTGTCATTTTTGTAATAGAAGTACTGACATAACTTACTGCTTTGCTATAATTAATATCCTCAGCACTATAATAATGGGAGAGGTGCCCACATTTACAGCAATAACTCTGGCAGTGTTGGCTTCCACACACAACTGCATTAAGCTTTCTATGTGTTGTGGTGCTTCTAGACAATTCGATAACAGCATTTTTATCCGTAGGCAAAAATAGATTTAAAAATGTTACTTACTGTGACAGTCTCCTAGGCCATCTGTATTGCCACGCTCTATGTCCTGTTCAAAAGCCAGCCTTTTTAAAATATGGGAGGACAAGGAAAGAAAAAGCATGATACAATGCCATGAGTCATCACTCAGAAATGTGTCTTTAGTTTCATTACAAAAGTGTCCAGAGCTGGGTGTGGTGGTGGCCACCGTTAATCCCAGCATTCAGGAGGCAGATGCAGGCGGATCTCTGTGAGTTCGAGGCCACTCTGGTCTACAAAGCTACACAGAGAAACCCTGTCTCATAAAACAGAAAGCAAACAAACAAACAAACAGTGATGTGTTTGTTGAGCTCAGTGGCTGCAGTAAGAGAAACAGCACTCTGATGGTTACATAAGTGAGTTTTCTGTGACGCTCCAAAGAGAAGCTTTGATGGTAGTGAATTCAGACCTTATGTAGGAAGTTAATAAGCTGAGGCTTCTTATTCTCCCCTACTCTGGTTCCTTAACAACCACTTAAACATTTGGAAAGTTTTCATGCTAAAGCTTGCTCCTTTCTGTTTCTGCTTTCACTGTTATCCCTGCTTCCACACGCCCTCTTTTCTATTCCCTTGCCTACAAAAGACATATAACCAGTGTTTAAAGTCACAACTGGCCAGTGAGCATATGGAGCCCATGAGAGGGTGGACCCTGGCTGCGGTCATTCATTCTCCCTGTTCTTTCCGATCCCCAGCACTCCTTTCCTCCTCCTCTCCTTCCTCCTCCTCCTCTTCCTCCTCTTTCTCCTCTCCCTCCTCCTTCCCCTCTTCTCCTCTCCCTCCTCCTCCTCCTCCATTCCTGGTCATCACACTAGATTTGTCCATGGGAAGAGTGTCCTTCGGGAGAACTTTCTGCTTATATTTCTAAAGTGTAATTGAAAGAAAGTTCTGACTTGTGGCTGCCTCACAGGGTATCATGAACCTCGAAAGAAAACTGCTTTGAAAGTCGCACCTTGATCTAATAATCCGTATTTAGCCTCTAATGTCTTTGGCTACAATGAAAATTAAATTCATCCTCTAAGGATATGGGTTTCTCGTAATGAAAGCCAGTATGCATCAGTCTCCAAGCCCAGATCTCCCAGCAGAGATCCATATGTGGTGGGTAGTGCCTGTGGCTCTCAAATATGGTGCAGGCTTTAAAGGCGGTCTCTGGGAGTTCTGATAGTAACTTTAAAATAGTTTATAAAAACCGTGTTTCCTTTGGTCAGGTGTTGAACACAGGACAACCGATGAGCACCATCTCAGCCCCACCACCCCTCCCTGATTCCTTCTGCTCCACCATGAGGATTTTCATGAAAAGATACAAATCCTATTAATTCTATCAAAAGTCAGCAGAGCTACCTTCAAAGCCATGCTACTGATGCCTAGTGGGTCATGTGCAGCCCTGGGGCTTTTGGATCACCTTTTACAGTTACCATTAGCTCTCTCAAGAGAATACCTCTGAAATTATATGGGTGGTGGTCACCAAATGGGCTCTCCTAGTTGCCTAGCTATTTTAAAAGGAGAAAGGCTGCTTCTAGCATAGGAATAGCTCTGTTTCACAGGTAGGGCTGCAGAGGCTCTTTTGTTGAAGGAGAGCCCTGGACTGCCCTGCACACCTCACTTGCATTGTCCACAACTTCTCTGAGGCCCGCTTTGAATATTTTTTCCAAATGTTATTTTAGATTTCACATCCACTGAAGTTAAAAAAAAAAAATCACAGGCAGAGCAGAGGGGCTTGATCTAGGAGACCAGTTGGGAAATTGCCAAACATTGATTGTGTGTCTAATGAGTAGTAAGGTTTGTTTAGCAGAGGAGAAAGCTTTATTGGATGTGGACACCATGCTTGAAGCATGATCACGTGGGTTAACAAACACGCTGCTATTTTTTTTCTCAGCCGTGTATGGTCAATGAGCAGATTCAGTTTGCCATGGCTGACAAACCATCCACTAATCTAATTGGTACCCCGTGGCTCCTTTCTCTGCAGTCCTCAAACCATGATGCTTAAGGTGTGCATGCTCATGTCCCACATTCTAGGGAATACTTTGGAAGCCCATTGGCTTCCTTTCTGTGTTCTTAACTAGTTCTTAGTCTAGTCTAAGGGGGATTATCCTGTGGATACTCTGCCATGTGTGATGCTGAGACTCTGAACTGAGTTAAGGATGGAGAAGGCACCTGGAAATTCCCTGTTGATGGTTTGAGGGAACACAGGCAAGCCGACATCTAGCATGAAGAGGGATAGAGGCACTATGCCCTCCCATCCCTCAGGCTCCTTACCTGCTAAGGGGTGACAGATGGGCACAGGAACCACTGTCCTTCACCCACCCACAGTATGGGTCTCTGGAGGCGATACAGGTTCTGCAAGAAAAGGATGACTGTTAGGCACCCAGGATTGCTTTCTAACTACTATGGATTTTCCAACTGTCAATGAGGCAAAATACATACTTTTTACACTTCCCATGTCGTTCACAACGGCCAAGAGGCACCTTTATTACACAGGTAGAGAATGCAACATACAGTGAGCCACTTGCTCTGTCCAGCTGCATGCCCATAATCCTTTTGTCTTCCACGCCATCATAGCTGCACCTAGTTTTGTGAGGTAGGAGGAGACCATTAGTAGATTCTTAGGAACCATTTTCTTTCCCCTGCCACCACCCTTGCACTCCATTTCTGGGTCGATACACTAACTTCCTGATCTAAGACACCTATGGGGACATCCTACATGAGCAGCTATAGAGTCATAACATTATTGACAAGGAAAGCTAATGCTCAGTATTTTTCAGAGATAGTGTGAAAAGTAACCAAAAACTGCATAAACTAACTTGTCTGCCAAGATTTTCTATGAGCAGAAAGGGTTGCAGTAACATGACAAAAAATTGCCAAGAAAGGACTCAATGTTTGACTCACTTTTCTGGGTTGTAAACATTCATCTCCTCCAGGAAAAGGCTGCCATTTAGGAAACCACTGCTTCCTATCCTGGCCAAGAACTTCAAGATGATTCCCTTTTCTGATCCCAGGAAAACCACAGTGTGATTCTGATATGGCCCAGCAGCGTTGTCTACTGCAATTTTGGTCAGGCGGTATCTAAAATGACAGGATCACGTTTGGGAAGAAAAAAGACTCTTTGTCAGTCTATCATTAAAGGTCCCCTTTCCACTTCAAACAGCTGTGACACAGCTTTCTAGTAACGATGTCAAGAGAAATATATGCATGTAAGTAATGCTCTCAAGCTGTTCTGGTCCTTTAATTTCATATGAAGGACATTAGTATAGCTCCAACAGGGAGGAAGAAGTATGTGTGTACAGAGGCCAAGTTCCATAATAAATAAATATCCATAACCACATGAAACCACTCAGCAACGATCCCTTCCATGAGCAATAAGTGAAAACTGACGGTGCCAAGGGAGGGGGCAAGCATAAGAAGTGACCGTGCTTAGCGTTCTTTTTAACATGGAGAAGGAACGCAGTGGATTGTATTCTCCATACTTTTCCAAGGAGGCACTATGCATTCATCACCAAGATACAAGATTAGAGAATGCTTTGATCATACACACAGGAGTAAGGAGGGTCCTGAAGGGCTCAAAGCAGTACTAATATCAGGACATGCAAGCCAAACCACATTTGGTAAGGGAACAGAGAGACAAGCACAGAATTAAGGTCTAGTGGGTATGCTCTTTCTATGAAATTTTTCAGTCATTCCACCTTTCACAGATACTTGTTTGCCCTAAGAACCAAAACAGGAACTAGGAAACACCAGCCTTCCTGTAAGTAATAGGCCATGGTTGCTAGGGTATAGTCAAGCAACTTCAAAGTTCAATAAAAGTCGGGTGATTAAAACAGAGTAAGCTTACCATTTTCTGTTATTGACTGATACAGTTTAGTTTAAAAAGCCTGCTGCATCATTTAAAAGCTCCCATCACAAAGGATATTGGATGCTATCAGAGACCTCCAATCAGCCACCGCTCTGCTAGTACCACTTCAGATAGCAAATACTAAGATGTAACTCCTTCATGCCGGCATGCCATTACAAACGCAGTGTCCCTTTGTGCCAGCAAACCAAATCATACGTCACCAAGCAGGTAACCACGTCTTCTCATGGGTCCTTCCTCACCATTCTTCTGCACCATGCAGATTGATTTAATAATAAGCTATTCTGGAAGGGAATATTTTTCTGTCTTCTAATTGCTGGCACGTGCAGTACTGGCCTGAAAATTCTGGCACTCTTCTCACTGGGAATACAGCGATGGGGATTTGGTGGCATCTACCCAGCCTGTCAACATTTCTTAGCTGAATCAACGCCCAGGATAGCAGAAGATGTTTGTGGCATTTCAAAGCATGCTCTACTGACAGCATCCATGAGTACAAGATAAAGCCAAGGAAAGCCATGTAGGATGTGTTTTGCTGGACACCCACCTGACCATCGTTCTCAGGAACCAGGGTCGGTTGATGATGGAAGGTACTGCCTCGTCCATGAGTGGATGTGTCTTAATGAAGTTCAGAGTATCATCAGGAAACTCATTGGAGGTTGCATATCTTTCTAAAGATGATGAACCGGCACAACAACCTGGCCTAAAATGAGACAAAGGGTGGCGTGGGGGGAGGTGGGACATTATTTCATGACTTCTGGCAAATTCTTTGAATGAACTGCTTCCCTAAGCATCTGGCATGAAGGAGGCTGCACCACAGGCAGTGAAGAGGAAGTTGAACAATGCAGAATGCCACCAAGAACAATATGCTGAGATTTCCTCTGGACCGCCTCCTCGTTCTGTGAAGAGGTTTTAGCTGGTACAGCTCAGTTTCATCTCCAGGCAGCTTGGCTTCCTTCCAGGTGCACAAACAAACCCCAGTGAACAGAGATGGAGCTGGAACTGAGTGAGTGAGTGTGTGGGGCTGTGCATGCCAGGGGTGCTTTATCCTGCAGGTCAACGCAATACAAACTTAGACATACCTGGGAAGAAAGAGCCTCAGCTGAAGTCTGCTCTATCACACTGGGCTGGGGGCTTGTCTGTGAGGCATTTTCTTAATTGGTCATTGATGTAGGAGGGTCCTGCCCACTGTGGATGGTGTCACCTCTAGGCAAGTGTGCCCAGACTGTGTAAGAAAGGTGGCTGGGCAAACTAGAGGAGGCAAGCCAGTAAGCAGTGTGCCTTGTAGTTTCTGTGTCAACATCCTGCTTTGGCTTCCCTTGATGATAGACTAGACTATAATAAACTCTCCCTAACTTGCTTTCGATCATAGCGTTTATCACAACAACAGAAAGCAAACTAGAACACCTTGCTGGACGTTCCAGACGCAGTGGTTCTCCACCCTGCTACTGCTGTGACCCTTTAATACAGCTCCTCGTTGTGGTGACCCCCAACCATACAATGATTTTCATTGCTACTTCATAGCAACTGTTATGTTGCTACTGTTATGAATTGTAATGTAAATATATGTAAATATCTGATATGTGCCCCCCAGGGGTCCCAGCCCACAAGTTGAGAATCACTATTCTCTAAGGAGGGGATTGAGCTAACATTTTCACAAGCATGGAAAACAGAGATTCTCAGCCACCGGGGCAAGACTACATGTTAAAACCTCTGAGAGTATATTAGTTCACTTTTCAGTTTTGTTTTTGCTTGTTAGGAGATTTGGGCAGGTCTAAAAAACCAGTTACACGGAAGAGCCTTTCCTGAAAGATCAGTTCCTTGCAACTGAACAGAGATCGTCAAAGTGAAGTTTGTAAGAAATTCTGTGGTTAGGAGTTACAGGGAAATCTCAGCAAAGTCAGATGAGAGAATACGGAAGTCTGCGGTCTAGACGCCCAGCTGCCTGCTTGTGCAGAAGAGGAAAATGTGTTCCGCTACACAACCTTTTCCCCATGTCGTGTAGCTACAAGCACACAGCCCTCCACCATCAGCATGCTGTTTGCAAAAGGGCATGACACAAACATATGGAAGCGTGTGGGTAAACACATGGACATGAGAGAAAAATCCATTAACATATGTCCCTGTAATGCCTGAGTGACACCATATTCATACACCAAGATATATATGTATATGTCCTTCCCAGAAACCAGTCTCTCCTTTTCAACTCCCTTAGTTGCTTATTCAGAAGGCAAGGAACAGTCCCAGATCGAGTCTGCCTTGAACAGAGAAGAAACACGCCAGGCAACTCAGCTGACAGAAAGGGATGGCCACTTGAGCTTCTTCGGTTCCTAATATCTAAGAGGGTTCAATTAGATGTACTTGTAGGTATTTTGGTAGAGGTTGGCTAGGAAGCCAGGGAAGAGCACTAGAAAACAAAGAAGCTGGGAAGACAGAACTCAGCAGAGAGATTTCCATGTAACTCAGATCACAAAGGAAGGCGTGGAGTGTGTGCCGCATAGAGTTGTCAAACATGGGGTCAGGATGGGAGATATGTTCTTTCACCGTTAGCTATTTAATGGGAGCATGTGAAGAGACTTTATAGAGCTAAAAGGTTTCTGCAGTGTCTCTGAGTCGTGGGCTTCTATGTGAGAAGGTCTAGGGTACAGCTTGGAAAGGGCTAGTACTCTGTTGTAGAAAAGCAACCCAATGTACCAAGTAAACAAGTCTTACCCTTGACCTGGCACCTTGAACTCAACTCTGATCCCACTTGTTGCCCAACATCAAGGAATGATCATTTATTGGGATTAAAGAGTTCATATAAAAGCAGAGGGCAGCATAGCAGAGGTACCTCTCCAGTTATATGAACTTACATAATACACTTTACTGTCTGGTCCTTAAATTTCCTTCCTATAGACCAATGGGACTAGCTCTAGCAGATGGCCCCTATCACCTATTTTACTGGGCAAGCCACATTTACAGGGGTTAAGCAGAAGATTAAAGTCCTGATCTGTAGGTACTAATGATTACTCTGGTTTCTGGTAAAGAGGATGAATGCAAATGGTCATGAGGGTCTTTCTGCTGTTCTTGGATCTCTATCTGCCTGGCTTGCGATGCAAGGTACCAGTATATGGTCCACAGGATGTCCACTGTCAGAGAAATCAGTTTCACCATGAATAAGTAAGTATTTGCATGTACCTGGGTTTAGGGACTCGCTCATCTGGAACTGGTGTCCAAGTAGAATCGGGAGATTTCTGTTCCTTGAATCTCCCAGTAAAAACATTGGCAATGTCAAGCATGTCGTAGGCACAGACTGCAGACCCGGGGATGCTGCAAATGATGTTTTACACAAAATGTTACTCACAGAACTGTTAAAAAATCCTTTAGAAAACATTCTCTGAAAAAATTCTTATCACAGGCAGGTAGAATCTAAAGTCAATACCCTGAGCACTACACTTTTAATAAAACCAAACCGAACTAGAAATGTATTCTTAAATTCCAGGAACCCCTGCATTTCCTTGTACCAAGACAGTATACCAAAAACCCTAGATAGATAGGATCTTAAATGTGAATATTCAAGCCCTGAAATATTTTATATCTTTCCTATCCTCAAGTCTAAAAATCCCTATAGAAGATTAAAGCTTGTGTAAATCTAATCGAATACTTCTGGCTGCAATATAAGCTTCATTTATCTTCAGTGAGAAATTCTTGACGCTTGCTCTCCCTGTAATTGAGGAGCATGAGTTCATCCTTCGGCTTGCTCTTTTCTGGGCTCTCCCCAATACCTAGGCATGTCTTTCTAGATGCTATCTTCCCATCTTATCATTTCTCATGTCTGTCATCTAGGCACTCACGAAGTTCATGAAAGGCCTTATAAAAAGTATAATCCTGAGTCTATTCTTAGAAGAGGATATTCCATACAAAAATCTCTAAATCCTATACAGACAAGAGAGTATGGTGCATGCATTGAGAGCTCATAGCCAGGAGTTACACCCAGGGTTATGCTCATTTCATACAACAGTGATGGAACTTTAAAACCTTATTGGCTTCATAGAGAGCTGGATGCCAGAGAAAGATGCTAATTCTTCTATTCTATCATTTCCATGTATATTCACTGCTTTGGAAACAATTATTAATGTGCCATTCAATTAATTAATATTTCTGATGAGCTAAACATAAACATATAAATGAAGTGACAGACAGTATTTCTAGAGATAGTGTTTGATAGCTTATGAGCCCTCACTAGACCCTTCCAGAGGCACTTGTGCCAAGGTTGGGATCTGGGCCATGAACCGAATGTTTGAAGTCACTGAGGGTTTATATCTTCAAGTGGGAAGATAACCGGAGTCTTGGGTGGGACTCTTGACATCTGTAGCATCTTAATAAATGCCCAGTCTTTACACACACACACACACACACACACACACACACACACACACACACACACACACCAGTTCAATGAGGGAAATTCTACAAGTGAAACGGGAATGCCAGATGACTTATAAGAGATTAGAGGAAAACACTGAATTCCCAACCTGCCCCTTCTATCACTGACTATGTGATCCATGCAAGGGAATGTTTTAAGCTATTTCTTCATGTATAAAAAGAGGATAATAAAATTCTGTTTACGGGAAATGAATCACATACTAAGTATTTATATGTCCGTTATATGAATAGAAGATATTGTCATAACTTAAGCTCCCTAAAAATTGTAGTTTAATAATTCTCATAAATTCTAATTAGTTCATTGATGAAAACTCAGAGCAAAGCGCTTTCTTTTTTTCTTTAATCTACAAACAGTGAAGGCTGCTTTTCCATGACTTGCAAATCTTTTCCCCAGGGAGAAGGGAGCTGGGAAGAATATATTAGGTCAACACAGCCAGGGCATGGTTACCTGTTATAAGGTGTGGAAAAGGTTGCCAAGACAACATCACGGCCATTAATGCGAATCACATCTGTAACTGCCTGGAGTATATTGAAATAAAAATGAGAGTCTCCAGGCACTGAGCAGTTCAGGCGAGCCTTCAGGAAAGATGTCCACTGCTTCTCCAGGACTCTCTGAGACCCTCCCATGTCATTCTTACAAACTTGAGCCACCCTGGGGAAAACAACCTGCGCAGAAAAGCACATAGGGAAAATGAAATGTGGTTCTTTTCCTTTGGAGATGCAAAAGATCTTACAAGAATTTGCCTTTGCCTAACAACAGAAACAGAACAACAAGGTGCTTAATTTAATACTGCATTTCTAAAATCAGTAACAAGAAAAGGAGAAGAAAAAAAAAAGAAAAATGGAAAGAAAAAAAAATTCTGCATAGAAACAGAATGTTTTAAAAGATAAGGCGATGGCATTTAATATGGAGCCATAAATCCTTCAGGGGATCAGCTCCCAGCCACACAAACTCATTTCCATACAGACTGCTTAGCTTTTATTTCCTCACACAAAAGCTCACTTTGTATGCACCACCTCTGCCATCCCCACTGGCTGCCTCTGGGGCCTGAAATCTCATACTTGGAGTGTGAGTCCCTCTAACCATGCAAGCCACCATGGCATTTTATGTGTGCCCTCTAACTTAGTGACCTTGATCTGCTGTCTGGTAAAGATAACCGAAATAAACACCCTCTAAGCGTTCTCTTGCTCTCTATAATAAAACCAAGCAAGACTCAGTTTGCCTAAAGACACTGGGTATGTATTCTCTCTATGGAGTAGCTCAATTAAAAGAGAAAATTGTACCTGGAAGCTACATCTCAAAAACACTTAGAATTCAACATGAAAGCAACCAAACATCTGTTGGTTGGATCTTCAGTAGAAACATTCAAGAGGTTCCCTTTAATTTGTTACTGTTCTGAAGGGGTGGATCAGGGCTCCAGACAGCTAAGTCTGTCACTTCTGCCCATCCTTGGTGGTGTTGTTACTTTACTGGGTTTACAATGTGAATTTCAAGGTCTTATGTAACAACACTGGCTCAAAAACGGGTTTCTGAAAAGACCACAGATGGAGTTCAGGGATGCTCTCCCCTCTTACCTTCCCCATGGTGTTGTACTCTACTGCAATCTCTCTGAAGAAGAAGTAGATATAATCCCCATAATCCACTGCTTGGACAAAGTACGGTTCTGCAGACAAACGGGCACTTTAATTGGAGATATGTCACATAGTGTTAAGAGAATTTTAATCAAGTGTGGCCAAGGACGTGTTATTAATTGGAAGTGTAGGGCTATTAGACATGTGGTTAACACTAACCATTTCTAATGACTTCACAAGTGCCAGCGCTAGTGATTTCAGAAGGCACTTGAGACTACAAATTACATCTTTCACAAGCTTTGCAACCGAGAGTGAAGAATAAGTGCGTTTTGCAAATCTCTGTAGTTTTATTTTCCACACTGGAATGTCCCTATTGCCTAGAGAAGTTTGTGCACATTGTTCTGTCATCCTGACTCACACAGGGCTGTGAATAGCATCTTTCCTGTTCCTACCCCTTCATCCTCTGTTCCCTCCCATGAATGCTCTGTTCAGCTCCTTTCATGTGGGACTCTGAAATGAGAGTTTGAGGCAGGGAACGATGAATGTAATATATTCTATTGTCGTGGCACTGGTAGTTTTGCTAATAGTCCAGAAACTTGTAGGAAGGGGGAAAGGGAGGTAAGTAAATCAGTGGAAGCAAAAGATGCAATTTACATGGTTTTGTTTGTCAGAAACCATTACTAAAATGAACCTACAGTCTGGTCCATCCAGACTCCAAATATCTCACCAGGTATGTGTCCCCTCCTCCCTTTCTTCGTTTATTTGCTTACCTTTCAACCACTTTGAATCATGTTTGACTGTCCTGAGGGTAGGGCTGTCTCCAAGGCTCCTGTAAATAACTGCATCAATGGCCAGGAAGTCGGTTACTGTTGCAGAGTAGAGTTTTCCATCTTAGGAGAAAAGAGAAAGTGTCGAACAGGGTACCGAGAAAGGCAGGGATGGATGACAGTGAAGGTGTCCCCCAGACTGCTTTCTTACACCAGGCAACTGAGACAGGACAACAGGGGAAAATCCAAGAGTTGCTAGGAAAGTGCTTGGCCCACATTCCACGCCATTTTAAATTGGGATCATGAAGAAGGAAACATTTTCATTTTTAAATTGCATGGCGATTTTCCTAAGCAACAGTGGCAGTGGCCACAGCTCAGGGAAAGGAGTAAATGAAATATGCTATTTGCTTCACTTGATTAGATGGACACTGACTGAAATCTCAAGGCCAAGGACCCTTGGATGCTGCTACTGCCACTAATCCATGGCCAACTGGATTAGTGGGACCCTGAGAAATGAGAAAGCAATTTTATCAAAACAGGTTTTAAATCCATTCAGAAATATAGATGACCTGATGCCTAGCCGAGCCTGACTGGGTAAAGGGAATGGAAGAGGGAGGGCTCACATGTTCCAATGGTTGACTACATGACTACGTCTTTCCTGAGCGTCACACAGCCTCTTTTCTTCAGTCATGAGGTTCATTGAGCCCTGCCGATCTAACAGACCTTTGCCCCTAGGTTTCCAAAAATCAAAATGGAAGCATTGTGGTATAGAAGTAGCCAAAGCAAAGAATCAAAGGGTAAGGAGAGCTGAGTTCAAATTGGCCCTTCCTTAGGAATTCTCCATTTGAGGAAATTTATCTTGAGGTGTGTCCAAAAGCAGAGAGAATGGAGGAAATTGAAAGTGAGGCTATGAACTTCTGGCTCTTTTCTAGATTGGCAAATGCTCTATAAGCCCTTCCCCCCCAAAAATCAAATCAGATAGTTAAGAATAATAAGATCTATGCCAGTTAAATGGAAACCGAGTACATTGAAACTTTGAACATTTTATTCAGGCGGTGGTGGGATGTTTCCGCAGTTCAAAATCCCAGTATGATTCCCAGCACCCACATGATAGCTCACAACATCTGGAACACCAGTCCTAAGGGAGCAGACCTTCAGGGGCACCAGGCACACATGTGATACACAAATAAACATGTGCACAAAAATACCTGAACACAAAAAGTAAACACATAAAAATTTAAAGTCTCTATTCATTTTTAAAATCTATGTACATATGTGTAATATGTGTGATATGTATGTGTGATACATATATGCATGCTTGTATATTTGTATGTGTGTGAATGTGGGTGTGCCTATTCCACAGCACCCATATAGAGGTCAGAGGACAACTTCCTGTGCCAGTCCTCATATTCCATCTTGCTTGAAACAAGATATTTTTGTTGTGAGCTGCTGTGTATGCTAGGCTAGCTGGACTTTGAACTCCTGAAGAGTCTCCTATATCTGCCTCCCATTGTACTGTAGGGACACGGAGAGTACATGCTTACACTGTTAGGCCCAGCTTTTATGTGGGTTCAGGGGATTCAAACTCAGGTCTTCAGGCTGGCATGGCAAGTGCTCTACACATTTAACCATCTCCTTAACCCTCTTCGATCCATTTTTAATGGATTTCTTGGTTCTATTAATTATACCTCAGACACTTACATAAAACATAGTGATCTTTCAGTTTTCCCATATGTATATTCTGTGATTGAGGTTTTTTTTTTTTTTAAAGTTGAATAAACACCCTTAACATTTTATTTTAGATTCAATTATTTTTATCTGTCTGAGTATTTTGCTAGCATGTAGGTATGTGCACCATGTGTGTACCCGGTGACCAGGGATGTCAAATAAAAGAATGCACAGGATGCCCTGGAACTAGAGTTATAGATGCTTGTGAACACCACAGGGATGTTGGGAAGCAAACAGTGGTCCTCAGAAAGAGCAGCTCTTAACCTCTGAGCCATCTCTTGCCTGCAGCATATTCTGCCTCTGCTGGTAAAAATGCGGTTTAATTCTAACTAGGCTCATCATTAACAGGCACTTAGTTAGAATTCAAACATTCCAAGGAAAAATTATCCAATACCCCTCCTGCTTGGATAAGGAAACGTGCCATTTTCCTTGTAGCTGTTGGAAGCTAAGCAGCCTTAGTAAACTCTCCCCATTCTAGTTCAAGCCTCCTGAAGACCTCTTTTTAGATTCCATTTAACATTGAGTCTTCCCCAGGCCTTGTTCCTGACTGTGCATTGCTGACGGTGCAGGGCTGCTTCGGATGAAGCTGTGTTATCCTAGGGGAGAACCTTGCTGTTTCTGCACTCTGTCTCTCCGGAGCAACCCTCAGTGGGAGACACTGAAAAGGAGCTAGGAACTAACTCTGCTATATCATCAAAGTCTGAAAGTCCCCTCCCCACTTACAATATGCCAGGTGTTTGCTGTCATGATGTGAAGGACAGCTGATGGCGTGCCTGCATCCTACAACAATCGATCCCAGTTACACCAATTTTTCTCTCTCTACCCACTTCCACATACACAGCTGGCAATGAATTCCTAAGCAAACTTCCCAATTAAAACATACCCATATACAGAAATCCTACTAAATTGGAAAACAATGGCTTTCTAGCTACTTCTGTACACCCTGTTCATCAGGAACACGAGTGCACTAGGTGATCAGCATCGCCTTCTCAGTCTCTATGGTCATTGTAGCTGAATCAGATCGCATTTGAGAAATCAGGTGCTCTATTGTATGAATAAGCTTCTGGAAGCTTTTTTTACTTCTCTTCCATTTTGTTCTATATGTAGACAACAAGACCTGCAGCCTTTGAGGCTGAGGAAACAGTTGTCTCAGGAAGAAGGAAATGGCCAGGAGAGACAGAGAGACCATAAAATACTGTCAATCTGACCTCTAGCATTAGAGCCACATTGATGGTTCTATATAAGGTTTTCCAGTGTCTGAGCCCAAACCTCCTTTCATCCATGCACTGCTACACCATTATCCTTTCCAGAAGGCACAAAAGCCTATGGGAATGGGGCAGAGACCTCTTTTGAGAAGCAAAGCTACAGTCTCCATCCTAATTTCAAATGGAGGAGGCATTCTTAATTACAGTATTCACCAGAGAATCGGTACAACTGTGACTCCACAAATCCTTCCAAGTAGAGTCTGAGCCACAGGCTGAAAGATGCAAAAACAAACTTAATGAGAAGAAATCGGGTCATTTACCTGCGAACAGAGCGATGTTGGCATGTTTGGCATCATAAGGGCATCTGGCCATTCCGCTAAATTCATCCCCAAAAGTTTCCAAAGTGTCGATCTAAAAAAAATAACAGGATTGAATTACCACCAGGCACCAACAACAGGAGCAAAAACTGATATTTTAAAAGTGATTAACATGCAAAGTAATTCATAGGCACCTTGCAAATGCATCCTTGTAAATGCCTACTGAAGTAAATCTATTAGTTTCAGATAAGGAAATGGAGGCTTCGAGAGACAATTTACTTGATCAAGACTCTGTAATTGGGGTAGTGTGAAATTTGAGTATGTCTGATTGGCTCTTAACCCATTACAACAGACAGATTTCCATATCCTAGTGGAATGGTCAGTAAATAAACCTTTTAAATTCAGGCATTCCTAAGGCAGTAACCAGGAAAACCTAACTGCCCTAATTATCTTGTGAGTCGTGAACTCTATAGAGAGTGAGCTGCATTTCTGGATTTGTTTGCCTGGTGAGTCCTTCCTTTGTGGATTAAATCCCAGTAGGAGACACTGGAATTTTTCCTCCAGTTGGTTGGCAGAGCACTGTGGCATCAGCCAAGGTGAAAAACACGCTTGCTAGCAAAACTCAGATGGCCTCTGCACCTACGTCATCCCAGCTTCAGAATGAACTGCAGAGAAGCCGAGGCCCCAAAGGTAAGGGGCCTATGTAGGTCACATAGGGTGAGAGGAAGGATTCCTACCCGCTGATCCCACAGCCCAGCCTGGGTCTGCCTCCTTTACACTAAAGAACAGAAGGTAATATATGAGGTGCTTGGGAGTTATATTTGATTCTAATAGTATGGAGAGATAAAGACAGAGGCAAAGGGAAAAAAATGAGGAGAAAGAGAAGAAATTGAACAGTGTTTTAAATTTCTATACAAACCCCTGGATGCCTTCCTTCTTTTGAACAGTAGAAGTCAATGCATGCCTTTCTCACTCATGAGGCTATTGCTCACCTATTACTCCACAGGTAGCACATGCCAGGCCCATTGGCATTTGTGGATGTGGCACAAATGCTACTGCTCTTTCCTCCGGACCACACTACAGCATATATCCCCACCTGCTATGCATTCTCATGCAGCTGTGTGACTGTGCTCTGGCCAATGACATGTGAGTGTATGCAACCCTGGTCTTTCGACTTCCCCTGGGCACATTATGGAGGACACCAGGACCCTCAGAGAGGGCAAAGGTGGCGTCAGGAAAGACTCGGCTCTTCTGAACACCTTCAGAGAATAGACCCATCTCGCTGACCACATTTGACTGTGAGGGAAACACAGAGGACACCTGCCATATGAATCAGAAGTCAGCGTGTCTTCACCAGTTTTGCTCTGGAGCCTGTTGTCTGCTCCCTCATTTCTCAGGATCTTACTAGGAGCAAAGAGCTCAACAGCAACTTCAAAAGTAATTTCATTAACATTACTATTGTCACATCCATGTCTAGACTCCTCTTAGCTTAAGCATAGTTTGACCACCAATCTGAGCACCAGGAGAAGATAAACCTACACCAGCCCCAATCAGGACACTTGAAGTCACTGCTAGAGTAGAGACTGAGGACGTGACAGGTATTGTGTTATCTGGTCAGCTGCACCTTCTGCCCTAATGTCCCCATCTCATGGATGTGATAGGCCTTTCCTCTTTACCACTTTGAGGTTTGTAAACTATATTTGTAAGTCACATAAAAGAGCAGTGTTTAAAATGTAACTCTTTGTGTGTGGGGGGGGTGGGGTCAAGTGAGAAAGTCAAGTCAGAGATATCCTTTAAAGCAATGTATTCTCCATCACCAGAACATTCCTCACAAGGGTCTTTTTTGAATACTTTATTCCAACAAGAGCTTTCTGTTGAACTGCACAGACGGTGTGGTCTGTGGGTTTGGCAAGTACTCGGCAATGGACCCCTGAACACATCACACAATTGAAATGACCTGTTCCAAGTGGGGCCCCCTCTAATCCTAACATCAACAAGGAAAACAGAAGAGGGTTATGAGGGGATACCAGCTACAGCTACAGCTACAGCTTCAGCAGATTCAAAGGAGGAAGCAATAAAAAATGATGTACCAACTTGTGTCTTTGGGAAAGCCTAGAGACTAAACAAAATAAATACCACGGTGAAATACCTCTCTCCACAAAGAAAACTAATCCTTGCAGTCACAAGATCTCTGAATAAAACCCCAGCTCTTGGGAAATTAAATCGCCATAAGAGGACAGATAGTTCGAGAAAGAACTCGTCTGACTTTTGTAGGAAGTTTAGGAGGTCTACAGCCCCAAAGGAGAAAAGGAGTAGAGCTTTACGAAATAGTGCGAAGCCCTCAAATTCTCCCCTGGATAATTTTATTGGGGTCTAAAACCTTTCTAAAACATCCAACTTTATTTTAATTTTTTTTTTTAAAAAAAAAGTATAAATTAGATCGCGCTGAGTTGCGAGATCTTTTTCAGATGACCCTGACGGATGATGCCAGCCCACCAGTGCTTTTCCCACGTCATTAAGGTATTGCTTTATGAGGACTAAACCCAGTATATTTCTCTCCACATAGCTCCTGAAAGGAAATTCCTGTCCATTATCTTGCTGGACATATCTACTCATGGTATATGGGTGCTACCTGTCATCCTCACTGGGTTTTCTGTCAACTTGACATAAGCTAGGGTCATCTGACAAGAGGGAACCTCATTTGAGGAAATGCTCACATCAGATTAACCTGTGGGAAAGTCTATGGAGGAATTTTCTCTATCGATGATTAATGTGGGATGGGAGGGAGCTCACTGTGGGTGGTGCCACCCCTGGGCAGGTGGTCCCAGAATGAAAATGAAATCAGATTGAGCAAGCCATGGGGAGCAAGCAAGCCAACAAGCAGCATTTCTCCATGGCCTCTGCTTCAGGTCCCGCCACCAGGTTCCTGTCTTAATTTCCCTCATTGATGGACTGACTGGTAACTGGATTTGTAAGCCTAAATAAAATCTTTCCTCCCCAGGTTGCTTTCACAAGAGAAGCACTAGAACACCTGCAAAGCACCAGCCATAAACTACATTATGGAACTTCCATCTGAGTGCCCTGTGAATTCTCTATTGCACCCAGACTGGAGGCAGCCAGCCCCATTACCTACTCTTCAGAGACAGTCTAGGAGGCCATATTCACACATCTCTCTCCATCCTTGTCTGTGCTTCTCAACAATTATTAGGTCTCCCTGGGTTATTTTGATATTTTGTTTTCTTTTTTTGCTTTTCCTGAATCTATTCCCTTTCCTTTATTCCTGGGGCAACTTACCTTTCCAGCTGCTTGTCATTGCCCCTTGTCACTTCGGAGTCCAACATTTCAGAGCTAGATGAAGTTTCCCAAGCTCAGTTGGTTATTTCTTGTGCCATGTCTTTGCTTGCAAAGCTCTCCCTACCCAGAATGCCCTCAGCCTTCAATTGGCTGACTTCCTACTCCCCTTCAAGACAAAGGGTAGACACTGCCTCCTTCATGATTTACCTAACTAGGCGCCAGCATGTGAGGCCCTATTTCAGGTTCTGAGCAACCATAAATGTGTTTCGTGCCCTTGGCAGAGTCTCTGTGTGGTGTTAACACTCCAGCTATGAGGGCAGCAGGTGGGAACATTTTAGAAGGGTCTCATCTGCCTCCTTCCTACAGCTCCCCTGCCTTTACCTCACATGAGGGTAATGGCATTTGTGTTGTGTTTCCTTTACCCCTCACATCATTTGACTACAGAGGCAACTCCACGGACACATAGCATTCTTCCTGAGGCTTGGCCTCCCATGTGGCCAACACTTCTCTGCCTTTATAGGCTCAGTGCTTGGCCACTATAGAAAAATCAACATATGTTTCCTGAGGAAAAAATGTTGCACAAAGAAAAGCTAACGGGGCGGGGGAGGAGAACAGGCGGAGGCAAGATGTTACAGCTCTGGCACCTAGGCTCCAGCAGCTCAGGGGCTCTTAAGTTCTTCAATGGTAAACTATCTCCCCTGCCCCCTCTTGATTTCCTGAGCCTTTGAGGGCCATTCTTTTTTCCTTTTCCTCTTCTTGTATACAGGCCAAAGCAAGTAAGGCCATGGCCAAGTGAGCTGGTACAAAAATGGAATTAAATTCCTCTCTTGAAAAACCTTGCAATTGGAGTGACTACGGTTTCACACAGCGTGCTTTGGCAATATCTTTTACAATCGGAATTCCTCACCAATTAAGTGAGTTTTTGTCCTCGCAGAGGTAATACAGGAGTGGGAGGGACAAAGAGCAGAAGAGAGGAAATCCACATGCCATTATGCGTGGTAAGTATGCAGTCTCTGGAACAATAAAGAATGGAGACTTGTAGAAATCACCTTCACGAGAAAGGCTCTTTAGAGGTATCAATCAATTCTGAATGAACAGGAAGTTTGGGACCCTGATCAGGATCACTGTCTTGGAGCAATACACAAGCTGGGCAAGTGAAGGGAACCTATTCAGTGTTGAGTGACCCCTCTGCAGTGGCTGCAGGTATGGTGACAGTAAATTACGAAATACCTCCTGGCAGTGTGCTTACAAACAGACAAGTGACATTTACCTTGTAGTTTCTGCAGGAAGGGTTGAAGGCATTGGTTCCACAGACAAACAGGGTATCGTCATTCTTCTTGAGAAGAACTTTAATGAAATTGTGACACTCATCCTGAAACAAAATTCAAACTGGTTTAACAGAACCCATTCAGCACAAAAGCCCATTCATCACCTGCACCCATGATCCGACAACAGAAGGATCACGTGAGGACAGTACAGTGTGCAAGGGTTACAGAGCCAAGATCCCAAGTTACATCGTCAAGTAGTTGCCGATCAAGTTGTTAACCAAGAAAAGACGTCCACAATTATTTCAACAGTAAATACAAACATGGCAGAGAATGATAACCTACACTTCTTTTATGTCACAGAAGAAAGGTGACTTTAACGCAGCAACCTCCCACCATATTAATTTTAATGCCAGATATTCCAGCATTCCTCTATGTGGTTATTTGACAAAAAGCACAACAGCCTGTGAGTCTGCTGTGCTTTTTCCTGCATGCTCAACAGACTGGAGGTGTCCCGTGGCCTGCAAGGTGGGTTCCTGGGTCAGGCCACTCAGAAGACTCGGGAGACCAGCTCTGAGTCGGTAATCCCTACTGTGCTCAAGGAGCGGATCTCAAAGCAGTCCTGGCAGCTGTTGTACGGTTTCATCACATTAAGTGCAAATTCAAGCTTTTTTTAATTATTTTTGCAAATTAAAGCTTTCAATAAGTTGATGGAAAAAGCAATTACTGGGGAAAGGGGACTAGCAAGATGCATTCAAATCATAGTGTACGGCTAGAGATAACCGTCAAAAACGGAACCCGATGTGGCAGCCGCAGGAGAAATGAAAATTGCCTACCTTATGTTTCCCCTTCATCCTGCACGTGTCTACATCAGCCTGTCTAGATTTCCATGTCAGTTTCTGCAGGGATCAAGAAAGAAATCAATTAGGGCCCAGAGCTTGTTGCATTTGATTTTAGAAGTAAAAGTTCCCTTGGGGCGACTAGAGGCTGAACATATATTTATTGAAAGCTTTCTACACCCTTCCCCCATGATTAATTCACCGCCACAACAAAATATTAGAGAAGGAAACTTTTTGCTAAACCTTGAATTCTTATCTGTTCATTAAACTACAGGATGGTCTCTTTTGTGAGATAAAGGAGAAGGTTGGGAATTTCATTTTGAAATATCCAAAGCAACCTGCAAATTGTGCTTATTTTGGTGAAGTGGGTGTTGCTGACATTTTTGTTCAGTTCGTCAATCAGTCTTTGTAAAAATGACCTTTCCCCTAAAATATGGAAATCATTTTCTTAAACATAGAGTGGACATTCATTCCCGGCAGACGGCCATTTAATTCCCGTTGTGCTCCTGCATGTAAATTCACGAGCTGAGTCTCCTACTTGTACCACACAGTTTTATTAACTAAAATGTCCCCATGTGGAAATCATGGGAAAAGCTTAGGTGAGGCTTTATGTATGGCTGGATAATGATTAAATTCTAGAACCTTACTGGTCAAGTAACTTACACGCTGAGTGACAAAGAAGCATTAACACTGAGACAGGTTTTAAGATGTTTTAGGGACAGAATTCTATTTATGAAAATCGATGTTTTCTTGGATAATCATGCCATTTTTTATTTTTAAAAAATTTACAAATTACATAAATCCCCAACATGTATATGCACACATTGATGAAATATGTGTTTTGGAATGTGTAATAAACCCTCACTAACCCCTAAAGCAGACTTTACACAAGGTGTGCTGGCATCAGCCATACCATCCCAATCACTGCATTTATGGTTTCCTAATGACCCCCATTTAGAATGATGGTTTTAAGGACAACTTACTTTGCTACAGTAAATTTCTTCTGTGTGGGATGTGTCTATATCAACAGTATAAATATGGTCCCTGTAAAAGAAAAAATAATACAAAGTCAAACACAAGAGTTAAAACAGCTCATTATCTACAGAATATGTTTATTATGTTTGGAGCAGATAAGCCGTGATCATATTTGCCTTGAAGGAAGGAAGGAAGGAAGGAAGGAAGGAAGGAAGGAAGGAAGGAAGGAAGGAAAGATAACAGCCAGACTATGGTGGCACATGCCTTTAATTCCAGTACTTGGAAGGCAGAGGCAGGCAGATACCTTGAGTTCAAGGCAGGCCTGGCCTACAAAGCAAGCTCCAGGACATACAAAGCTACACAGATAAACCCTGTCTGGAGAAAAAACAAAAACAAAACAAAACAAAAACAAACAAACAAAAAAAGATACCCACATGCTAGAAAAAGAAAAGAATTTAGTGTGTGAGATAATCGTGAACCACATTTAGTACTTGATTTACTACATCAGGTTGATATACAAAACCTTCCAGTAACTATTCTCCTGATCTCAGAACTATAGAACCATGCGTACAGAGCTGAGCTGGGAGGATCTGCAGATTAATGTAGTCCATAGGCTGGAGCACAGATGGGTTCACATTGGCTCTCAGTATCTTCAAACCCATGCACAAGTTGCTTGATGTTCAACATGCTACATTTGATAATTTGATAGACAAGATGGAAGAAAGGTAAGATTCTTTCCATAAGCTACCCTTCCCTTGGAAAGACCACATTCAAAAAGTATAAATGTACTTGAGCTAAGGTTGACAATCTGTGCCTCTGCTCATCCTCTTGGTCTGCTCCAACTTTGGTTGTCTCTACAGTTTTTGCTGCCAACCTCCCCTTGGAAGGGGAGACCTGGGATCAGCAGCTCAGGTGTGGGGCTATATTTAAACCTCCCTTCTGTGTGAGCAGAGTACAAGGGTCTTTTTGTCTGGAATTCCGAAGAAAGAGAAGAAAAGAAACACGCTCAATGGAGGAGGTGGGGGGGGGGGGCTGGTGGGGGTAAATCTAAACAGCTCATTTTCCCTTGAAATAACATTGACTTTTTCTAAAATGCAGGAAGTCCTGGGGCTGGAAAATTATCCACAGCTTTAAACCAGGACCTCAGGGCTCCTATGCAGACTTTCAAACCTCCTCATTAGCTAGAAAGAAACAAGGGCTGGGGGGGGAGAGGAAAAGAAAGCAATTATTTCTAAGATTCATATATGATATTTGTGCGTATGTGTATATATTCAAATATGCACATATACATATATAGCCCATTTTTGAGATGTCTGTTCACTTTGTTTTTGGAGAAAACACAACAGAGAAAAATCAAAACGGTTTCTCACATGGATGTAAAAGGAGGAAGCAGGAGTGTTGGCTTACAGATCCGAGGCCTGCTTCTGAACCTTGTATACGCTTGTGTGTGGGTGTGTGCATTCGGCAGAGAAAGACGTGTGTTTGTGTCAGGGTAGGGAAGGGGGGAGCAAGGCACCCGCTTTACCAACAGCAGGACTGGGAAGCTTCTCCCAGCTTTAGAAGGGTGCCAGAATTCCTCTACCCTTTAATTTTGAGGCTGTTTATTGCATTCGTTTATTACTTGCTTGACTTTATGATGGTGCTGTGGTCAGGCGCATTAGCCTGGAATTGCCTGTGACATTGGCATTGGGTTTGAGATGACTAGAAAAAGCCTTTCCTTGCCCCCTTTCCCTTCAAAACTCAAGTAGAAGCTGAATATATGAATTGTAAATTAACCACTGATTAATATGCATTGGCAGCTCCTCAGAAAGCCTTCAGATTGCCCCCTTTTGGCATGGTCTGTTTATGTTAATTAGCAGTTTAGAGATTAAAAAGAAAGAAGAATTTACAAAGTGGATAATAATAAGGAAGAATTGGAAGGCGTTCTTGCCACCAAACCCAATCAGTCCCCAGGGTTCTGGATGGGACTTGGCTTTCGATCGCTGACACCAATTGTCTGGGAGAACTGGGAAACTGTTTAAAACCAATTCCATGAGGGAAATCTCCTCTAGATAGAGGCAATCTTTTTCAATATCTCAAAGATCACATGGCCCCAGTGGATAAAAATGGGGTTTTCTAGTCAGCTATTATCCATGGTGAAGATCATTTCCCGATGCCCACGTGCATCCTAGGGCTCATATGATGCTCTTGCATCTGAATGTAGGGACTGAAATTCAAACTGACTCAATCCTAGGACTTCCTCTTTCCCAGTCCATTGAACACCACTGAACTGTGTTGCCATGGTTTGAGTCTCAGAGAAGGACTTAACTTTAAATCATGTTAAGGTGCTACCTAGGAGCCTGGATGTCTCAGGATAGTGTCGGGAAATGTGAAATTAAAAGGAGGGGCCCTAAATACAGCAAGCACAAAGCTCCTTTGGGAATTTTTCAGAGTGTAGTATAGAAGGGAAGTGTCTGGGTATGGAGAAAATGAACATGACAATGTTAAGTGAAGGGACTATAGACACTTGACCTTCAACGAATGGCAAATTGGTTCCGTTACTTTGGAAAGGAACACACTCCTTTTTTTCTATTTCCTCCTTTTTCTTTCCTTAAGGTAGAGAGTTCAGATGAAATTGCCTTGGTTTTAATGAGCTGGAATAATGAATGCTTTTTAGGCTACACAACACCTGGCCTCTAATGTCTCTGTTGCCCTGGGCCTGTAGCCCACACCTATGCTAAATCACTGGCTACAGGGCTACCTATTACAACCATTTTTGTTTCCAGTGACTAGATTTTGATGAGAATAATTTACAGGAGATACCCGAGTCGGCCTATTTTTTACAGGTTCGGTATTTAACCTCTTGTTCTCACCAGTCTTTTTTTACGTCGTGACATAAACGTAAGCTCACTTTACTACATGTAGGAAATTAAGAAGGATACCAAAGAAGGAGCTGCCGTGCTTCCAAAGATGTGGGTACTGAGCCCTCTCTGGAATGTTCTGTAATGAATACCCACAAAGGCTGTTCTTCGGCAACAGCTATTAGGAAGTTATTAACTCAAGACAGAGTGCTTCCTTTCACAGTGGGCAGCACAGCACAGGGCACGATTGGTCATGTGGCCATCAGAGCCCTGCCTCTCTAGTTCAACTGCTGCAGCTTCTGCTGGGCTCACTTATTTCCCATCTCTGTCCCTTGGGATCCTTCTACAGGAAGCGGAGGGAAGAAGGCAGTTGGTCATTTCTCATGAGGTTGTTTCTGGGATCCAGCAAACCAACATTTATGAAATCATGACTACATCATTTGCTTGTATGGACATGCCAGCAGGAGTAGTGTTTGTGAAGGCCTTTATTGATGTTATTGTTTGAGTGTTCAGTGTTGCTTATTGTGACCAAATGTGTGCTGGACTTGGGACATTTTCATCACACTCATGGCTTTTCACTTTCTATTACAGAGATTGTCTCCCACATCTAAACTATCAAGGAATTTGGTAACTGAGGTTACTTTAGCCGCTCTGGTCCTAGGCTCTCATCCACATACAAACATTATTTGTCTTCTTTCCATCAAGAAATAATTCACCTGTTTAGAGTCATGAAAGTCCCCAAAGAAACAACTCAGGATGGTCCTCCCCTGGAATGAGTCACATGTCCTAAATCTGGTTGGAATTGTGAAATAGGTTGACTTGGGCATCTCCTTTGAATTGTTCTCATCACAGTTCCGCACCTTGTTGGAATCACCACGGACTTCCTACAGACACTTGCCTAACCTCTCACCTGGCAGAGGGCACATAGAGCCAGGGAAGCTGTGGCGCAGCTGAACCACAGGCAGGATTAGAACAATAGCCTAAATCCACGTGGCCCTTGTCCAACTGGCATTCTTATCTTTCCACTCTGACTTAGAATATAAGCATGTCCAGATGTCATTTTCCAAGGGATGAGTAGAGATTATTATTTCTATTATTACTGTTAAATACTTATGAAACACACACAGTATTGTATTTTCTCTGGTCACCACTACCACTCTGTCAAATAATGACAAATATTCACTGCAAAAATATAAATAAGCCTAATAGACACACCTCTGCAAACTGTGTAACACAGGTTGATACATCCAAGTTGATTTAACAAATAACTACCAAGTGACAGAGTTCTCTGCTATGTACTTGGATAAATATTTGCATGCATGTTCAAGGAACATAGTGGATTATTTGAGCTTTAAGCTCCAAAATATGCAATTATTCCTCCAAAAACCCACATAAGGTTAAACAGACATAGAAAACTCCAAAAAGGTTAAACAGAGGAAATCTTGAAAGAATGATTGCTGGACAAACACAAGTAGCTTTTAATATAAATAGCATAGTTAGGAAGCCCGAGTTCTTAGAAAGATACACCACTGGTGAGTGGGAACTGGCCCCTTCAGGTCCTCTGAAGATGTGAGTGAGGAAGGTCTCTTACCGAGCAGCAACGTAGAGGGTTCTGTTCATGACCATGATCATCTGGATGTCCAGCCTGTGCCTCTGTGTGGTGTTCCGTCCTGGCTTGTGGCCCACAAACACCGGATACTGTTTTGTATCTGTGAAAAGAGGAGATGGGGTAAGAGAGGGAAATGCAGATCAAGCCAAGAATCAACGGGGTAGAGTGAGGAGGAGGGGGTGGTCCGCAGAACAAAACCATGTTTAATTCAGACCATGCCACCATTTCCCCATCTCTAGCAAAGCTGTTATTTCAGGAAACTCTGTGAAAGTGCTCCTTAAGGATGATCGAGTTACACTTCGATTCCAGATGATAATGAACTTGGTCTTAACATTTCTAAGCGTCACCATTTCTGAAGGTTAAACTTGCTGGCCAACCCTTTGCATGGAGGTGGTGCTCATTTTCTTCCCTAGGCTTCTTTTCATCTTCTGTGGAGTGCTAAACCCAAGGGGGGGGGGCAAGCTGCCAAAGATCTTGTCTCCGGACAAAACTATTTCAAAGCTGCCTTCCCCATCAATCACCACAAAGGCAATGTGGTCTGGAGGCGAGAGCCTTCATCCAGGAGCCAGAAGAAAAATACAGTCTCCACAGGCGCCCGGGTGGAATAATCTACCATTGAGGGCAGCCCTGCTAAGTTGGTTGGCATTCTAGGAACTGTGGGAAGTGCACTCTGGAGCTAAGCAATTGGCTAATCTCACAGAAAAGTGGGCTTTGACAGGAGAGGGCCAAAGTAAGCCTAGCCAGTCGGCAGATCTGGCAGAGTACACGAGCACATTTCTTTCCTCTAGTGCTCTTTGGCTGAGTCTGTGATGTGCAATAATATCTGACCTTTAGAAATACCTGTATCTCAATGTCTCTCTGTTTCTAAACCTATAGTCTCCAGAGCATTGGCAATCCTCCAAGAAGAGGAAAGAAAGATGAGTCACATTCAAAAGGCCATGTTTTCTGGCGAGGTATGGGGGTGTAACTACTAGTGGAAAACCATTCACAGATTCATGCCTGGCTGACTACACTTTAACCTTGTGGCATCTGGGCTTTTTCACAGCAGCGTGTTACTAGAGACCTTCCACATATTTTACTCCCAAACAAGCCTGGTGTACAATTATCTTAAGGTTTCCTTCCATGTTTCTTTAATTTCATGTGCGTGGCCATCATGAGGGTTGCTATGGTAACTCCTACATCTGTTGTCATGCTATTGTGTGACCATTAATGACTGTCAACAGCATAGGAGGGCTGGGGTCCCTGTTGTAGTGGGACACCAAAGATAGAAATCTTACCTTGAATGAAGATAAATGCATGGTTAGTTGGTTCCCAATCCTAAGTGTGGGGAGCTTGGCTATTTCAGAAGTCATGCTGTTGACCTTTGACCCTTTGTCCTTTCATTGTTATACATTCCAGTCTTGGCTCCTCATTTTTGCATATAAAATTATCTCCTTTTCCAGAAATTCCAGCTGGAAGCTGTGCACTGGCATCGCTACTTCCTATCCTTTAGGCATGTTCTACTCGGTGTTTGTTTTGGGATAATTACATGGAAAACAGTACTTGAGGGAAATGTCTTTACCTTTGCTGGAACACAACATCTCTTGGAGGGCAGACAATACAATAGGAAATGGGATGTTCTTTCTTAAACAGAGTAAGGCTTTCCTCTTTGAGGGAGTCACCCAGAGTTTTAACGGTGTCAGTACCTACTTCTGACAAAAGTGGGTACTGAAATAAAGTTATAAGTGGAATAAATCTTGTATAAATTCAAAACCAGTCCTTCCCTGAGACTAGCAAACTTCTGAGGCTTTTTTAGGTCTTAATTTTTTTTTTCTTTTCTCTTAAGCATTTCAAAACACCTGTTGTTATTTTCTATGAAGCTTTATAACATTACAGGTTGTAGGTGGAAACACATGACACTCGGTCCTCCAGCAAATGACAGCAGTGCTCTCCCCTGTAGCTGGTGTGAAGGCAGGAGCAGGTCTCTGTGTGTAGGGGAAGACTTCATCAGGAGGCTGGCAGGGCACTTCAAAGACGGGTGGCTGTTGCTGCAACACCTGATGAAGCTCTTGACAGTGGCCCCATCCATCTAACTCCACCCATGTGGCCACCTGTGAATGGCCTACCTCTGTCAGGAGTGCACTTTACTGAGCCTCCCCTGCTTCCTTTTGACTTTTGGGTAGGCGGGTACAGGCTAAAAGTCTTCAAAAGCCAGTGCCAGTGAGTAAGTGAGTGTGTGATACTTACAGTTGCCATGCGAAATACTGATTGGCTCAGAGTCTTCTGGGAAACCAGCCCCAGTGCTGTGTAGCAGTGTGAGACATAGCAGCAAGGCTTCTGGCCTCATAGTAGTTCAGCGGGGAGACGTATTTCTCTACTTCACCCTGCCAGAGAGCAAAGGAGGCAGCTTAGTTTTCTTTTTCTTTTTTCTTTTTCAAGTCAGCTTCATTCAATTCCATAAAGCGCAATGGTCTTGAAGATAATTCAAGACAACAGGGCTTCTGTGTTCTGCCCTGTCCACAGTGAATTCACAGATTACGGCATTTTACACAAAGACAGTGCCCACTAGCCACTGGGCCCAATGTCACCCCGATACCACACACTTTTGCAAAGTTTTTTGCAAAAAGCCTCCCTTCCTTTGACTAAGCCATTACAGGCCACAGTGGCTACAATCTCACAATTATGAAACTCTGGATTCCAAAATGTATGAACAACTGAAAGCAATTTTCTTTCCTTTCCCTTTACTGAGGTCAAAAATTGCCATCTCCACATGTGGTTTTGTTTGTTTGTTTGTTGTTGTTGTTTTGGCTAGTCAAGAATCTCTCAGAAAAGTGATGGCATTGTCAGTAGTGAAGAATGCTGATAACGGATGATGATCTAGAATTCCAGCTTCGAAATACATGTCATACTGTGACCTAAAGACAGTATAATGTACTTCTGCCTCTAGCATGCCATACACATGTGCTCATAAAACACACAACTGACCCTATTTTCTTATTTCCTATGGAATCCCTTACTTAGTTGAGTTGAGATTTTTCAACTCTTGTCTATGTCATTTTACAGTGACCTTAGACCTAAATAAAAAATTACACAATCTAGTTTTTATTTTAATTAAATATAACTGTATTGATTTCTTTCTTGCCTTTCTTCCCTTCAGCCTCTCCCATGCCTCTCTTACTCTCTATCAACCTCTCTTTTCTTACACACACATACATATAGAAATGCAGAAATACAACATGCTGAGTCTGATTGGTGTCACTTGTATTATATGATTTTAGGGCTGACCAACCACTCTATATTAGGGGGCTCGTCCCTGGAGAAGACTTATTCTCACACTTTCTCTCATCCATTGTTAGTTGTCTGTAGTTCTGACAAAGGGTGCGGGTACACAAATCTATTTTTAAAAAGAAGCACACCATTTCCAGTTCTGTGAAGAGAATCTGAATTGGCATCTTGGAAACAGCATCACTGATGTTTTAAAGAGAATTGTATCTCTGTAGATTTGCTCCGCAATGATATTGTTCTGCTTAGCTGTATTGTTAGAGCAGCTTGTATGTGTTGAAAGATTCTTCTACGGCTTAGATATAAAAGTCCTAGGGAGCTGCTGGATACAGTGAGCACAGCCTCATGCTACAGTAAATACCACATCATTCTCAGGAGTATTTCAAGTAAGCACTGATATATCAGGGAAATTAACGTAAAACAGGGCTTCATTTCATCTTTCTAGAGTAGCGTTCTTTGAAGCAGCCTGCCAAAGATTATCTTTTCTGAACAAAGCTCTTCTACAGTAGTCCATCAATCACTTAAGATTTGTGTTTAGAAATGTCGAACCTAGTAACCTAAATGTCTTTGAAAATTAATTTGGCAAACAAACTGCTAACTTACATTTTGTGGAACACCACTTACTATTAGATACCTATGTCTCTTTTCTTCATGCCAAAAAAAGCATTAACAACTCCCGGGTGTACTGTAGGTTATAATTTCACAGACACAGCTGGGTCTTAATCATTTCTTCAACTGAAAAGTGCACATTAATTAATTTGCTTTATCTCAAAAAACAAAACAAAAAAAAATCAAAGAGGGAAAGAAGTTGAGAGAAGAGCCTAAATAGTTCTATATCGCTATGTCTGATGTGAAGATTAAAACTGAACTTTGAATGATTACTTGTTCGAAAAAGCAATCAATTACCAAGAGACATAGCATGTATTTACAGGACGGTTAACAACAGGTCTATTCATTCCCTTCTTTGCCAGTACTCCCTAATCTGGGGCATCGGAAGCTCTGGGGTACCCCACTTGCTTCTCAAGAGCCCTGAGAACTATAACATTAAGGGGGAACAATCGGTAACAAGAGCAGCTAAAACACAACACACGTCGGCGGTTACATTTTGGGTGAGAAAACGCAAGACAAGCAGCAGCAGCAACAACATTACCGAGGGCAGAATTACAGCATGAGTTCACAGCATGGAGCAAGAATAAAGGAGACTTAGAAGGCAGAGCCGCCTTCCCTTAGAATGTTGGGAAATATATGATATATGCTTCTAAAGATTTTTTTTCTTGACATGACTAATGAGCCTGTACCCTTCCACAACTGCATCCACTCCTGCACAAATGCCCTATAAGCTCACCACAAAGCCCAACTGTTATTGTTATTATTATTATTATTATTATTATTATTATTATTATTATATCTTAATTCCTTCTACCTTAAGATCACATAGGGCAAAATTCTCAAGCCCTGAAGTTGGCCAGAAGAACAACACAAAAGAAACCTGTTATGCAATTCCACAGCTTCTTTTAACGCTTAAATACAGTCAGCGTCACAACTCAGATATGTCACCAGTGTATCTCAGTTTACAGTTGGGCTCTCTGCCAGCAAAGAATAGTTGCTTTCTACCTTCTGGTCGTCAGGTGGTCAGTGAGTTCATCACAGGAATGAAAGTGCTTTAAATTAGCCAGCCTTCCCAAGTTGGTCTTGTGGGACCAGTGTCTACACACGTAAATAAGAGGATGCTGCTTGAGTTCCGACCACATAGGGTTGCTCTACTCACTGTCTGCGAGTCCAGCTGGAAATATGTGGATACTATCGGACCTGACTGTACAGATTCAACTTTTGTCTGTTTTGGTACACACAATGCAATCTTCCAGCATGCTCACACCCAAAGGTTTTGCTAGTAAGTGACAATGATGTGGAAAACATGTCTTGGAAATCCTAGTGGTAGCTCTGAATAGAGGAAAGAAATAATAGTAAAGTAGTGGGGCTTTTCCTCACGAACAAAGTTAATCGCTATGAAGGTTCAGGAATGCCTTTAAAAATCACATTTTCTACTGACATCATAGGAAGTTTTAATGGTAATCAATAATTCACACTGTCATTACTAGGAGAAAGAAGACACGCTGGTAGTGAGACTCTAGGAAACTCAGGCTGGCTGGCTCTCAGTTTTGTCACCTGTAAAATGAAAGGACAGGAAATGGAACGGATTCTAGAAGTTCTCAAGGTTGAGACTGTACTCTAGTGAGGCTGCAGGAGAAGACAAGAAGAGAGGAGAGAGGAGAAAGGGGATGAGGAGGCACAGCACAGGGAGTGACACTGAGTCAGGCCACCCCACTGCCTATTCTAAGCTAAGGCAACCTTTCAGAGGAGGGAGAAAGAACAGTGCCAGGAGCAACAAAGAGCCCAAACCTAGGAGAGCTCCTGAGATGGAAGAGCCAGGCTCTGGAGTTATGACAAGCCAGTCAGAAAAAGTTCCAAGCACTGGGAAGTCTGTTCTCCAAGTCAGTCACAGTAACAGACTCCTCTCTCCCACCAGTTCCTCCTGACTGTTCCCAGTGTGTGGACAGAGACCTGTAGAGATAATCTGCATGCCTGCATGTGGTATTGTGTGGGATGACCTGGAGGGATGGGGGGAGGGGGAAACCCTAGTATCACTCTAGTGCAGCAGTTCTCAACCTGTGGGTCATGTCCCCTTTGGGGTTGAAGGATTCTTTCACAGGGATCATCTAAGAGCACCAGAAAACACAGATATCTACATTGTGACTCATAACAGTAGCAAAATTAGAGTTACAAAGTTAGCAACCAGAGCAATTTTATGGCTTGGGTCACCACCACTCGAGGAACTGTGTTAAAGGGCCACAGCACTGGGAAAGTTGAGAACCACGGATCTAGTAGGCTCCCATGGACGCAGTGTAGAAGGCTGTGTTCGCATTTCATCTGCTTGGTGCCAATAACCACCAGCTTGCCATGCTGCCTCATCTCATCATCAGGGCCAAGTGTGAGTCTGACAAACACTTCTAACCTGCCCAGAGACAGCGCTACCGTCGGCACTTAAACACATTCAGTATTTAACTGGTATTTACACTGAGCATAATCACATAATTATGGCAACCCTGATGGACAGGCCTTACCATGTCTACATAAGGAAACTGAGGCCCAGGCAGGCAGGAGGCTAAGTTACATTTCTAGACAGTACACAGTAAACATTTACAGCACATTAGGAAAAAGTAACAGCACAATAATCAAAGTGGAGAGAGCTAGCTCTCAAACCCAGATCTGTGTCACTGCCTACCATGTTTATGTCCTTCCTAGGATATTAAGGAGCGGGGACAGAAAAGGGTAAGGGAAGGCATAAGTAGAAACTTCACTTAAGATAATCACCAAATGCTGGTTGATGTATCTTTACTAACATGGTTAGACTAGCTGAAAGTTCCTAATGGCTTTAGTCATAAAAATCCATACGCTGAGCACCAGTCACTCTCACACATGTGTGCACTCAGGTTCATTCCACTTTATGGGCCTGTGATGGCAGGCCTAAGGTGATGGGCAGATGTAAATGCTTCTCCACCACTGATTTAGGAGGAATTGATTATGTCAGGACAACACTGTGTTGAGTGGGACCACTCAGGGTCCCTGCTTCCTGCCTCCCTTGATGGTGATGTTTTAAAGTCAGATGTTTTAGAGAAAGTAGTGCCATTTGTTAAGGGCAAGCATGAGGCTGCCTGCACAGACTGGATAACCTCCCAAGCCAGAGAGGAACTTACACCCACAGAGAGGTGAGGAAGCAGGTGTGTGTGAGGGAACCCAGCACACAGAATGCGGAAGACCTGTCAGAGACTGAAGCTGCTGATTATTCTCATACTAGAAGAAAATGTAAAGAATTAATGAGCGTTTAAATAGTAGGTGTCCTTCACTGACCTGGACAGCCCCGCTTCAAGGACTGCAGGCAGCATGAGAAGAGAGAAGGATGCTGCTATCCGCAGGATGTGCAGCTGGGTGAAGAAAGAACACTTCCCGAATGAAATTAGAAACAACTTGGGCCCATTGATTGTGGTAGAAATGGTCACAGTATGCAGGCTTCAGGGGACCATGAGCTAGAACCACATGCTCAGTGATGTTTGCAGTAAGAGATAAAGGTTACAGAGAAGGAGAAAAATAGCTCTAGACTCTCAATAAAGCATCAACCTCTTAATACAGCATCATTTCTCTTCTTCTTAGCCATTAACAGAGACATAAAAGCACCCAGTTTAGAGGGAAGGGAAATGCCACAGACCTAACTTCAACACATTTTGGAGACTGGTGATGGCATTCAATGGAGGGTTGTAATAAATATCGACTGTGTATAACAGATAGTCCATTTCAAGCCTGAAATCACGGGTTACAAAAGCATAGAAAAGAAGCTGTGAATTCAGAAGTGCTTCTAGAAAACTTTTGTTTTTATTTTTTATTTTTTTTGCATAAAGGCTGGTGCATATCTACTCTCCTTCAGAGGGATGAGGGCATGCTGTGGCTTCTTTCTTATATACTTGCTTTCTCCCTCGCCCTCCCCCAAACACACACCCTGAGACTTCAATGGACTTTGATGCTTCAGATAGAATCTAAGGGCACATTTGGTCTCTGCCACTGTAGACATGATCTCCGTAGGCCTGAAGACACAGAGGCAAGAGATCTTGATCTCAGAAATCAGCAAGGCCCAACCCTGTGTGCCCATGGCATACCCAGCTTTTTGCCATCCCCATCTCTTTTAAACTTTAAAAAATATTGCTGTACTCAAATATCTGCTCCAGCTGCAGAAACAAACACTCCTTTCATGTCACTGTTAAGAAAACTGAGACCCCAAGAAGTGGGGTCAGTTGCCAAAAACGGAACTTAAGGAAAGTGGCAAAGCCAGACAGCAGTTGAGGGCTCCTGTTCCTCCGTGGAACTCTCCCAACATGACGCTGCCTTCTGAAAGGGAGCCAAAATTCATTCATTTCTCCTTGGCTTGTTGCCTGATGTTCATTTGATTTTCATCTCACTGACTCTGTTTTCTACTAGGAGCCAGGCACTGTGCAGAGATGCTGACGCAGGGATGGGAACCCCGTGAATATGCCCTGGTCCTCTTGCGTGTCATGGATGGGTCTGACAGCTCTTGGCATTGCACCAAAACAGAACACAAATGCAACAACAACTTCTCAGAAGTAGTTAAGATTTTACCTTGGCCTTGGGTGTTGCCGAGGTCAAGTGGAGTGAGAAGACTGCAGAAGTTTGGGGAAGAGCCCAGGGAGACTTTGTGATCCTTACTGCTCTCCGAGTTTAGTCAGGTCAGATGTAAGGAGCAAGCAGACAACTTCATGCTGGTTGGATTTTGAAACACTCACTTTGACCCAGTGCTTGTACCAGAGGAAAATTTGCTCAAGGAAAGTCAAACACTTGTCCAATGTAATGGATGGATCCCCCCCCCCATTTCACTAAATACTTAAAATACTGTTACTCAATATGAAGACTGTGTCTGATGGCTTTCCTCTAAGGATGTGACAGAAGAAAGGGTAAAGGCTGCTCTAAGCAACAAACTCAAGATGTCATTATAAGTGGCCATGGCTATGCATGTGGGTCATTTTACATCAGTCTCCCTAATTTTCTGTACGTTTGTTTTAATTTCAGCAAAAGTGAAAGACAGTCGTCTTTCCCTAGCTGCCCAGAAGAGCATGTATAGCATGACTTGAGAGGAGGAAACTACAGAGACTTGGTGACTATAGCTTTTCATGGTCTGTGTGAGCGTGTAGGGAGGATGTGAACTAAAATAAAGCAATCACTATGTTCTATTAATTTATCCCATTTTCTCTCAGTTCAGTTAATAGAGAACAGAAACCCGAATCACAATTCTAACCTCCTGACCCTTCCTCTCCATGGCCTGCGGGGTTCCCATCCTATGGGGAGGTGTCCTTTCCTCACTTTGGAATGGGTATCAACTTCAAACATGGCTCAAAAGAAATCCAAACAACCAGGGAAACACTGCACCCACCCCTCCCCACGCCCTCAGTCACCAATGACTCTACCAATCATGGAAGCCTGAAGCTTTGAAATTCTACAAACCCTTATTGTTTTCGTGCTTATAAAGGTCTGTCTTTGTTAAAACAGTCTCAAGATTAGGTATAGTGCAGAGCATTTCTCTTGCGGTCAAGTCCTTGGCTGCCTATGCCTCCCTGCCTTCTGTTCCCAGCCTCTGCAATGATGCTCAGATGCTCGCTGAAAGCCAAAAATAGAACTTATAATTGACTAATGGCTTCTGATCATACAAAAAAAAGAGGCATAATATCATTACAGGGACTGCTCCCTAATAGAGCACCCCCCTCAGTAAGGTCTCGAGGTTCCCAAGAGTCTTTTAATGTCTAGGCATGACCACACACACACCCACAAACAGAACAAATGAGATTGAAGTGCCATTTCCCAGATTTATCTACATTCCTGTGGATACTTCATTAACTTTTTTTCAAAGTCTGCGTCTAGTGCTAATGACTGGGGTGAAATCACAAGCCCGCACATTTAAACCTACTCTTGAATTAGGGAGATAGTACTGAGTTTGCGTAAGTTAATACCATTTTCATCGGCTCTGTTCATGTATTTTACACATAAAACAGTGACTCAAGAGGTTGGCATTATTTACCAAGAGCAAAGTAACCGAGAACTTTTCCCAAAGGCAGTTGGGGTGAAAGGAAAGCATGTGTTGGTTGCCCAAATAGGAGTCAACTCCGGCCGTGCCACCCCTTAAATGTTCACTTAGAGTTTTTTTTTTTTTAAATATGAAGTCCTACCTTCAAAATTAATAATTATTCCCAAACATCCTGAATAAATGCTTCCTTAAGGCCAATGAGCGTGAGTTCCAGGAAGCCGGGGATTTGTTTAAAAGCCTCCACAACTTAAAGATGTGGTTCTTTCCACAGGTGCCTTACGGGTCAGGACACAGATCCAGGGTTACAGTACTGTTTATTGGAAAGTGACAGAGCAAGCACATCAAGGTGGTCAGCATCTGGAGAAACCATTTTGGTGTCACCAGCTCTTCTTAAATCTGTCTCAGCTCTCCTTAAGTTTAAAGGAAAACGAGATTTGCTTCCCCCTAGTCTTATGTATGTGGCATGCTTCTCTGGAAACACAGGCACACGGCCTCTTATTGGCAACCACAGACAAAACAAAAAAAGCCTCCTGAAAGCCAAGAAGTTTCCCCTACTCATTTGGTATTTGACTTGAACTAGCATGAGGCCATTTGTTTACTGTCTTTAGAGTAAATGTTTACACATTTCCCTGAAAAACTATTAGGAGGTTTAATTTTGCGCTGCAGACCTGGTTTGAGTCTTTGCCGATTTCCCATCACCTGCTAAATTTTGAATTCTGAAACCTATGTTTTTCATGTCTTAAAAAACAGAGGTCCTGGAAGAGAGTGAAAACAGAATAAAGAGGGAAAGCCCTCAGGACAGGGTTGTCAACATGGTGTTGCTGAGACAGCAATCTCTCTGGTCATCACAAGGCATTATGTGAACTCTCCAGAGAATTAAAAAGAACCTCTTAACTGATTTTTTTTTCTAACCACATTATCCTTCAGGGATCATTCAGTGATTAGAAATTGCTCAGTGAGTTGTCTCTTCATAATTTTCTCTATTCTAGGTTTCTATTCACAGGTTTCCAGGCTTTCACAAAAGGAGCACGGCTCACAAAGCCGGTATCATCTCGGTAGGGAGGATTTTCAAGTGTCCTATGGGAACGCGATGACTAACCAACAGAAGCAGCTGCTCTCCTAGGCTTGACATCCCTCTGCTTGGGTGAGCTTCACTTTCCCTCCCATCTGCCCTCAAGTACTCAGTGTTCAACTCTCCTTCTTTTACATGTCCGAGGCTTCTCCATATTGCTGGTGATAGCTGCTCCCAAGCAATGTCCATGATGTCATTAGTAATCTCTTTCCCCTGTGGAATAATGGAGCAACAGCCTTTTCCAGAGACAGCCAGCATCTGGATGGCAGTGGCTGGCCAGCAGTAGTTGCTTTATTTGTTTGCGCATTAAATTTTCAAACACCTGCAAATGTCATGTCTTCTCTCCCCCACCCCTGCCCACCCCCCCTCACTCCATCCCTGCCCTGTTTTTTTTGTAAAACCAGAAGTTGTTGAACTGGGAAATAAGAAGGAGGCGTTGGAATTTTGGATTCACAGGATCTTTCTAGAGGACAACATGGGCTTGGAAGATAAACATGCTCTCTCTCCCTGTCTTGGTTACTTTTCTATTACGCTGTCTTGAAATGTCCTTTGCCAAAGAAATTAGCCACTAGTTTTCAACTAAGCTTCAGGCAAATTCTGAAGACGAGGGCAAATGCAGTCCTATTCTTTGCCAAATGACCACAAGAATGGCCTCTATCCCCATCACTATTTAAAAAAAAACTCGTTTTTCTCTGAGTTTCTTGAGCTGGGCCTTCACAGTCCTCCTGGCGCTCAGCACTGTCTTCCAGGCTCCTAGGATGGCCTGTGCAGTCCCACTTAAAGCATCCAGCTGCTTTTCTAGTCAAGAGCCCAAGACTTTTCTATAATTTTCCAAACAAAACAAACAGACCTCCCAAACAAAAACAAAAAGCAATGCAGTTATAGCTGTAACAGTAATAGCCCACTTTCTGGTACCAACTTTTGTCTTAGTTTTGCTTGTTTGTTTTTTCTATTGCTGTGATAAGCTGCTATGACCAAAGCAACGTACAAAAGGAAGTGTTTAATTTTAGGCTTACAGTTTCAGAGAGTGAGAGTTCAGGATGGTGTATCAAAGTCATGGCAGAAAGAACAGCTGAGAGCTTACATCTTGATGCAAAAGTTGGGCTCAGAGAAAGAGAGAAAATAGCTTACAGTCTTTGGAAACCTCAAAGCTGGCCCCCAGGGACATAATTCCTCCAACAAGGCCACACTCCCTAATTCTTCCTAAATTGTACCACTAACTGGGGACCAAGTATTCAAATATATGAGTTTATGAATGCCATTGTCATTCAGGCCACCATACTCCCTTCTCTCTCCACTCACCATATCCTTCCTTTCTAAGTGGATATTGAGTATCAGGCACAATGGTAATCAATTTCAACTATGAAGTGAAAAATGGAGGCAATTGGTTAATATCATATAACCTGGGCATGAGGTTAATTACTGTAGTTCAAGTTACCTGGAGAGAAGGTAACACATGATTGTCACCAATTAACCCTTCAATCAGAGAGGCAATCAGGATTCTCATAACTAATAGCACAAGAGACAATCACTTGTAATTAGAATCTCTGCTGAAGAGTTCCAAATGGGAGGAAAAGTGAAACTGTCCAATAAGCTTGAATATGACAGGCAGAGACCAAACTAAAGTGCTGAGGGTCAAATGAAAGATAATGATGAATCAGAGCGTATGGGACACCTGGCAGCAGAAGAGCCCAGGCTCATCCCCTTCTTGCAGCAGGAAGACCCAAAGCAAGCAGTAGCTTGCTTTACTTTGAGAGGAGATGGAGGCATAGGGCACAGAAAAGGGATTAGAAGCCTCTGATGCCCTGGCTACTGGGAAGCAAAGTCCACCTGGGTTGTATGGGCTCGTCCTGGTAAAGACTGGAGGGTCAGAACACACAGACAGGACTCTACAGCTGTAGAGTTTGGAGGTGAATCATGCATGAATATTATTTCAAAAAGGAGATAGCCCAGGTTCGCTTTGAATAACTAAAGGACTAAGAATAACAACAGTCTTCCTGTTTAGTTAACAGCCTTCATTTCACCAAAGAGTGGGGAGAAAAGTCATCCTCAAGTGTGATGCAAGAACAGACATATGTGCTTTTGGTACATCTATGGAATCAGCTCTTTCCAGGGCACCAAGGTATGAAATGATGGCTAAGCATTCTCCAGGATCTTCAATGCCGAGAGAGAGAGAGTAGATGCCACATGGACGAGATTTCCATCTTGCTGCAAGTGAGGGGCAGAGGGAGTCTCTCCTTCCAGGGTAATGAGAATCGTTATCAGTGACAGTTCCACTCTTTGAAAGTAATTTCATTCCAAAGGAACATTACTTTTGTACCTCATGGATTATTCTCACAGTGTCTTGGGAGTTACCAGCAAGAATATGAGGCATGAGAAAGCACTATGCAAGCGTGTAAACACTGAACAGAGTTGTCATTCTCAATATTCAATAAAGCACAGAAACTGCCTTTGGTAGCAGTCCACTGCATTTGCTCAATCCCTCGTCCACTTGCTCCAGACAAGCTGCTGGAAGGGAAGGGAAGTAGGGGGGGGGGGGGGAACCAGCCTGGGGCTCTGCACCCATTCTGTTCTTAAAAAAACCTCTTGACAACCAGCTGTTTAAACAGCTGGAGCTATACTGCAAGGGTTAAAAAGATTGAGATATACCATCCAGGTGCATTTAAACAGCTGCAGCTGTACCGCCAGGGTTAAAAAGATGGAGAGATGCCATCCAGGTATTGACTTGGGTCTCAAATGCACATCCCCTTGTCCAGTTCCCTACCTACAGCTACAATCTTCTTACTCTAACCCAACCCCCCCTCACCATCTGGATTTCTGCAGGGACTATCTGATTAGTCTTCCTTCAATTTAATTTCTACATGACAACTAATGATCTTAAAAAAAAAAAAGAAAGAAAAGAAAACCAACATAAATGACACCATGCCCTGCCTTGTACAAAGCTGTTTGATGGCTTCATATTCCATTCACAACAAAATTAAAACCCCAACCCCGAGTAGAGGCAGTATCACCTACCTCCCTGCCTTTTGACATTGCATTCCGAAAGTTTCCATGTGCTCCAACACACTCTGCCATGCCTACCTCTAAGGCCTTTCTATGTGGACTTAATGTCCCTCTCCTTTGGAGGACCATACACACCAGGGTTTGTGGAAATAGCTCACTTCCAGTGAGTTAAAACATCACTTCTTCAGACAGGCTCTTCTTGAACTCCAAAATAGCTTCATACCTTGTTGACTTTCTATCATTTTAGTTCTAATTTTTGCACTAGATTTGAACCTAGATAGTCTTTTCATATTTATATTCTCGCTTGCCCCTGTCTGTCGCTCTCTTACTAGAATATAAGGTCCAAGTGGGCATGCTTGCTCTAATTATTGCTGTCGCCCCTCATTCTAGAAAAAAGTCTAATGTGCCAAAAACTCTTAAAAGATACTCACTGAGTAATGAATGACTACTACTTCAGACAGGTTTTGAAAGATTACTGTTAAGACAAAGAAGAGGCATTTTCAGCTATCTGAGACAGTTGTAGGGGTGACACTAAGAGCGGTAGTAGCAACTGTGAGGAAGCAGCTTTTGTGGGGAAGAAAGAGGGATTTCCCACAGTCCCAGGAACACAAACAGGAGCTGGCCTACAAGAGTACAGTGGGTCCAGGTGAGTAAAAGGACAGAAGAAATAGTATCCAGAGGACCTGCAGCCAAATTATACAACATTTATGGTCTCTGCGGAGAGCTTGCTTGCCTATGGTTTCTCACATCCTCTGACAATCCTTCCTCCCACATCCTGGGAAAGTACTGCTTAGAGCAGGAAGCCACAGCGGGTCCAGTAACTCTCTGGGCAGCTGCTTTCCTCTGGCTCTGTTGATGAAATAATGTTCCTAGAATCAAAAGACCCGAAGTCTTCAGACTTTGGCCAAGCGTCACTCGTTCGACTTTTCCGTCTGGCCAGCATGTATGGTTATGGGTCAAAAGTCAAAACATACTTGCAAAGAGGGAGAAAGGTCAATAATATAATTAAAAACATGGGCTATGGCCAGAGGTCTCTGAGGGGGGAGACCCACAGCATCCATATAATCCCGCTCCATTTCAGTCTAGGTAGCTGAGTCCTGGAGGACGGTAGATGTGTGGCCTTCCAGGAATGTCAGCCACTAGCTTGATGCTGAGATTCAATTGTCAATGACAAACAGACCCCATGAGCTGATTTAACTTCACTCTTGTCTCAAATCCCTTCCCAGTGACTCATAACTTTCTCCTGACATCACAACAGCTGGGCCAGCCAGCTGGAGAGAACACATCCAGATGTTGCTGGCTGGAGCTCCAGGGGCTCTGAACTCTCATTCATGCTTCATACTGTCCTCTCAGACTGTCTCAGTGGGCCATGGGGTTAGGTGTCTCCCTCTCCACATGTGGGTGGGAAGAGCAATTCTGCTCGACTTTCACCCTTTAGACACAGTACACAGCAGCGGTTCAGGATTTGTTTTTGCTTTTGTTTTTAATTTGGGGGGGGGATGGGCAGATCCCTGCCCAGTCCTTCTGCAGAAGGGTCGAAGAGATACCCTGACCAGAATGTACCATCCACCCTGAGGCATGGGCCTCACACACAGACCTCAGTTAGAGTATATGCGAAAGGCTGAGAAGTTGGGGGGCAGGGAAAAGAAAAACATCATCTCTGATTGGGAGGAAAATGATCTAGAACAAAGACTTCTTTATTGTGCTAATACAAATTTGCCCTAGTTGATTGTTTTTCAAAGTAAGAAATACGTGTGTAAAATCCCCATCCAGAATAGCTTATTGCACAAAAATTGTACACATTGTTAGCTGTTGGTTTGAGTATCTGAATATTTTTAAATTTCAGTGTATGAAATCCTACAATGACTGTAAAAGGGGCTATTTTTGTTAATGAAAATTGAAATGCAAGCCAAGACTGACTGATTTAAAAGAAAAAAAAGTGTGGTGCATATTTGTTCCAATATGTAAGCATCTAGTAACAGTGTCTCTGAGGGAGAACAAAGGGTCGCAGGGAGAATGGAATACACTTTTTTGTATTGCATTCTTTTTATGAGTATTATGGGGGGGTGGACAAAATTAGCTATTATTGTATTTAAAACAAACCAAAAATCCCCACAACTTCATCTCCAGAAGCAAACCTAAAATTTTAACCCAATAATATTTGCCAATTACACACCCCCAGAATCCTTTCAGTGTGTTCAGCCTCTTGGATGTTACATGAATGGCTGCCTAATATCAAGTCTCCCTCTAGAAATGTGAGCAAGTCAGAAAGGCAGACCACAGTGAAATCCAAGGCAAAGAATCAGTAAGCTTCAGGCAAATGCTCTCTCTCTCTCTCTCTCTCTCTCTCTTCTCTCTCTCTCTCTCTCTCTCTCTCTCTCTCTCTCTCTCTCTCCCCCAAATAAGGCATTACTATTTCATGGGAGATCTCCCTCTCCTCTTTCTGAACGTCTATTTCTGCACACATGCCTGTCTCATGATTTCCAACTTCACTTCCTTTTTCTCACTTGCCTCCTATGAAAGAGACAGAGAGACAGAGAGGAGAGGAGAGGAGAGGAGAGGAGAGGAGAGGAGAGGAGAGGAGAGGAGAGGAGAGGAGAGGAGAGGAGAGGAGAGGAGAGGAGAGAGGAGAGGAGAGGAGAGAGGAGAGGAGAGGAGAGGAGAGGAGAGGAGAGGAGAGGAGAGGAGAGAGGAGAGAAAAAGATCAAATCCATTTTTGGAAATATACCCAAAGGACACTTAGAAACTGAATGGATGCCCTTTCTCTGGGATAGTCTTTGTAGAGTGGCCCAGGGGTACTGAGCAGTGTGGAGAGGTACCCATGGTGTGGGGATATGCCCTCACATGTCTGAATGTGAGGAGCAAGAGGACACCTTGCCTATTTTTTCACTTGTCCCGTTCACAAACATCGAACCGGACACTAGAAAGTGTGAAGGCTCCCTTTCTCTTTTCTTGGCATCCGTGCCCTAATGGCCAAGTCCACTCCATCACCTCTGAAGCTGCTTCTCTCAGGCAGTTCAAGGTCTCTTGCTGGGATAGGACACGGTTTCTTATTCCAGTTTTAACCTGAAACTTGGAGGCAAGTGATGTTTCTGAGATGTGACCTTTCTCTTTCCCTTATACCACTAGAAATACTACCATGTCCATAACCAATCTCAGATGTCTGCAATATGGTCAGTTTAAACCCCTGCCTTCCAAACTGGCCCCGACATTAGAGCAGCCTGGAGAGCTTCAAAGAGTCAAGGTGTCTATGCACCACACCCAGAGATGGCAACTTAACTGGCCTGGCAGTGTTACCTGGGCTTTAGAGTTTCTAGAAATCCCCACACAAAAGGTTTCCAAACTCAAAACCTAATCCCTTCCACTGCCAAGCTTTCAGCCACAGGCAGGGATAATTAGTCTTGATTCAAGACCCTGTGCTTAGGCCAGCTTCACCGAGAGGCTTTAAAAACATCCGAGTTTATTTTGTGCCCACCTACCCTCACACCAATCCACTTACAAATATAATTTAATCCATTAAAAATTACAGGGAGCCACACAGAAACTTCTTTTCCAGCATGGGGCCTGCAAAGTATTCCTAATGTCAACACAGACAATAGGTGTGCTTTCTCCTATGACAGGGTTGAAAGAAAGCAGGCCTAATTAACCCACCCAGATTGGAGGAGTGGAGGTCACATAAATACTGCCTTAGGAAGCCCTCTCCCTTTCTCTTCAAAACTGCCTTTCTCTTCAACCACGCTCTTGTAACCTGGGAAATATAAATTTTGACTGCTGATTGCTGCGTTGTTAGTAACTAACTATATATCATTCAGCACTGGTCACCAGTGTCTGCCCAGGCTTAATTATCTCAGCTGAAGGCAAAGTAACCCCATGAAAGAGCTGTTTTCCAATTAAAGCAGCTAGAATATATGATTTGTCTCTCTGGCGATATCCGACTCAGGGTCCTTTTCATGTTATTTGTATTATGTTCTTTCCTTATTACAAGCCCAGAGTTGTGAATCTTGAGCTCCTAGCAAGAAACACATAAATATCAGGAGGGCAGCTGTCAAACCTTGAACTCTTCAGCAGTTTCCACTAAAGTCTGACCAGTAATTACAGAGCTTCCAGCAACAAATAAATGCTCCAGTCGGAGTTAAAGACTTTCTACAGAATAAATGATGTTTGTGGGTTTTCCTCCTATACAAAGTAGGTAGGTAAGGTCACATGGTACCCATACCCCCCAACATATAGCCTTCACAAGTTCTTCACCAGAAGTCTGAGGCTCCGTGTGCTGCCTTAGCAATTGTTATACTGACAAGAAAAAAATATTTTTCTGCTACTGTAAGAAAAATATTTTGGGTAAAGATCTAGGCAACACTATCTCTAACTCTTCATCTTCCTTATCTTGTTTGTCTTCATTGTTTCTGGTTATTTATTCCCCTTGGTACTTATTCCCCAAGATAGGCCTTACATGCCTATCTTGACGATTCTTTATCCCGAGAGCAGGTACAAGAATTTATCATCTCTGTGACTAACTGGCCCCTAAGCACTCCCTAGACATAGACTTCGAATTCTGGATTAAGAAAAGTATTTGGGCCACCTAGTGCGTGAGCATGCAGTAGATGCTGGGATTTACTGGTGAAGAGGTATCTGCATTCAGGTAGTAATATTCTATGATGGGCAGATTGCTCCCATTAGTTATCAGTGTTATCCTGTCCCAGCTGATTAATCTCTAAACTTCAGGTTTGTTGGATTTGAAATGGGTTAATGGCACTTTCCTTCCTTTGGTCACCCTTAGGTTGAAACACCCCATCCCATGTTTAAAAATGTGTAATGTATGCTTGTTTATCTTCTCTCAGTGTCCTTGGAGTTGGCGTTTGGAGAACTCAAGTATCTGCATCATCCATCCATCATTTTGAACTGTGTGTAGGTGCTTCTCATATCTACACATCGTTGTTGTTTTCCCATGAAACGGTTGCATCACTACAGTTTTAGTTTTTTTCCTGGATCCCAAAACTTCACAGCCACAGCCTGTTGCTGCTTGAGCTGGAGTTGGCCCCATTTTGTTGATACTCTGAGCAGTGTACTGGCCACTGACTATAAACGTTGGTGGAAATTTAAAGAATTCCTTCAGGATAAGGAAGGTGGCATTTCGTTGGGTTCATTTTTCAGTGTTGTGTTGATGCTAAGACAGTTGCCATCTGCAGCCATTGGTGTTGGTTCTGATTTACTGGGCTCAAGGCTCACTACACAATACAAACACCTCAGAGCAAAGAGTCTCTATTTCCAGTTCTTTCCAACACTTTAATCTAAGCATGGATGGTCTATTTATGAGCATGGCACTACTGATGTACTATGAACCTCACAAAGGGAATGGTGGGTGGTCTGAGAAGCAGGTTGGAAGCAGAATTTAGCACTCTGCAGTCTTCTCAGAGGGCAGTTGAGTGAGCTGTTCTGCCTCCACACTATGCTGGGGCTCTCCTGCCTAATGGTGTGTGTGTGGGGGGGGTGTTAACAATATGTTCTAGACTCCAACTCTCTTGAATTGGACAGCTAAGCAAAGGATTTGGAAGGACAGCTCTTCTGGGATCTCCATTTGCTTTTTTCTTTGTTTTCCTTCGAACCTTGCACTATTCTTCCCTCAGCTAATGTTTGGATTGATTTTGATACCAATGATTTTTACCCTTCACTTCCCATCCACAGCCCAGTTCTCTACCCCACTTTTGTTTCTGCCTTTGGAATTCCTACCATTCTATTAGGGCTCCCCCAAACTTCGTCTCCCACTGACAGCTCATCATTTGCTTCTCTCCACACTTTTCCACAGAATCTGGCCAAGCTCTATCACAGCCATCAGGTAGATGTTATTTGTTTACTAATCTGTCCACACCACTAGATGGTGAGCCTGGCAAGGGCTCACAAATGCTTGGTGTGAAATAAATGGATCAATGAATAGTGCTACAGACAATCCTGTCCTGGGAGGATTTGTAATTCATGGGGGAGACAGATGCGGTAATAACAAACTGCAAAATGAAGTGTTCACACATATGTAACACACAAGAAAAACACTGGATATGTTATGCTTTAAATTGACCTATTATAGTTTAGGTCAATTTGCTCTGCTTCACATGAGTTGGTGTCCTTGAAGTGAATGGTTCTTACAGATTGCAGTAGTTTCCATTTCAAAGGCCTATTGCATATACACACCCTGGTAACTCAGCACAATTATGTGTAGCATTTGTCTCTGTCCTCAAAAACACAATCTCATGAGACGTAAGATGCTGGGATTTTTAAAGTAACACAAATACCTCAGCATTCTCTGGAATCTCTGACCTCATTACATTGCTGGGAGTTCATCTGAGTGGATATAAGGCCCATCACAGGATAAAAATTGTGATTTTGAGAAAAGTAAATTTTATATTCCCAAGTTCTGTATTATTAAATCTAACGTCTTATTATTGCATTAGAGGAGATATTTTATTCAATTTTATGGACAATAAAATAAGAACAGAGAGAGATGTAGCTAGTTCAGAATCCCTTGAGAATGAAAAGATGATATTTCATTTTATCTGCTCCTGACAATGATGCTAACACTGTTACCAAAGCTACTACTCAGCAAAATAGAAAATCAAGAAGGTAATTACTGTCAGTCACACCTAACATTAAACATCTTTTCTATCTGAACTTTAAAAAAAAAAAAAAAGCAATTGAGTGGTATGGCACACATCCCTTGAATCCCAGCACTAGGGAGGCAGAGAAAAGTGGATCTTTTTGATCTTTATGAGACTAGGGCCAGCCTGGTCTGATCTATATCGCAAGTTATAGGCCAGCAAAGGCTACATAGTGATAGTGACAGTACTGGATAAGGAAAACCAAAAGATAAGCATTGTCAAATTAAAGAGAAATGAATTTATAGGCTTCTTTAAAATGATGATAGTGGTGATGATGATGATGATAGCGATGGTAAAACAAACTATTTCTAATGCTTCGTTGCAAGAAAATACATGAGTTTCTTTCTACACATAGGGAAGCATTTCTCACACAAATACTTTCAGAAACAGTGCCGGCGAGGTGGCTCGGTGGGTAAAGGCACTTGCCAAGCCTAATAAGCTGGTCCCACATGGTAGGAGAGACATCCCTTGACCTTCTGCCTAGATGCACTGTGACACCCTTTAACACATACATATAAATGAATGAATGACTAAGTAAGTAAATAAGGAAACAAAGAATGTAATGTAAGCCATGAGACTGTGAAAGTATAAATGGGCTAATGGGGGAAATTCTATCCATCTGCCACCCAAAAGCTGATATGAGGAGACACTGGCACCACACACTTTAGCCTCACATTTACATAAATGCTTTTTCTAAGGTGTGTGTGTGTGTGTGTGTGTGTGTGTGTGTGTGTGTGTGTGTGTGTGATTTGACAATTGCTTTATTTTTCTTGTCAAATAAGTCACTTCTAGCCAGGGCTTATTATTAGAGTCAATAGCATGGTGTGAAAGCAGTAAGAGTTTTTTGTTAGGTGTCAACCAGTGCTGCACAAGACTATAGATAAGACTAAATTATTATACAAAAACAGCTCAAGGTTTGAGCATCCAAACCCATCTAATGAATGCCAAGTCAAACTCAGGTGATACTAATTTAATAACTCTCAAGCCTGAAAGGCACAAGACTGACACTTATTTTTAAAGGACAAATATAGAGGTCCATACTGCTGGTGGAAATACACAGGAGTGCAGCCACTGTGGAAATTGGGGTGGAGGTTTCTCAAAAATACTAAAAACAAAACTCCCATATGATCCAGGTACATTGCTCCTGGGCACATTTCCAAAGTAGTCTAAGTGATTATCTGATAGATAGGGCCACAAACCCATGTTTATTGTTTTAAAAAAAAAAGACATGGAACCAGCCTAGATGTCCATCAATACATGAACATTAGATATACAATGTTTTATTCAGTCATAAAGAAGAATGAAATTTCCCCATCTGCAGGGAAATAGATGGAGCCAGACATTATCATGTTAAACAATAGTCAGACTCAGAAAAACACCCTGTTTTCTCTCACATGTAGAATACACATATACTTGTATATAGATGTGCGTGTGTGCATCAGAGGAAGGGGTCTAAAGGGAAGGGAGAGAGTAATTGTGAAGAGGAAGGCAAAAATCATGTTCTCTCTCACACACGGAGTCCATCCTCCCTCCACCCCCTACCCCCCCATCCCCCCACTCCCAGAATGTGTGCTGGAGTGGGAAAGTGGGGGAAGGGTTCTAGAAGGAGGGAGTGGAGAAAGAGAAGTAAAGATGGGAGGAGTGTGCCATATGCATATGTATGAACATGCCATAATGAGGAGCAGAAGAGGTGGCTCAGCAGTTAACAGCATTTACTGCCCTTAAAGAGGGGGTGGGCTGAAGTCCCAGCATCCACGTGGTGGCTCAAAACCTCTTGCAATCCCAGTGCTGGGGGACAGAAAGGCTCTTCTGGCCTCTGAGGGCTCCTGCACACATCTGCTACACATAAACACATGCAGGATCCCAAACATACACATTAATTCTTTTTTTTTTAATCTTTATGAAAGTAATTATTCTGTCACTCATTTTAAAAATTAATAAAAACCCAAACAGAACTAACATGCAAGTTAAAGAGGGGAAAGTGGGGAGCAAACAATACAGCTTCCCGTTCCATTAGTGGGCTCTTGTTGGGGATTAAGTTGTAGATAAGATTTCCTTTAGGCCTATCCGTTCAGTGGGTCCAGTTGTAAAGCAATTACCAGCTCTCAGCCCCACTAGAGTTAACACCCAATCAACAAATCTCTTCTGCTTCCTTTTCCTTGTCTCATCTCCTTAATGACTGCTTAATATTCTTAAGTGATGGACAGGGAACATGACTCCTCCACTTCCAATGTAATCCTCTGAAATCAAAAGAGGGTAACAAGACTTAGCAAACTCTCTGCAGTCTCCCACGCGTCCGAATATAGTGTGCAACTGGGGACTGACCACTCTCTTGAAATGGGAGTAACTGTGCAGACCTGAGTTCCTCTTGCCAACCTCACTCTGCATTCAATATCAAGCTGATACTGTATAAGCAGCTGAGCTCAGGTAAATCCTCAGAGTATTGAAACAGACTAGGCTCAGATGTCCACTCAGCTAATGAGCCTGTGATAGGAGCCTGGCAGAAGTGTCAGCAAGCTACTAGTCTTTTTCCAGTCCTTTCTCCTCTCCTCCCATCTGAAAACCAGGCAGAAGCTTAACAGACAGACCCAGCTTGGCATTTCCAGTTCCCCAAATGCAAACAAGTTTCCCAAGTCTTGATTGATGTGCGTAGTGGCAGAGATAGGTACCCAGCCACTGCTGGCTGCTGTGGTTCTGTAATTCTTTCCAGCCCCACCCACACTCATCCACTCCATGGCGGTCAGTCTGTACCCAGGAGGGGGCGGGTTGATTTCACTGCCCCCCTCTACCAGACAGCACTGCTTAGGTGTCACTTTGCCAAATGAAGGAGACAAATGAGTTTTTCTCTCACTGTGCTAAATTAACTAATGGATTCTAGTTGTGAAATTGGCATAACAATAAGCCAAGGCGCTGACTGTGGTGGGTGGATGTTTCCAGTCTCTGAGGGTACCATTAACCCTAAGGCTGGAACAAAATCAGAAGAACCAAACAGAATCTAGGCAGGTTGAATAACGAATGTGTGATGTGAATAAGCATTTTATTTTCTATCTCAATGAGTTGTGTTAGCATTTTAAGATTTATGGCTATCTATAAGAGGGTTGTCATATGGAAGAAAATTGAACATTAAGGAAGCGATTTCTGAATCTTCTCTCTGTTCTTTTCCCACCCGCACAAAGACAGTTTTGTTTTCCTGGTCAGAAGGTGGCTGCAGGTACATCCATTTGAGCCAATATGTTATAAATTCATCTACATTAAATTACATTTACATTACTGTCCTTTACAGCATTCACATACCAATACATGAGTTACTAATGCTTTTGATCATTGGTAAAACACAGTCAACTCTGAACATAGGGTCATCTCACGGAGTCCAGAGTTGTAGCTATGTGGACACACCCTGTCCCATATGGTCTTAATTGTTAAGTATGACTTGTTCTGTTGTGGGCTCCATTTCCAATGAGCTGAAAAGATAAATGCTCTCTCCCACATTCCCACCAGAAGTCTGTGTGTTCCAGGAGGTGAGCAAATCATAACTCAGCTGTTCTACGCTGTATTAAGATTGAAATCTGGCATCCCTGATGTGAATTTATTTCCAAAAAGGACATAGCCTAGTAATTGCTTCTTTTCCTCCAAAGGCAAAAAATATTAAAAAAAAAAAAAAAAAAAGAATAGTTTGCTGTTAAAGAAGATTTATACTGAACTTTTTTATTTTAAAATTAAGGTTATATGGAATTTCATTTGAAATCTGAAGGGCTCAAGCCCATGAGTACAAGAACTTTACACCTTAGGAATAGGCTATTAGAAATACAGAGGCTGTGTGTCCTTCATTCATTAATCAGGGACCAAAAGCACCTGCTTGCCTTTATTTAGTGTATTTTTATGAATGAGATCTCTGCCCAAAGGGATTTACTTTGTATTTATTTTTTGTTTTGCTTTGTTTTGTTTTGTTTTGTTTTCAAGACAGGGTTTCTCTGTCGCTTTGGAGCCTATCCTGGAACACACTCTGTAGAGCAGGCTGTCCTCGAACTCACAGAGATCTCTCTGCCTCTACCTCCTGAGTGCTGGGATTAAAGGCCACCACCACCAGGCCCAAAGGGATTTATTTTTGCAAAGTAGTATTTTGTATGTTTACCATGTGTCAGGCTCAGACCGAGCTGTTGATATGTAATGAGTCAGACATTTCATCCTCGTAACACCTTCAGGTTCAAACTGTTATTACCCCCATTTTACAGGTAAGGAGACTCCCCAAGGCCACACACTAACTAGTAAGTGCGGGAGCAGGGGTTTGGACCTGGCCAAGCTGGTTCCAAAGTCCATCTATAACTATGTCCATCTAACCATAGTCATTCTTCTGATCTTTAATTCACTAAACATTTAATATGTGCCACTTAGTCTGTACAGGGCAATGTACTAGAGGTGGGGGAAGGTATAAAATGGAAAAATGGATGGGAGAGAAGGGGAAAAAAATCAGATGTTCTGAAGACAGCTCAGACGGTAAGGTGCCTGATGTACAAGTATAAGGTTCAGGTCCCCAGAGCCCACATTTAAAATAAGAAAGCTGGCTCTGTGTGTGTGTGTGAGTGTGTGTGTGTGTGTGTGTGTGTGTGTGTGTGTGTGTGTGTGTGTGTGTGAAACAGAGGACCTTCCTGTTCAATGAGAGACCCTGCCTCAAAAACTAAAGGTAGGGAGTAATCAAGCAAGGCACACCTCACCTACCTCTAGCTTCCGAATGTGTGTCCACTCACACATATGCTCCCCCATACTCACACTACTTGGTAAGGCAGCAGGACATGGTTCAAAGCTCACACTTAAGTTGTAAACACTGCTCTTTTCTGGTGATTCCTTTAGGCCCTTTGGTTCTTTCCAATGGTTTGAGCCGTGCCCAGTTCAAAGGACCTTGTGTGGGGACTTTCCCATTGACCTGTGCACCTCCAAGAGCCACCATTCTAAAGTCACTGACACCTGTGACAAAGTCCTCAGCCACATCACAGAGCTTGAAAGCACTGGTCCTTCCTTTGCATTTTGTCACACACAGCCAATTGTTAAGGTATCATTAGCAGGGCCCCAGACAGAGATGACAGGTGTAAACAGTTCATAATTTACGATGTGCAGGGTCGGGTTTCTCCACACCCTCTGCCAAGCGCTCACAAACACACCAGATCTTGGCTCTCTGTGTGTATGTACTGTTCACACACTTACAGAACTGTCTTTCAATAAATCCTGTAGGGCATCCATTGGTAACACTTTAGCCATTTGAGACTCTTTAACTGTTCACCTTTCAACTCTTCGGGGTTGGCGAAAATAGTTCAGCAGGTGAAAGCAATTGCTGGGCACCCCTGCTGACAAGAGTTCAATCCCTGGGACCCACATAAAGGTAGAGGGAGAGAATCAACTGCACAGTGTTGTCCTCTGACCTTCATACATGACCCTCTCACCACATCATGTGTGTGCACTCATGCTCTCACACACACAACAATAATAAGTAAGTAAGTAAGTAAAATGTTACAGTTACTCGATGCTAACCAGTAGCGTTAGGAATGTTCTGTAGAACTAGGCAGCCACATGTCTCCTGGGCCGCTGAGAAGAGGCCATCTTTCTCTCCGTTTGTGTTTCCTTATTTGAGTCAGTGAGCATCTGACATGACATGTTTAGGATGGCTGGCAGCTGAAGAGCCAGCCACTGTTGCTCTTGTGCCGATGGGACACTTCTTTCGCCCTTTTTATAAAGTGGACTTAGCTGCCTTCTGCATTTTTCAGCGCTGACATGTTTCAGTAAAACTTTGACTAACTGGAATTCTTGGGGGGAAGGGCATTCTGGTTGAATGATTTCCTGGTGAAACTGAAAGTTATTTAGAAGCCCTTGTTATTGAAAATCTTTCCAAAGTCTATCAGCACACTTTTTTCTCTGGAGTGAGGTAGAGCTGTGGCCGAGAAATGCACAAGGCAGAAAAACAAATTTAGAAAAGTTGCTAACCGCTGGCCAGTCCTTCCTCTTGCTAGAAAGCAGTTCCCAGAGGCAGCTAGGAAGCCAAGATTTGTTTTTTCCTTAAAGCCTCTTGCCCCTGGTAGCACTGACTTCCTCACTTACCCAGGGACCAAACAATAGGCAGGAGGAGCCAGCCCTCCCCTTCTCTGCCTTCTACTTGCAGTCTGTCCTTGAATCCCAGGCTGCCCTGCCTCGGCTAAACTTGCTCTGGTCCCCAGCCTCTCCAGCAGGGCCTTCCATCCCTTTGCCCTTTGCCTGAGGTGACATTTTCTTCTAGTTCATAGACATTCCTATAAACATGCCAGTCTCTTTTTCTTCCACCTTTTTTCCTTGAGTACATGGCTAGGCCATTACCAAATGCCTGGGCTATGAGCAGCATTTACTATGTATTCTGTTCACTCAGAAGCGAATCTCTCTCCCCCAGTAACCTCCCAGAGCCACTGGCACCGGCCGAAGACCAGTCACCAGATCCACGGCTTGTTGTTTCTTTCTAAATGTAACTAGTGATCTCTTCTGCTCATATTGCTGCCACCATTTTGTTTTGCTTAACTTCATGTGTACCCGGGTCTTATCAATGCTTCCCAAAGCACAGAGAACAATGGGCAGATTTCCTGTGCAGCTCCCAGCCCCCGATCTGCCCAGTGCTTTGTGGTGCTTTGTCTGTGGCTTCCAGGCAAACTGCCTTTTGAGCTTCATGCTAGTCCTGGCCTGGAGATGCTCTCTCCTTCTTCACCCAGCACTCTCTTTTAACACAGCCGTCCCTCCCTTCAGCCACTTCAGGAGTGAAGCCTCAGCGATAAAGACAAAAGCCCTTACATGCATACTCATTGAATTGCTATGAACGTCCTCCAGGCTTCGAGGTCTGTATCAGGAACGTTATTATTGAATTCATGAACGAAAAGATGTAGAAGGCTTTTCTGGAACTGCAGATATTCTACTCAATGAAGTGCAATTGAAGGAAGTTCACATCGAAATGCCAGAGTGACCCTTCCCTATATGTAAATCAAGCCACTCAGCCTAGGAAAGTATTAGCATACACTGGAGAAGCAGGGTGGATAGGTAGCCTGGAGCTGGAAGACAGGAGGGGCCAGCAGCGCAGAAACCTGCAGAGGAAGAAATAGCACTAGAAAGTGCTAGTGCCTAGGCCAGGTAAGAAGGCCTCTGGTCGGGTGAGGAAACAATAAAGAGCTGTTTGGCCAATTGACTTCTCTGCTGGTCAGGGGATGAGGACTTGGGTGGTAATGAACAGAGATGGAAACTGCACACCGGGGCAGGAGGCTGTTGTGGGCAGTGAGAGCAAGTAGGTAGAAGCCACCCAGAGAAGGCCTGTGATCTTTGGATTTTAACACCATGATAAAAAGTAATACTGTTTTGTAACACTCTTTTCCAATAAGAGACAGAAGACAAGGAGATTGGGATGGGAGGGAAGGTGGGGAGTTACTGGGAGGGATAACCATAATTAGCATATATTATTGAGAAAAGAATCTCTTTTCAAGCAAAAGAATAAAAAGAAACACAGGCAAAAATGTATCAGATAGGAATGTATATTGACAGGATGTAACTTGAAGGGGTCACAACCTACCTACTCAGACCATTTACATGCTATTCATTCCATTGGGGTACTAACATACCCCATAAAACATGGCTGGGCCTCAGCTCTGGAGAGGTTGGAAACACATAGCTCCTTTCAACAAATATCTAACATTTACTAATTAATTAATCGATTAATCAGTTAACTTTGTGGTTTTGAGATTCGAACTGGAGGCCTCACACATGCAGGGCAAACATCTACCCAACAGAGCCAAGCATTTAAATACACCAACTTACAGCCATAAGCACAGAGCCTCTGAGCAGTAGACTTGGTAAAACCTATCAGTCCTACTCTCTCAAGTTTACAGAACCAGATTTCCACTTCCAGAGACTATTCAGAGACCCAAGGTCACTGTAGAGCAAGAATTCTTGCCACCCAATTTGCATAACCCTTTAGTCAGCTTAAAATAAAAACCCACAAATGTTTAAAAGCCAGCCAACACAAATACCTCCATCAGTCTAATCCTATTTTCCAAGAACAGAATGGTCTCAAATAACCATGCCTACCTGACTTCTGATTTGCCCAATTCTGCCAGCAAGGAGCACGATTGTCTTCACACAGGGGTCATCAGTCATGAAAATAGGTATTAGGCATAGATGTGAAACAGTAGTCAGCAGCAGTAAATTTGCCTGGGTGTAAACCACCCCTACTGTTGAAATTGGATTAGTCCTTTGGTATTAAGTTAATAGTGATTGGAATTTAATTTTAGTTAGGAAGAGCTGAGTCCACTGTCTACTTACAAACAAATAAAAGAATCCTCTTCCCAGCACTAGGGTTCCTGCTTGGCTAGTTTTAAATAGACGAGGTTGACCAGATATTTACCATCAGCTTGGTGAAGAAAGAAACATTGTCCCTCGGAGGCAGTCATGGGAATTTAGTCCTCACAGTGATGTATTGCTCACTGAGAGTGGACTATGACCCAAGTCTCACTGTACATTTCACAGAGGTGGGACCAAAACAGGAACAAAACTTGCCCTGAGAGCTAGCCTGGTGGGAAGACAGCACTGCAATAAGATTGGAAAACCCTCACTGGCAGGCAAACAACAGCTACAACACATTGCAATATGCTTATCAGGGTCTGAGCGAGAAAAGGGCCCCAATCTTCCCCAGAGCATACTGGCACCAGTCCCAGTCCCGAGGCTCCTGAATACTTCCTCTGAGAGGAGTCTCAGTCAGGTACTCCATTGTCAGCCTCGAGATGTTCTCAGCGGTCTGGTGGCAGCTGCACAATGCAAGTAGCCTCTGAATGACCGAAAAGCTTTTCATTCAGGCCTTGTGTGATAAAGGGGGGAGGGGGGACACCCACCAAACTGGTGTTCTTTTGTGCTTTACAAAGGCAGTACTTTGCTGGCTCCAAGTTCAAGACTCACAAGCTATTAGGAGAGGAAAGATGGGCAACGTATTAGCATGTGTGGACAGAAAGAATAGTCGTTCCTAAGAATGAAGTCCATGACAAGAGCAGGCCAGTGTTAGGAACACCTACCTAGCCAGAGTGTTTGCAGCAGCAGTCACATAGGCAGGCAGGCAGGCAGGCAGGCAGACAGACAGACACACAGACACAGACACACACACAGACACAACACACACACACACACACACACACACCATCTATGTGAAATGACAGCATGTCTTTACAAGAAGTATCTGACACTGCAGCAGTAATAGAAAATGTAATCATAGGAAGGTTAGAGCCAGGAGGAACCAGAGAACAAGAAAAGTTGGACTGAGGTCGAAAGGCAAGCCTGTTCTTCCACTGAGATTAAGGAACTCACCAAAAGGCACCTGCATTTTTCATTAACAAACAATATCTTAACGCCCTTTACTGGGTATGCCATGGCCCTTCTACCCGCTCTGCACCTGAAACAGTGTGGAAGGTTCCAGAGACCTCATCACACACTGCGACTCTAGTATTGCTATTTTCTACTTGTGACTTAAGGGAAAATTCCCTTATTTTGCCCATCTCAACTGGCTCGACTCAAAAAGGGAACAAGAGTAACATATGTCTTTAGGATTGCTACCGTGATAAGCCATGGGCATCATATAGGTGTTAGTGGTTGAGCTTATTTCTAGGAAACGTGGTGCCCTTTTCATCTCGGGCATTAAAAGGTTTTAGGAGACGGGGAGGGAGGAAAAGAGGGAGAGACATGGTAATGGGAAATACATAGCTCATAACTACAAAGGTATATGAGAGTCAGCATACTAGGAATAGATAGATGTAGGCAGGTCACACAAGCCAGAGGTTTAATGGCTTTATCTGTTCTTGAAAACGTGGCCCAAATGCTTAGTGTGAGTAATTATCAGCCACCCTTTGATGGAATAACATGCTTCTTATATAGCTAAATAGGCTGGATGGTTAGACTTCATTTTTTCCAATATTAGTAATAGGGCTTCATTGATCTTTTAAAAGCATCACTGTCTTCCTCAAAATAATTTGTTGCTGAACATTTTAGATTTTTTTTTTTCGATGACCAGTGGGTATCCTGAAGCACTAATGTGGATAGCCAAGAGACAATGGCTCACATTGTCCTGGCATCAAAACTTCGCACACACAGAGCTTCCTGGGAGGTTTATGCTGTGCTAGTTGCTAGTCATGTAGCTCTGGGCTATAGGAATGGGAGGCAGGCATTCTACAAACTAAGCTGCATTCCCAGCCACAAGGTGTGCTTTTGATTTCAGCAATAATTGGTAATGTTGTATGTGCGACCTCATTCACTTGTTCTTTATTTTTATGTGGCTGTTTTTTACATATAAACTATATACCTAATGCATGGTGATTCATCCTCTCATGATGTCAATAAGTTCAACATGATCATCACTTTAATCTTTTTGTTGTTTTCCAAGACAAGGCATTTTTGTGTAGTTCCTGCTCTCCTGGAACTTGCTCTGTAGTCCAGAGCTAGCCTCGAACTCAGAGATTTGCCTGCATCTATCTGTGCTGGGATTAAAGGCGTGGCTGATCACTCTAATCTTAAACTGCTTCATCCTCCAGCACTCCCAGTCTATCCCATACCAGTGACAACCCAGTGACATTCATTAGCATTCTGCTACTTGTAGGGTTTTCTTTCTTTCTTTTCTTTTTTTTTAAATTTATTTACTTATTTTTATTACATACAGTGTTCTGTCTGCATATCTGCCTGCAGGCCAGAAGAGGGCACCAGATGTCATGAGAGATGGTTGTGAGCCACCATGTGGTTGCTGGGAATTGAACTCAGGACCTCTGGAAGAGCAGTCAGTGCTCTGAGCCTCTGAGCCATCTCTCCACCCATGGAATTTTCTTTTCTTTCTCCTTTGCACGTTTGTTCAACAATACACTTGTTGTCAGTACTCTCTTGGAGTTTGTTCCACAATAACAGCTTACAAAATATTTTGTGTTCTGCAAACTCTTCATTATGTGTCAGTCCTCAGTTTTAAAAATCTCCACCGCCATCCTTATGCACCATAGCACCAGGCTTCCTTTGGAAGAAGCTAAATCTTCGCAAGGTCTTCAGTGTGAAGCTTCCGCTGTGGTCCTGCCTCCGAAAGCGGGAGACAGCCGTAGGTTGTTCTTGTAGTTCTTATTCAGCTTTTATAGTGTTTCTCCTGAAATATGTCACATATTCCTAAATCTAAGGTAATTAAAGCTCTATAGACTGTTGAGTGTGCACATAACATGGCATGCTTTGAAAGCGGTTGCCCTGTTTTGCAATCCGAGAACAAAACAAATCATTGGGAGTCACGACAGCAGAGTTCTCCTGCTGCTGCAGCTGTGTGGGGTGGTGTGCAGAGCTGATCCCATGTGCCAGGCTTATTCTCCTGAGAACGGCTCCCGGGATTCCTGCCTGGTGACCCAGCACCTCGATGCAATGATTTCAACAACTGTTCCCCCGTTGACATGTGTATCCTTTCTTTAATTTGCACCCGATCAAGCTCCCTCGGACACACACACACACACACACACAATGTCAAAAGATAGAATGGTTTCCCTCTTGATATTCACCCATACACACACATGCAGGAACACACACTTACACACAATGTTACAAGATAGATGGACTTCCCTCTTGCTATTCACCCACAGAAGGGTTAACACTAGTTGTAGAAGCCCAGACAAATTATTTCCCAGAATTCTTGAAATGTGAATACTTATACTCAGTTATTATTTCACCTCTAGTCTGAACAAAAGCCTTCTGATTTTCATATAAAATATTAATCATTTAGCTTTTCAGATGCCCCAGTTGTTCTTGATAGATCATAAACTAACAGAATGCAATAAATGGCTTTGTCTGTTTAAAGTTTAGTTTGTAGATTAAAACTTGAGAGTTTACTGGTCCCATTCTTTTCTGCTGCTCTTTTCTTAGTGTTTCCTTCCATTACAGGTTCATTTTGTCTCATTCACTGTATAACATCAACAAAATTTCTTTTTTCACTGTAACATCTTGGCTAAGTAAAAGAGTTCTGTATATGCTTAATCTGTTTTTTTTTTTCTTTTTCTTTTTTACATAGATGGCATAGGATTCAAACACTTATTATATTCAAAGTATGTAGTTATTGTAACACTACAACAGTCATATTTTCATTGGAAAAACTGTCATCCTGCCCTTTTATTCCCTTAACCTAAGGGAATAAAAATTATTATGGTGTCATCAAGCCACAGTTAACTTTGCCATCATTAGAAACATGCACTACAGCAGGTGGCAGGAACACTGCTTTCTGCCCAGGCCTGAGTGTCATCTCTACCACCCTGGAAGTCGGTCACCCCGGCTGGCCTCTTGCTTGGGGTGTTCACAAAAGAGCCCATGGTTCTTACTGTACCACTCTTCCTGGGGGGGAGGGGGTGGCTGGCCCTTGTCACACTCTGAAATAAGAAAGAAATCAACTCTCTTACCATTCCCATGGGACACTTCATATGAACCCAGAGATGCAGGGCTGGGCATAAACTTGGCAATACTGGGGCAGGTTTTAGAGTTTTTCCTCAAGGCTCCCTGTTGACCTAGAAATCAGCCATGCTTCATAGTTCCAGTGGATTGACATTGTATATACGCATTACCCAGGGGAGGGATGCAGGAGGAAGGGATGGAAAGAGAGATGGGGAAGGAGAGAGAGAGAGAGAGAGAGAGAGAGAGAGAGAGAGAGAACCAGTATGAATGGCCTGTTATCTTCTTCACTTGCATCTTCCTTGGCAATGTATTCTCATGTGACTGGCACCAATACCTGCCAACAATTTCTACTTTAGATCAGCATCTTTTGGCACTTAGATGATAGTGTATTTCTACACACGGTTGGAGGCAGACAGGAAAGTCTTGTGTAAATAATGTTTTCCATTACCAGCCCTGAACTCATGTCACAGCTCTCAGGCCATCCCAAGACAATAAAATTCTCAATCCTAATAATATTAAGATGACAGCATAAATTACTTACAGGGCAGGCTGTTCTGCCTTGTTTGATAGTATTTGGGGAGAAATTCAGGAATCAGATCTGGAGCCTGTCTCTTGTGGGCTGCAAATGCTTGATAATATTCATGAGGAAGAGCAGTGAAGGGTGGAGACAGAGGGGGAAGGCAACCAGCTGTACCACATGCGGTCCTGCTTTGTAGATTACAAGCTGGTGAGAATCAAATGTCCATTGCAGTAAATGTGCAAAGTCTGGCACCTTCAAGTTAGTATTTGAAAGGTTTCCGTCTTTGCCTAACGCTGATGTGTTAGTTTTTAGAAGTCCTATGCTGTAGATTGGAGGTGGAATCATGAAAATGATGATTATTATTTTCTAATGGTTATTAGTACTCAATGGCATTTCAAACCAATGCTCTCAAAGGGAGCCACACTACACAAATGTGACAAAGCAGAGGGTTAGAGTGCATGTTCCAGTGTTAAGAGGCCACCCATGCAAGTTTCTTCAGGGGACACTCAGCTTGCATGATTGTCATTACCAACTGAAACAATAATTAACAGTAGGGGTAACTTAGGAACATCTAACATATGAATGGACACTAGAGCAAAGCAAACAAACAAAAGTAAAAACAACAGCAAAACCCTAAAGTTCCTGAAGACAACTTTCTTTAGCTAGTTAGAAATTCTAAGCGCAGAAACACCCATCAGGTCTTGGCAAAGGTACCAGAAACTGCCATTCATTTTCTTCTGCATGCTTTCCAGGGGCTCTGTACCACTAGATCAAGTCTCTCTGTTTTCTCTTCAGTGGAAATATAAAAAGCAGAATTTAAATCAATTGTTATTTCATGTATATCAGTTTTTGTTTTGTTTTGTTTTGTTTTGTTTTTCCCCTGAATAGTATGTCTGTGAACCACGTGCACACCTGGTGCCCACAGAGTTCCTAAGAGGTCACCGGAGCCTCTGGAACTGGGGATACAGGGAGATGTGTGTGAGTCACCATGTGGGTGATGGAGATGGAACTCTGGTCCTCGGGAAAAATAGCCTGTGCTTTTAACCACTGAGCCTCTCCAGCCCCAAAAAGTTAAAGAAGGGCATTGATATATTTAATTATTACACCATTTTTCAGATGCTATCTACTAATCATACATGCCATCTAAACCAAATTAATGTTTGAGTGTTCTTAAAAAGCAAATATCCCATCACTTTAAGAAGCAAATTCCCATTTGAAGGGCCTCTGGGTCATTTGGTTTCCTCTTTATTACTCTACTGTGCTTCTTCCCATGAGAACAACCTCCAACCTGTCTACATATATGCATACACATGTCATTTTAATACCCCCTTTGCAGAAACTCTTCCTGCCCTTTCATCTTTCATTAACAGCATCCAAAAAACATTCACTTCCTCCTCCCCAACTTCCTACTACACAGAGTTTAAAAGCACCATGAGTGTCTCCATCTGTTGCACCAAATAAACTAACAAAATAAAAGGCAAATACTATGTTCTACTGGGATTCCAACAGTTCGGATTTCTTTGAAGATGAAGGTTTTGGAAAGCCATCAGTCAGGGCCGAAAATGTGGCGCCATCTTCACTTTAAACACTGAATAAACCTATCCTTGCATCACGCTGGAGAAGCAGGATGTGCCTTTGGTGATATGGGTGAGAAAGGAAGCTGAGGCAGGGTCCCTCTTCTGTGCAGGCACCATGACAGTGTCTCTACTTATCCCCAGGCTATCACTGCTTCCTTGACTGTCAGAGACCATTGCTTCAGCCTACACTTGAACCCTTGAACCCCCCCCCTTTCATTTTGGAGACACTATTATTTTTAGGTTATAATGCTGAGATTCAGTGGTATGTGGGCATACTCACAAACCTAGACACACATTCAAGGCTTTTACCACAATCTCAGGAAAAGGTAGCTTTTCTCTTTCAAATCATTTCCAAGTACCAGGGAAAAGTGACAGGATTTTCTGTTATGACAATACATGGATTCTTTTAAAACCTAAAAGAGCTACCTTGCACTTCATAACTAATTCAACTGTACTTAATGTTTCTGGAAGACTCTCACAAGTGACCCCTTGGTCCAGTAAAGTGCCTTTCTCCACCCCTCCCACATACTATGTGACAAAATGACCCAGTTCAGAAGTGGTTCTCTCTCACGTGAGAGCCCTCTGCACTCTTTTCTGAAGTGTTCTGCAAATCCGCAGCCATATCTCACTCCATCCTTTGTTTTTCTCTTTCTCTAGGTTCTGCTAAGCCCACCCCACCCCCACCCCACCCACCCACACCCTACCCTACCCCCACCCCTGGTTAATTGCATTATACTCGAAACATAACTGGCTGCAGGGAAATCGGCATTCATTTCCACTATAGCTTAATATCTAAATTTGTTACTTTTGAAAACAAGGCCAAGAATTAGGCTTTCATACCCAAAGAGTATCAGGGGTGACTAACACACGATGACTAGTTTATTGTCTCCTAAGGTTTGGAATCTAACTGGCTTCCTGACCCACCAGGACTGTTTATCACAGATTAGGTAGGAGAAATAATGTGTTCTGCTGGCAGAAGAAAACGTACAGAGGGATGATAGGCTAAAGCAAGCAGCTGTGGGTTGATAGTGTGGCCAAGCCTCAGTGTTCCTGATCAACAGCCCAGTGCGGTTAAATTCAGGACCAGCCGCCCCTTATCACTTTTGCCTTTGTTACTTTGTCTTTGCATCTCTGTTTTCTTTACTTCTCAGTTGAGGTCTATGATCCTTGGGGCAGCTCCTTAAAATACACATGGAGGGTCTTTGATTGTGGTACACCCACAAAGCCAAACATGGGGCTGAAGGTTTTTAACCCCTCATCTCAGAAGACTGTGTCCACTGACAAAGTTCCTCTGAGGGTCATCTTCACGTTGGCAAAGACAAGACAATGAATTTTCTTTGTCTCTCAATGCTTCTGCTAATAACTTAGGTATTGAGAAAGTTGAGGCCAGCATACTTTTTCTATTTACTATTTACTACTTTCTATTTTCTATTTACTGTGTGTTTCCTTGCTGGTTCTAGTTTGAAAGTTTGAAAGTGACTAACCCCTTCCAACTATCACAAATATGAGTGGCCCTTCCTAGTCAGTCAAAGAGCGCTAGGGTCTGAGGAATTTCCTCCACAATTTTTCTCAAGGTTGACCCTGGGACACGGTTGTGACTTAACACGGACACAGCATCTATGACATCTACCAACTGTACAGTTTCCTTTTCTACTTCTGAGGAGAGGTGACCCTAAGAATGACCCTAAGAATGGAGTCTGTCTGTCAAACAGACTGAGATCACTGTACAATTTAAAAAGAAAAAAAATGTCAGAAAAAAGAGAATCTTGTGATCGCCACTATGTCACCATTTCTGGTCAATGTTTCTCTAGCTTGGTATTTATTGCTTTTAAACTTTGACTTAAAAGATGAATTGGCAGATTACTTATCAGCCTCACCTTCCCCTGTTACAGGCAACCGTGTAAGGGGAAAGCAGCTGGCTCAGGTACCTCCTATTGGGCTTGTTTGCTCTGGGAAATGGCGATACTGCATCCAGACTTTGAAGCAGGTTCAGAGGGATCATTCAGATGTGGTGACAACCTGTGCTAAGGGGGGACCTTTCCATTCACTCGCTCTTATGTTCTGCCATCCATCGTACCTCTGCAGGCACTGTGGCAGAAACCACTAGCCTTTTACAATTGAGGATCAGGGCCCTGAGCTGTTAGCTATTCTTGGGGCTGTTAGGATGGCTGAGATTTTTTTTTTCCTACCACGGGCTCTATAAACCATTTTGGAAGCAAGAAGCTTTAACAAAATGGCAAATCATTTCAATAATAAGTATGTACTGGAGACCCAGGCAAAGTCATGTTTTGCTGATGGGAAAGGCCTAAAACTTGGTGATAATTATAATCCTATGGGCCATTGAAATGGAGATCCTCCTTATCACCCAGCTTTCTTACCTCTGCTGCATTTGTCCACATGGCCCCAGGGTTATTACGCAAACACTAGTCTCTGCACTGCACTACATGGATAAGTCAAAGTCCAAGTATTTACATCCCAGAAACACTGTGATTACTTTCCATCATGAAAGAAAAACTACTACCAAACACCCTCATGCATCTACAGTGTAGTTAACACACTAGGTAAAAATAGCCTGCCCCTCCTTTTCTTGAGATAACCCCCATTTTTTGCAGTCCATACCTCAAGTCCTTTCCACCAGCGACTCTCAAGAATTAACCTGCTTACCAATCACCTGCAGATCATGACGGGGTGATGAGTCCTTTCTGGGTGGGCTGGCATGGGTGTGACCGTCTGCATTTCTAATCAGCTCTCGGGTCACAAGGCTGAGGCTGGCTCAGAGCAAGGCTTTAGATGCTTCTCAACCCAGCCATGGGGATGTAACTAAGTAATTACTGAGAGCTCTTCCCTGGAGCCAGGAGATTGCCTGGGAAGCCCCCATACTCATTAAAGTTCCTTATAGTAACCCCCCTCCAATTAACATAAGAGCACAGCAGGGAATTCCAGAGCTTTCAGTGTGGAACTCTCACAGCCTGTACAGAATCCACCCTTTTTCTGTGTCCTATTCCCGAACGCTTTAGCCATTCCTATCTCTTTTTATTGTTCATTATCACTAGTCTGAGAAAACACAAGCTTTGGCCTGATAAGTAATCAATTGACTTTTCCATAAATACAGATTCTCACAAAAAAACAAAACAAAACAAAAGGAAAGCAAAATGCAAAGGTGTTATATATTCAATTTATTTTAGGTTTCAAACCTAGTTTCCCCCCACCCTTGCATTTGTTGCCTGATTTCCATTAAGTCCTTCTGTTTGTGCCCTGCCTTTGAATCAGTTTTTCCTGCTATTCTAAAAAGGGTTTCTAATAAAATCTATTAGACAAATGGGGGGGGCGCTTTTTATCTTGTGGCATTAAAGAAAAATGGTGAGTAATACCATCAGTGCTAAGCATCCTGAAAAGGTGGGCATTGATGTGGCTGAAAAGTTCCATATCTAGTGTATGGAAAATACCTGCTTTGATCCCTTTCTTCCAGGTCATCCTAATTGGATTGCTACCAAGGCATACTCTAAGCCCTCTGAGTGTATCCACACTGCAATTTATGTTTATGTTTCAATATTCAAACGTGTGAAGGGGGTACTACCGAAATGAATCCATTTTATATATTCTTAAAGTGAAGCAGATGTTTTAAAAGCTCTTGTCGTTTTCATTCCTTCACAAGCTGATTCCCTTTAATATACTGGCTAGGAAAAGGCTTTTGTTTTATCTCTTAAGGAAGCCCCTATAACAGAAGCTTTATTTCTTAACAGTGTGATTAACAAACAAGCATTAGGACTGGCCAATAATATCTTTGGATCAAAACCAGAGAAGAAAATGCCATGATGTAAACTGCTACACATCTGATACTTTTATTAAGATACTGAATGACCTCCGGTCAATACCAGTGAATGTAAGGCAGTCTGCAAATAAGGAGGGGACATGGCCAGCTTGATTAATTAAGTGTATTACACTTAGAATCTTACAATATGTAAGCTCCTCTTTTGGAGAACCACCATGTTACAAACTAATGTCATTTCCAGCCAGAAAGTGAGGTATCCCTCCCTGGATGTATCTTTTGCCCTGGGGGCTTCTAGCTTCATGGTCATGGTTGTTCTGCTTAGTGTGTTAAGACCATCTACCTTATCTCTCCATTCACACCTTCCAATAGAGATGTTTGGGCTGATTGATCGTCAACTGGCTCCAAAGCTCCAATAATTAGCATAGTTGGGCGCTATGGAATGGATAGAGACACTTTAGAGTGACTTTACTCTTCTTGACAGCTTTCTTTCCTGGACGTTCTTGCTTCTAGGAAAGACCCACAGACTCCTGATTCTGCACATGGTTGAACAATGGTTCTCAAAGCTCGTGCTGTATCTTGGTGAGTATCATATTCTTGCCACATTGGAGCAAAGAATGGGTTTGGGATGATGAATGAAGACAAGTTTGAAACTCCTGCTTGGTGCTATAGGCTTGCTAGAGATAGATTGCTCACACATTTCAGACTTTTTTTTTTTGAGACAGTTTCTCTGTGTAGCTTTGTAGACCAGGCTGGCCTCAAACTCACTGAGATCCACCTGCTTCTGCCTCCCAAGTGCTGGGATGAAAGACATGCGCCACCACCACCGGCACATTTTAGACTTTTTAATGAGAATGATAAAATATCCTCTCCTCTCCCTGGCATGTGTTAAATTCCAAATTCTTTACAATGTATAGTATATAAAGATCATGTTGCATAGCACAGGAAAGTTAGTGTGTTCACACAGCACACTTTTCACTGACACACATCTTCAGCTAGAGTTTGGGATCCACCCCTGCCCCAGAAAAAGTTGTACTTTTCAGCGGGATGATCACTGAGACCAGGGAACAGTTGGCTGCAGGTTATACAAAGCCAGTAGAAGAGGTAAGAAGACAGTTCATGAGGTGGTGACTCATGCCTTGAGTCCCAGCACTGGGGAAGCAAAGGCAGGTGGACCTTTTTGAGTTCCAGGCCAGCCTGGTCTACAGAGTGAGTTCCAGGACAGGCTCCAAAGCTACACAGAGAAGTCTTGAAAAATCAAAAAAGAAGACAGTTCATTCTCACTGTCTAGATGACTTTAATTCACCACTGTTTCCTGTAAACCACAATGGGTATCAAAGTATCTTAAACACTATGCTTGAAAGAATGCTGCCTTAGAAATTAAAGGAGTAAAGAATGTGCAGCCCTCTCTCCCTGCACTTCCTGCTTCTAGAAAGAATCACATAGGAAAGGAAACCTGGTCTTACACAGTACTGTAAACCAGCTTTAAACAGACTTTTGGTCCTAGCTGATGCAAAGGTCACATGAGAGTACATATATGCAACCAATAAAGTGAGCCTGATGCACATTTTTTCTCCTTGATTTCTGAAAACTGGGTAGAAAAAAATCACATACTGAATGCATAAATATAGCCAAATATCTACTAAGATATTATTTTATAAGCCTCATAAATTTCTAGTTTCTGAGGTCTGAATGAAGACATAAAATTTTCTCATAGTGTTTGAGAGGTCCTTTAAAAACTGGATATATGCCCCTGCTTTAGACATTCTATGGTATAGGGGAACCTCTAACATTAAGGCAGGAGCACCATGACTTGGAGAGACCAGAAATGCATTCTTGATTGTGCTATTGTCTGACAGACAAAAGCTGTAATAGCCTTGTCACGTCAGGAAGAGGAAGGAATAGGAACCACCATGGAGACAGCTCCAACTGGAAGAACCAGTGGTCCCCCAGTTGCCCATCCTCTGATAAGGGTTGTGGAGGCCTCTTTTCATCTTAGGTTTGTCAACAATGCCTAGTCATACAAGTAGAGGTGGAAACTGGAGACATGAAACAATGAGGTTATTTATAATAACTAGGAAATTACACTCTTCTAATGAGGCATAAATAGCCAATTACTCTTGACAGAATGTACCATGTGAGCATATTCCTGGCAACCACAGGAATGAAACACACCATTTATGCAAAATTCTTGAGTTTCTCCCCTCTCCTTTATGCCACATGCAAATTATAGAGCTTTTCAGAATAGCTAAATGTATATAGATAATAATTAGAATGCTCAGCTAATATATTTGCCAGATCACAAACATCTCTGTGACAATGGCATATACCTCCTATACACACATGCAACCCAACCAGCTGTGACTCCAAAATACTAGTTACACCCTTCATGATCCTGCTAAATGGCCATCTTAACATCATACTTAAGTTGCTGATAGAGCCTAACCTAGAAAATAAGGAAGCCATGTGTCTCCCTTGACAGTTTGTTTGGAAAGGGGTTGATGGTTTAAAGAGTTCTTTGGTTTGTTTTCATTTATTCATTCATTTATTTTGGTGCCTACCAAATTTAAAGTGAGCACTGTTGTTTTAAAAAAATAAATTTTATACATTCCTGTTAATTATTTTCGGTAATTTCCTTCTCAGTCTATTGGGTTTTTATTTTAAGAACAAAAATCTACATACTTACTAAAGGGTCATCACAAATTTCATAGCATCAGCAGTGTTTGAATTATTATAAGAAGGAGGAGAATTATCAAGAACGGGGTTACCTGACACCATTATTCTGCCTTTTATTCTTGAACTTGAAACAAGATCTGTGAAATAACGATGCTAAAATGCCAATGCCAACAAAACCGTGTGATATGAAGAGCCCCAGGGGTCTCTTGGACTTGAAGCTTTGCATCTGATTGGCTTTCCTGAGCCTCAATGAAAACAAGGAGATGTTTTTCCCAGACAGGTTGACGTAATCTTCCCCAGTGACCGGCTTTAGTGTCACATGTACCCAATGGATGTCTCTGTGCTTTGTAGTCTGAGGGCCTTGAGCAAGAACATGGTGTTTGGCAGCTAATAATTCGAGAGACACCTCAGGTTTGTCAGGAGCTCTGTGGGCATTTAAACAGGTGGGCCATCGTGTGATCAACACCAACATCATCTCACATACATACAATGAATGGTAGACACAGGATGGTTCCACTACCCATAAGCTTCTAGAATGGATTGAGTACCACGGTCAGGAAATGAAGGGTATTTACTTCCATGGATTCCCTTGATCTCAAATGTGAAGATTTTGACCCAGCGGGTTTCTGGGTTAGAGATGTAGCATACTGGATTTGATCCCTCAGCATGACATAAAACCAGGTGTGGTGGCACACACCTGTAACCTTATCACAAGGGAGGTAGAAGCAGGAGGATTACAAACTCAAGGTCATCTTAAACTAACCCAATACATTGGGAGTATATGGCCAACCTGGGATACATGAGACAAAACAACCAAAGAGTATGACCACAGTGACAGAAGAAATTATAGCTTTACTTTCAATCCTTTGTCACCATGAGCACATTTAACAAGTGACACTGTGCATAAATGACTTGGGTGACTTCAAAGATGAGTGACTGGATGACAGTCATGGCTAAGATGCCTGCCACTACTAAAAGAAACATGGGTGGAAGAGTAGAAGGAAGAAACTGGAGGGAGTGGGAAACCACGGCTTTAAGAGCAATGAAGGCATCAAAATGGGTAAAGAAGGCTACAGAAGCTAAATTCAGGAGTACAGTGCTCAATGTGTGCACTTTTCAAGCGTATGCACACACTCGTGTACACACACACACACACACACACACACACACACACACACACACAGACTGATTCTCTGGGCTCATCTCTCCCTAGCTTACATACATTCACAGGGGATGGGAGTGGCGAGTTCTTCCCCAGTACGAACAGTGGAAGGAAAATGTTTGCAAAACAATCTACACATATTGACTCATTGAATCCTTAGGGCTCCTATCAGGCGGGCCCAACTACCACACTGTACAAAAATAAAGATATCAACGAGGTTACCATTTGCCTGAGGTCACACAGCCAGTGTGAGTGGTGGCACATGGCTGCTCTGTAGATAGTCACTAATGTGCTGTCTCCTCCACAAGTACTTCTGTTTGCTGGAGTCATTTCCCTGCAGCCACGTCTAAGTTTTGTTCTGATTACTGGACTCAAACATACTGGGTATTACATAGGTTGTAATCAAAGGTTTCCTCTAACAGCTTTGGGTCTGCAATTAAATGCAGACATGCTACAAAGGCAACACCAATAATCTCAGGATGTGTGAGTGTCTGGGCTGACAATTTAATACATCAGGAACCATCAACAGACAGGCAGGGCAAGGTGCTGGGGCATCTGCCTGATATTACCATAGGCATTCTCTTGCAAGACATGGTGCTCAGTCTACAGAGCTTCCCTGTAGTTGTCTAGATTAACCCAAAGACATAGTAAGAGAAAAACCTGCCAGTCACTCTGACCTGGAATGTCACGGACACTTGTCAAAGAACTACAGATTAACCAAGAACACTGTAAGAAGAGCCACCAGCTAGTCCTTGTTCTCTAACACATCCCAAAAGGTGTGGCTTAGGGCATCTTCAGATCCTCACATACTTTTGGAAGGAAGGATTTACAGGCAGCCATCCTTTCAACATGTTTTAGTTTGTCAGTCTAGAGAGTGCACTGTATAACATTGGAGGGGGAAGGATTTCTTTTAAAAACTCTCCTAACTTTACACAGACTCTCTTCGTGTTGAGAGGAGAATGTTCCTTCTATTTCTTGAACTGACACAAACACAGGTGCATGCAGTTCTGTCAAAACAAAATGAAACAGTGGATATAAAGGAACTCTGAAAAATCTCTACTGACTGTTGGTCACCTTCTGGGTCAATGAATGACTTGGTACTCAGTGAATTCCTCCAGGGTCAGCTTTGGTAGAGGATGCACTGCACCATGCTCAGAACACAGGCCATGGAAGAATCTAGTTAAAGAATCTAGTTAAAGAATCTAGTTAAAGGACTAGGAAGGTGAGACAGCCCACCCTAATGGTGGCATTAGGCTGAGTGTTCTCTACATCAAAGCTACAACCAAGTTAAAGTGATGGGACGACTACTATGGGAAGGCCCGTTGACACCTATAATTTCCTACACTTGACCTCATGGGGAATATGACCAATGGGGCAGCTATATAAATCCAATAGGAAATTGTTTCATGAGTGGTCCCAAGTGTTGCCAGATGTGACAAAAATGAATAACTGTCATTCAGCATTGCCAAAGTACACTAGAAATTCTTTAAAAAGTGTCTGGATTGTATGCAGGGGTGAGTTAGTAATGATGGAGATCCCACATCCCAGAGAAAAACATCAGGGGCCCAGCAGGAAAAAGACTGGCTCCAAGATGCCTGGGAAGTCTCCAAGGGACACTTCCTAATTTGGAAAACAGAACAGTATTACTAGCTTGCAACCTTCAAAAACTATAGAGAAAAAAAGTGAACACATGCAGCACATTGATTAGCACACTATATAACTTTGCATCAGACCTACTTTTTGTGACCCTAATAGGTAACTTTTATTAATGTATTTACTTTAAATACACTTACCTAATTTACTATCTAGTATCTGAAAAATCCATCAAGCATAATCTCCATCCAGTGTGTCCTAAACTTCAGTGTGTTAGCATGGTGGCGGGAGTATGTCTGAACTCCAGGTTTAGTCCCTCACAGGAATTAAATCTTAAACACTTCATCTCCACCACTGCTTTGGCTGATCACGGCTTGCTGTCATTAATGTCTATTTAATACGGCAGCTGATGCTTTGCGGTCCCCTTGCAAATGGGGAAGAGCAGAGCCTTGGGGAGGAGTGAATTCTAATTGCCTGCTGCAGGACTGTGTGGCGCTGCCTGTGACAGCAGCAAATGGGGGGAATAGGAAAGCATCAGAGAAAGGCTGTTGTCCTGATGGAGTGGAATTCCTAGAATACACTGTGCTATAAAATGAGGTTTGGCTCCACAGTGCTGGGGGAAAACAATGGGCTCAATAGTACCCGGCGCTGGTTGCTGGGCACATTCTAGCTCCTTTAGTTAGAGCTGCCTTTCATTCATGGGGGTAGGAGCCACCCTAGAAAATGGAGGGGAGAGGGGTTGTAGAAATGCTGCGAGTAAGATGTCAGAGAAAAACCCAACATCCTTGCAAGTAGGATGAGCGCCAGGATCAGGACAGACACACAGCTTTTCACACCCAACTGGACACAGCTTCAACAGAGACTATAATCTCTTTTAAACAAACAGCTATGATTAGTAAAACGCGTCCAGTGTCCTAGCTGGATTACATGGATCATATTTTGAAGAGATCTAGAGTGCAGGATAGATCTTTGTCTCTGGAAAGAGGAATAAATGGAGTGTTGGGAGTAGAGCACAGAGAGAGCCCTAAATTTAGGGAGAGTCCCCCAGCCCCTGCCTTTGTCATATGGTCTGACTCTGTAGAGAGAAGGAGCGATCAGTAACATGGATGAAAGGGTTTTATATCACATCTGTAAAACCGCACTCTGACTTAGAAGGAGTCACCCGCCAGTCATGGAAGGTTAACAGATCCCACCAGTACACACTGACTTAAGTGTGTTACTTAAGTGACTTAAAATTTGTTCTCAACTAGCAAAATTGAAAGGAAAAAAAAAAATGAGAGTAACTAACTCAAAATGTGCCTCAGACACTCCAACAACTGCTGAATTAAAAAACAAAACAAACAAACAAACCAAAAAAAAAAAAAAACCCCAGCTAATTGAAGGCTGCACAGGTAGGTGCAAGCCTGTATAATTATTGATGAGCCATTGTCAACCCAGTTTGCCCCTAAAGCACTCACTTTAATGTCAGTTTTTGATTTTGTTTTTTTTTTTTTTCAAGTTCATTTTAACTGAAAAGTATAGTCAAAACTCCACTGTAGTTGTCACCAGTCAATAGTTAGCAAAGGGGGAAATGGACTATACTGGTTTAGTTGGAAATACTCGTGTGAAAGCAATACTTAATAACTTTTTTATAAAACATTTGTTCACTGATACTGCACAGAATCCAAAAGGGTGGAGAAAATTCTGCATTGGGGCTTGACTTGGTGAGTGATGTTCATATGGCCTCTGATTTGCTGACCATTTTGAAAGAGTTTGTCCAACACACACACACACACACAGGCATAGGTATACATAAAACAAGCATTAAACACCCCTTTGGAAGCTTCACGCAAGAAACCCTGTGTTCCAAAGTCCCTGGCTATGGAGAAGATGCATGTTCCCACAGGGCCTCCACCCTCAACCTATGGCCAGGCTTGGGTGGTGATGGCCATCAGTGACCTGCCCATTTCTGCCTTACTTATGAAGATGTCAGGACAGTGTCAGTTAGTGCCTAGTTTGATGGAGCTTTTTGTGTTGTGAACATCTGTCCACTAGCATCTGGTCCAGGTCCAAATCCATTTCATAAGAAACACAGAACAGCTGTCAGATGATCCTGACTGGGTGAATCCCAAATGAACACAAGTTTTGCTACCACCGGGGGAGGGCCCCAGTTCCTATCATCTGATTCCAGAGACTCCCCATCTCCAAGCTCCTGCTTGTTAGCACATTCCCCAAACACTGACCAGCAACTTCCCTATTTTTGTAAATTTGGCTGAGTTGCCCATTGGAATAAACAATTAGAATATATAAATCCAGAATTAACTCTTGTTTATTTGAATGTTAGTGATCAGTTTGGTGCTTACTTTTTTCCCTCTTTTTCTTTTATTTTGTTCTGAGAGTGGGTTTGCCTTCAGATTTGATCTGTAAGACCAGATGATGTTGAATTTCTGATCCTTCTGTCTCCAGAGTGCTAAGATATATGCTTTCAGGTCTGTGCCACAAAATTCATGTCTATGCTGGGGATGGAAATACTAGCAAGCAGTATTTCAACCGAGCTCCATCCCCAGCCCACACTTTCTTTTTATATATAGATATGTTAAATATTTATCTTACTTTTGATTGTATGTATATATTTATTTCATTTTTGATTATATGTATGTTATATTTATTTTACTTTTGATTATATGTATAGATATGTGTCTGTGCAAATGAGTGTGGATGCCAATGGGGACCACAAGATGGGGTTGGATCTTCTGAAGCTGGAGTTACAGGCTGTTGAACCTGACAACTGGGTTCAAGCCCTTTGGAAGACCAGCAAATGTTCTTAATCACTGAGCCATCTCTCCAGATCCTTTAATCTCCCAATTTTCCCATCTCCTCACGGCACCTTCCTGTAGTAGGGGTAAAGATCTGGTCAAAATAAGGAGTCACTTTCTTATTGACCCATATATCATTATTTTATTTTATCTTTGTTTGTTTGTTTGTTTTGGGTTTGGTTTTGTTTTGTTTTTGGAAACCAAATCTGTAATGCTAATACCTCAATTTGACAGGTTGGCTGCTGGTAGAAATAGCTAATAAACAGTGTCTTGTTGTAGAAAACCAACTTGTTTGCATTTATATGTTGGTTTTGAGCCTACCATTAAATTAGAAAAGATCTCTCTACAAAAAGATCTCTTGTGACAATCCCTGAGCATTATGGTTTCAAACATAACACCTCTTACAATGTAAACATTGCATTCAGAAAACTCATTCAGTAAGGAATTCCTCTATTCCCCTTAGTCTCAAACCCTCAGAGCTTCACATGCCTGTTCCCCAATCCAGGAAAGTTGCAGCCTGGCCAGGCATCTGGAGCTCTGGACTGAGCACTGGATCCAAGGAAGGCATAATTTAGTTTCCTCACCTTTCAAGCCTTACTCAACATTTTGGAACTGGGTGTGATGGCTCATGTCTGTAAACCTTAGCACTTAAATGGCTGAAGCAGCTTGGCTTATAGACTGAGACCCTGTTTCAAAACAAAAACGTTTGCAAATGTAAGGCCTAACTTAGCTCTTTGCACGGAGGCATGTACTGATGAACTCATGGCTATTAAGTCATGGCTATTAACTCATGGCTATTAAGACCTTTTTAAGTCATGCACTAACACACAACGGGACATAGAGACAAGAAGAGAGCAAGCAAATGTCTCCATAGGAACAATCACACGCCCTCATAATTTTCACCTTTTCCATTTTAACTTCCGTTCCAATAATCCACACCAGAAAACACCATCCATCCAACTTTGCTTGAGTGTTTGTCTGTACCTGACATCATTCAGGTATATGTTAGCTCAATTGCCCTATGAGATAGGCACAGAGACATAAACTAACTCCCCCCAAAAGCCACAGTCAACCAAATAGCGAACTCCAGAGTTCATGCTTTGAACTCTATTAGGACACCATATACAAGGTTAGGTCCCAAGTAGAAAGTGGACTTTTTGCACTGTGTCGTGTGTTTGGCATCAATATGCTTTTCCTTGTCCCTTCCGATCTCCACTTTAAACCGCCTGGATGAACACCACCACCACCACCAGTGGTGACAGCAGTATCACACTGCCATTGTTTTGAAATGTGACAGGCATTCTGCTGCTGTGTGCTGGATGCACTTGGATCATTGTCCTATTACCTCCGTACCTCAGGCTAACGTCGCACAGGCAAAAAAAAAAAAAAAAAAAAAAGAAACCAAAAAAAAAAACCAAAAAACTGCTGAGCCTGATATTTCTTCTGCACTTACTGCAGACTCTGGAGCATGCTCCCTTCCCAGCCAAGGAAAAGCAGAGCTGGTACGGCTGTCGGCAAAGGACTCAGGCCCAGTGTGGCTGCACCAGGCTTCGCTTCTTCATACAGTTGGTTGAGAACAAAGTGCTAAACTTCCTTTTAGAGGGTTTGCAACAGGGAAGTGGGCAAGTCTGACGACTCCAAGAACTACACAATTCTCTTGATACTGGCTACTTTTGCATAATCTTATTTAAAATCCCTCCTAAACTTGTTTACACGGGTCTTATTTTAGCACTTATGGATCTTTTATAACACAAAAATAGAAAAGAGAAGTGCCACTACTTAATAGTCCTGGCACTTGTTGGGTGTTAATTTTAGTTTGGTGTTGACCTATAGTCATCAATGTGGTTTTCCCATTACAGTATTGTCCTCTGTGCCATCAAGAGCATTTGTGATGGGCATGCTTTAACTTCTCACAACCATCCAGACATTTTATTGTATGTTTCTTAACATTCCTGTGTACCTGGGCTGGTGGTGGCTGCTGATTAAATGCTAACTAGTGTGTTCACCTTTCAGGGAATCAGAGCAAAAGTGGGGTGTGCTGAGACCAAGTAACACTAGAGGGCAGCCTACCAGTGAAGTTCGAAACAAGCTGGCCCACATCTGTGCTATGTGACATGAGATCGATAGTGATCTAAATTCAGCTCTCAGCATTATTGACACCAATGTAAACACAGTGCCAATTTTTTTATTCAGAGAATCAAAGTATTAATTTTCAATTTGAATGTGCTCTTAAAAATTCAGGGTTTCCCCTTCTAGAAACCAAGTCTGTTAAAGCCCTGGAAAGTTCTTGAAGTTTTTCTTGTTCACTATTTTCACCGCTCATTTTTATTGTGCTGTTATTTTCTCATATTCTTGGACCTCCTTTTGGAAATACTAGATAATAACAAGACTTTTATGCTACAGGTTTTATTTAGAAAACCCTGTAAGAAAAATGCAACACGAAAGTAAACATAGAAGACTCATCCTTTTGGAAACTCTACAAAATAATAAATATTTTTTAATATTTATACTACACTGAAAGATTTTTCTGGGCAACTATACAATGTCAATATTTATCTAAAGATTAGAACCACAAAATGAAATATGTGATTTCGCCTATACAGTGAAGATGTTTTTAATAAAACATTAAACATCACATTCTCCCTTCGACTGTATGAGCCGTGTTCAATTTCAGTACAACGAAGCCCACACAAGAGCACTCATTCACTCACAAACACACACACACACACACACTAGTTGCCTGAGTAACACTGTCTTATTAAATAAACAGTGTAGTTGAGGTATTATTTGTGTTTCATGAGTAATGTTATCTGTGCCATTTCAGTTGCTTCAGAGATGATCACTCCTTTAGAAACGCCCCACAAGAAGTGAAGGGACAAGCATATGGATACTTCAATTTCAAAACTCAAAAACTTTCAAACAGTACAATTATTCAGAACGAAAGAAGTGGGACTCTGGTAGCTCATGCATGGCCTGGTTTTTACATGAGCAATAGTTACACAAGATAGCATTCAGTATTCCTCATGCTTTCTACCTTTGAACGTACTGAGAGCCCTCTCAAGGCTAGAGAACATGTCAGGGTTGCCAGATGAAACATGAAGCCCTTCATCCAAAGGCCTTTAACACAGTACAGAGGCAGTGCATGCACAGTAGACACGTGTGCAAGCCTTATTCTGTGTACTGCATGTGACTTACACACAGGGTATGGGGCTGCTAGTTAAATACTTTGTCAATGTAGACTCCTGTCTTGGCTAGTGTCACCACTCTCCATTCCAGTTACCCAAAAGGGACATCTCAGAGCTATTTTAAACCCATTCTACTCTGTACATCTCATATCTAACGAGTTCCCAAGTCCTGCTGGCTGAACCTTGCCCAATACAGCCAGAGCTTGCCCCTTCTGTCCACTCACAATCCTATCACGTGTATATTTACTTCAGAAAATCCTATTTGGTGATGTTAAAAACAGGGAAGATGAACCTGCAGTCCAGCCCTCTACCGGTTCATGATTAATCAGTATATTCCAAACCCATTCATTGTTTTCTGTGCAGCAGATAGGAGGCTCCTTTGCCTACAGAAGGTGCTAAATGTCTAAGTGCTGAATTAAGCCCAGCTGTTCTTTTCACTAAACTAGCAGTTAGTCTGAGTCATATTTAAGATGGCTGCCAAAGGGAAGAACGGCTTCGGTTGTGCTATTCTTACGAAAAATGCATTTCTGCCCCATAGGTGCAAATTGCAATATCCTAGAAGGTTTATTCCCACCAAAATATCTGGTTCAACTTCTTGCCCCTCTTGTCCCATTCAGGGTCACAGAGTTGCCACCTAATGTTTTCGCTCCAGTCATAAAGCAGAATCCCAAATAAAAATGTTCTCCATTGCCAATTAGTCTTCTTTGGGTGACTTTTGTCTTAATACTTCGGGGGGTCACCAGGGACAGTACCCACTTCAGGAACCCCCTTCACTGAGAAGTAAGAATGAGACCCAATCTGCAGCCTCTGATGGCACTCACAGCAGCTTCTTTTAAATGTGTCCCAAATCAGGGTTCAAATTGCTGATGGGCAGAGGTGCAATTATCTGTGGCTAGAAACTGTACTCCTCATACAAATTGTTGAAGTGCTGAGTCAACAGCACAGTGATGTTTTGGGGGGCGTGGGGAGGACACCAGGTAACCAGGTTCTAAAAGTAGAGACCTTGTCCCAGGCCTTTTATCAGAGATGAGCTCTCAGGCAAATTATTTGACCTCTCTACCCCTCGGTTATCTCATCTTTAAATTGAGCATAACACCTGCCTCGCCTTAACCCATTATCATACCTGCCCTACAACCCAGAACTGTAATGAGCTGAAATGAGGCAATGTTTGTTGACATACTTTAGAAAAATATAAGCACTGTATAAATGAGTCTTTACTATTAACACTCTCGACAAGGATCAATATATCCAATTAGTTCCGATGCAAGACCTGGCAAGACAGCTTGAAAGGAAGACCTCCCTTACAGAAGGGCCCCATAGGAGCAGCACACTGCTGGCAGCCCATCTTTTCCTTTCAGGGTAAGGACAAGCACTACCTGGGAAGGGGTGTTGTGCACAGTAAACATGGCCAATGAGCGACAGATGCACATCACCAATACTCTTCATAGGACAAGCCCTCTGGTTAAGGATAGGAAGCCAAGGATGGTTGATGCAAGAAAATACATTGTCCTCACCCTTTCATTTCTGCTGGGAGGAATTTGCATTTCAATAATAATGTGATAATGTCAAGCTATTCACAACATTTCAAAGCCTTCTCTTCCACACCTGGTGTGTTGGAAGAATCTGCCGAAGAGCTGGATGTTGACTGTTTTCTAACAGCATAGGTGGTGATGTTGTTCTCTTTCTTCTTGGGACCGGATGTGGTTGATAGTAACAAGGCTTGTGTTCTAGGCACAGCAAAATGTGACACGAAAGCTCCACCCTCCAAGATATCCCTGGAGAATTAATTAATCAGCATATTCAAGATGTTCAACTTCCCCTCATCATGAACTAGAGGAAACACCTTGTATATAAAAATTGACTTTTACTTGAAAATGTCCCTGAACTCTGAACATCACTTTAAAAAAAAAAAGTATCCCAGGGCCAGGGAGGTGGCTTGGCCAGTAAAAAGCTCTGGCTGTGCAAGCCTGACCACATGTATTTAAACCAAGTCTATGTAAAAAGCCAGATGTGTGTGTGGCATGTATTGACTGGGAGCTCATGGGCCATCTAGCCTAGAGTATGAATTAGTGAGACAGGAACAAGAGAATCTGCTTCAAAACAACTTGGAAAGAGGAAAACGTGCACCTAAAACTTGTTCTCTGACCTCCACAAGCCCACACAGCACACATGTGACAGATTGCACGTATGCACATGCATGCACACAAAAATAATAAGTTTAAAAAATTGAAAAATCCAATATATATATATTGTATATATATATTATATATCCAAAGATATATTACCTTTTCTGTTGGCTATGTACAAAACACCTCTGCTCTCTTCAATTCTGACACCTCTCCTCTGGTCAAACATGAATCACAGCACAGAACTTTCCTAGCACGAGAAATACCGTGCTGTATGCTGTGGGAGACGGCTCTGAATATTACCTTGGGTAATCACTATTCTAGAACACAGCATAGTGGATATTACAAATCAATTCAATTTTGGTAATTTCTCATTAAGATGCCTACAGATGGGTAAGTCTAATTGTAAAAGCTCAGCATTTATAATTCATAAGCACAAATTATGCTAAACTAGATAGGGCTATATGTCATTAAGGTTTCATATAAGCTACAGAATGATTGTTCAGACCAAAATTTAATTCATAAGTTGGCATTTGTATGTTATATCTAACTTTTATTAGGCTCTCTAGTTAAAAGTTGAATGTAAATAGCACATTAACATTTATAATTCAGTTTCTTGATATCTGTTGTAAAACTCAGAACAGAAAAACACTTTTAAGAAAAAGTCAGGCCCTGTTTCTGCCAGTTTTCAAAGTTCCATGATATGTTTAACTCTAACTAAAGAGGCTTTGAGGTAAAGGAAATAAATGCTACTTTGGCCACAGAATCCAGTACACAGCATGCTTTCATTTGAAAGAGCTGGGGAACCACTCTGTGTCTCATTTTGGTCTTTGGAAGAAATAAACTTGAATCCAGAATGGAGCCAGTAAATATCAGAAGATGGGATAGATAAAGGTGGTTGCTTTGTAGATCTGAAGGCTCTATCGCTTATAGCATTCCAGCCATCTGAAATATCCCTATCTTTACTTGGCCACTCTGGTGAGGAGGCAGGGTTATTCTATCCCTCACACAAAGAATGCACTAGCAGGTTAGTGAGCACATGCTCACGGCCCTGCTTTGAGAAATGCTCTACCTGAAAAGGAGTCGTCCCACCACTACCACTGGTGATCATGAGACTTGCTTCAAGTCCACTTTGTGTTTGACTGATACCCACACAGACACCATAGAATATTTTTATTTTTTTTTTCGAAAAAGTGTATTGCAACACTATGTTTGACTGGATCACCAGAGGTAGCCACAATCTTGTTACCACTGAGAGGGCAATGAACTAAATACTTCACTAAAATACTTCTTTTAGAAACAACATTTAAAAAAAAAATCTTATCCTACTGCTCTCTTCCTGTCCATCTCTACACACATGTATGTAAGTGTGTGCATGTGAATGCATGTATGTATACATGTGCCCGACTGCATGAATGTGTGTACATGGATGTGTGCAGGTGTACCTGTGCTTGTGTGTGTGCCCACATGTGCAAACATGTGCAGAATACTTCTGGATGATCAGAAACATTTTTTTACCCCACCTCACTTGACCCCCAAAATCAAGAGTCTATAGTAATGAATTTACAAAAGCGTGATTTCCTTGCTTTTGGGAGATGTGCAAGGGGGAGGGAATGCAGGGCTGGTGAGTAATTGTCACCTCTTGGTAAGGCAGGCAGACCACACGATCAAAAACTGATGTGACACTTAAAAGTGTTTCTCCACAAGAAATTCCAGTGCCCAGGAGCCTGGTGAAACCAGTAGCAATTATGGCTATGTTATCCTTTTCATTTACTTCGTACTATTAGTCTCTAAAATCTATCATCTAGTGTGGTTGAGTAAGGGAGCCATTACAGGCGCGTGCATTCAAAATGCTTGTTGATCTTACACACACATTTTGGCATTCCAGATCTGGGGAAATCTAAAATGGCTGCTTTGATGCTCACTTTGAAATAAAAACTAGTCATTTTCCAGGGTTTTGTGTGTGTGTGAGAGAGAGAGAGGCAGAGAGAGAGAGAGAGAGAGAGAGAGAGAGAGAGAGAGAGAGAGAGAGAGAGAGAGACTAATTTTCTAGATGAGCCCTATTTGTAATGAAGTCAAAGTTTGCTTCTTCTGAATCTCCTGGATTTTCCTATGCTGTCTTGCATGTCCAGAATTAAGCCCAATTTGCTTCTTCAGGTATGATTTTCTTTTTTAATGCTTTAATCTGCAAAGGGATCAAATCCTTGGCGTGGGATTTACATGTAGGAGATGCAGAAAGTCCACGAGAGAAATGGGAGCTAGGACTTTAACAATCATAGTAGCATGTGTTACACAGGGCCAAATTGGGTTAAAGATGGCCAGCTGTGGCCTCCCTCACAGAGGAGACTTAGCCAGCCTCACAGCCTTTGTCACCTCCCTCCTGCAGCAATTGCTGCCTCTAATCTTTTACACACACACACACACACACACACACACACACACACACACACACATACACACACACACACACACACACACACACACACACACACACACACACACACACCTAGAGAACTTTTCCTGATCAGCAACCCCCAAACAAAATACTAAAACAACAAAGACATGAAGAACGTCAAATAGTCTGAGCTGGCATAGGCCTGGAGACTACTGGTCCAAGGTTGCCCTTTTGTTGTAAAAGACAACAATGGCCTCAAACACCTCAGTAATGAGTGTCAAACTTAAAAACAGTGAAGGTTAAACCCGGAGTAAAGTTCAAACCTTTACATGTCAAAGTTAAACAGAAGGCATGACCCTCATGATGTTATTGCACTAATTTAGCAATCTACAGTGACCAAACCAAGCTGGGGGAGGTGCAATTTTCAGCAAAGTCATGAATACCTTTGTTTACCTCCTAATCTGTGACTAGACCATAATGAAGAGGGTGCACCCCTTTACATCAAAAAGATGAAAGTGGCATCAGCCTTTGGACTGTAAATTTTTTCACTGAAAAATTTTATTTCAAGACTGAGAAAGAGGCAAATCCTGGAGTAAATATCAGCTGGATGGGCACATAACAAGGTCCAAGGAGATGCTCTCAGAAGTTGCCTCTTTTAATCTAGCACTGAATTACACCAGAGGCGGCTTTCAGCTCTTCCAAAGCACCACTGCCAAAATAACTGCAAGGCTTGCAAGCCCTAGTATGTCTCAAATCTTTCCCAAGACACCCCAATACTAGCTGAGGCACTGAAACTATGGCAACCGAATAAGAAAGCAGCCTCCATGATTAATAGATGAAGATCCCCGTGACAGTGTCTAGCTGGGACCATCATTCATGATGTGAGCAGAATTAGCACAGAATCCATCTAGAACACCATTAACAAGGATTCTTTCAAAAACCAACACACCACCATTCTGCTACACAAACTGGAGTTGCAAAGGCTCTCAACAATTTAGTTTCTATTTCTCATTCAATCTGCAGGGAAGAGATTCAGCTTAGTGACTCAGATACTCGCTTGTTTTGAGAACAGTGAAAGGGTTTCCCACCTGGGTGCCTGAGGCCCAAGAACAAAAGCATTCAAACTCCCCAATATGTGAATGAAGTCACGTGGCTCTCTGGGGAGGGAGGACAGTGACTGGGTCATCTGAGGATGTTTGCAGAATGTGTTAGTTCATAAAGCATTCCATTTGGGGGGACAGGCGAGCATGGCCACACATTAGGTCTATCAGTATTCTGTCAGCTATCTCACTCAAGGGCATTAGGAGTCTGGGGAAGTAGTAGTAGAAATACTGTAGAACCAATGAGAAGATGACTACTTTCCTTAGGAAAAAAATACTCAACAAAAGGAAAGGCGGGCCCATCACAGACTACTCATCTATAGAACTCCCACACAGCATCACACAGTAATTAATATATCCCTCCCTTTTCTCTTCCCCGGTCTGTACAGTGATTTTTCTTCCAGGGGTATGTTTTCGTAATATAAAATGACAGATCCTGTCTTACATCTTATCAAATCAAATCATGGCAGAAGATTGGTCACTGAGAAGCACCTGGCCATGTTAAAAGGAAGTTCCACATCTAAAAGTATGTGGAAATATCACTTCTATTGCTAATCATCCTTTCAAAGTAATAGCCATCACAATGACTGCTTCGGAGGACCCAGCCCTTCAGTCTTCAGGGCATATTAACTACTGACTAATCTCATTCTTCCCACCATCTCTCCACTTTGGAGCTGAAAAGAACTGATTCTCAGGGATGGAGGATGTCCTGGAGGACACAAGGCAGGTAGCATCCTCAGGGAACTGTGATGATATTATCAATTTGTTTCTCCTTTTGTTTTATCTTTTAGAAATCATATTTTTCTCACTGGTAAGTCTTGTCCCTTGACTCAAAGTTCACATTTGGTGGGAGGGGTATGGGCCAGTAAAGCAAGAGTCAGTCACTGCTCCAGGCATCCACTATTTCCCACTTGTATGGAGAAGGCAGTCCTTTGCTTTTGCTTGAAGACTTCATTCTTCCAAACTTATTTCAGGGAAGATTGATCTGGTTGCCAAATGGCCACCCTGAAGGAAGTCTTGTAGATCCTGCAGGTGAGCCTGTAGAAGTGCATTGGGCAGCCAAGCTTTTCTGCTACACATTTTCTTTTTGGGGTTTGGCTCAGCCCTGAAGAGATGACTCTCAGATTCTATAAATGGTTAGTAAGTGGCAGTTATCCATTTGAAACAACAGCAACATCCTAATCCTTTGGTCTCTGATGTCCCATATATCCTTGAGCTATTGGTAGAGTTACAGTTGTATAGTGTTTTGCTTGTGCTCCCTTTTCCTCGTTTTGGGTGTGATATTTCAACTTTCTAAGTTAGAAGAGGATGGTAGCTCCTCCCCCCCCCAGAGTAAATCGTTCACACGCTTCAACCTTGTAACCCTGTGGCTGGCTCGTGATGTGGTTGTTCCTTTGGAGTCCAAGGGTTGTTTCCTTTGTATCCTCTCTCTGTTTTACAGACCTGCAGTCATTTCCTTTTGTACTCTGCCCCTACAAAGCAGTATCAGCGGTTCTGAAATCAATTCCCAGGCCTTTTTCCATGACTGCAGTTACCCAAATAAAAGTAAGCCTTTGTATTAAACGAGCGCTAGTGTGTGCCAGGCATTGTGATAGTTGCAGGTGGTACCAAGCTTAGTCCTTCCAGCATCTACAACATTAACAGCACTCTCAAAATTTACAAATGGAAATGGAGACAGAGGGGACAAAGCCATTCTATTTGTAAAATGGCAAACACACATACCATATGTGTATCTGTACATACTCACACACAGTGTGTTGTGTTGCCAAACCTAACCTCAGAACTGTTTCTGCACCTGTTCACTGCATTCCATGCAGAAGCCTAAACTTTCCCCAACACTATGAGCTTGCCCTTGTTACTGAAAACATGGAAGCTTCCTTCAGTAATCCTAGTTCACCCTGACATATCTGTTCTACATCAATTATCTGTTCTACATCAATGGCCGCGTTGACATTGATGCATATGATTACAGCATAATTCTGTTCCTTTTTTTCCTCTTTTAATGTCTGGCAGAGTGCCAGTCTCATGACCTTGTCCCTGTAATGGTCATATTGAAAGCAAGAATCCTTAATTGATGCAGTTAACATTCTGATTGATGCAGCTTCAATTCATACTAGATATGGACCATATCTAGTTTCGACAACTTTCAGGAAATTGTTCATTTGCATAATATGGTTTATGTTCAAACTAGATCAACAGTGTACAATACTCATTTGATGACATAGAAGACAATGTAGGGGTTATATTTTCCACAGTCTAAGAAACAAGAATTGACATCAAACTTTCCAAGTTAGACAGAGGCAGGTAAGTCAAGGCCAGCCTGGTCTACAGAATGAATTCCAGGACAGCTAGGGCTGTTACACAGAGGATCCTTGTGTAACAAAAACAAACAACAACAACAAAGTTTCCCAAGTTTCCAGTAGTTATTTTAGGAAATATATTCAGGTTTCATACTATTCTGTCTGTAGTCCCACAAGGTGGAGAGAGTGGGCTTACAATTCATAGAATTTATTTAAAATAATGTAACCTCAAGGAGAGTAACATGTCTCATCTGAGAGCCTGGAGCTCAGGTCTTCTGGATCTAGGCTCTTTATCATCTCTTCTGGCACAGGGCAGAGGTTAATAGGCATATTATATTCTCCCCCCAACACCAAAAAAAGAAAAAAATTAAAAAATCAATAGCCAGTGTTAGAATGTAGAGCAAATGAGACGAGAGTCAAAAGCTCAGTCCCCATAAGTTCTGGCTACTTCAGAGTTCCATTTCTTGGCAAGTTGATTTTCCCTCGGTCAGTCAGTCTCCCTCCAGCTATAACCAGGTGTCTCACAGATGTGTGTTCTTGGCCCTAGAAGGAGACTGGGTAAGAGCCTATGGAAATGAACAGACTCCAATCCATTATAAAGGCCAGAAAAACAACACACTGTGAATATCCCACAAATAGTAGATGAAAAATCATGCATACATACATGGAACATAACAAACACACATGCAGAAATCATGCCTATGTACATGGAAGATAACAGACACACGCAGGAAGGAAACATCTCACTTGAGGCAAAAAAAAAAAAAAAGGTAGAAAAAAAAAGACATAATACTTAGACTACTTATCTACAAAAAAGATGTCCTTTTTATTTATTCAACAAACACTTGAGATGGAAGACCTGTGATGGACCAGTTTTTTGTTGTTGTTGTTTTGTTTTGGAGGGGGGGGAGTGGAGATAATATAGTGAATAAAACATAAAGACAGTCATCCTTTTGGTATTACGTTCTAGAAAATGACAGAAAATAAACAAGGACAACATAGTTTGTTGGACTGTGAAGGGAATAAGATGAGGCCTAAAAGACAATGAGAAGTACTTCACGTCCAGTGGTAAAGTCAATCAGGTGTATGGAAAGGCTTCGCTGAGAAAGTGGTATTTGAGCAAATACCTGTTAGTGACCTGGGGGAAGAGCTGCCCTAACCCCACCCCACCTCCCAAGCATGAACAAAAGACCCAAAAAGGACCTCCCTGACTGCACACCTCCACACGCAGTTAACCTCCAGGAGCAGAGGAAGCCAAGGAGAGGACAGTGTATAGATCATGTGCCAGAGGAAGGAAGGACTTAAGTTTTTAGTAGAAAAAGATGGGTTAGCAGAGCTAGCATAGGAATGTGCTTAATTATTGCTGTGTTTTAGCTGGCTGTGTTGAGAAAAGTTGATAGGAGCCAAAAGCTGAATGAGGACAACTAACTGGGATGCTGGCACAATACGCAGCAGAGGAGGACTATGGCAGGGCCAGGGAGGTGGCAGACCAGGACAGAGTGTCCGTGCCTTCTGAAGGTGGGGTATGGCACTGCAACTGGCCCATGATATGAGAGAAGCCAGTTGAGGATAACATTTCCGCTCTGGCGCCTGAGCAATTCATGGAATTAGCACAGTGGGTGGGGATGACGAAGAAAACTAATGTAGAGTAGAAGGCGCCAGAATAGGGCTTTTGAACATGTTAAATTTGGGATATCTATTAGGTCCAAGAGCTACCTACCCAGTGTGGCCTGGCTACTTACTATCTTGATCTGAGAGAAGCCTGGGTAAAGAGGCTATATGAGTAGAGTGTACTGATAGTGGGATATGACTCTGCATGAGTGTAATTATAATTATTCTAATAAAAAATGTCAGCAAGAAAGCTCATCTGTTTCACAAAGCAAGATGCCCTTGTGTATATACCACACTGTAATAATCCCATGCTCAGTAGTCCTGAACTCTCTTTTCCTTTGAGGTTTGTGGGTATGACATCTTACTTGCCCATTTCAAAGGGATTAAATGCCTCCCTCCCTTCCCTACCTTACCATATCCCCAAGAGGCAGCCATGTGGTTGCCAGAGAGAATAGCTCAGTTGCTGTTACAGTATGTTTTAAGGCAAATGAGAAAAGCCTTCACTCTGAAATAGAAATATCTCAGAGCTATTTGGCTCTAGGACACCCTAAGAGAAGGGGGGTGGAAGGTAAGGGGGGGCACAGCAGAATGTGCCACGCTTCACCTTCAGCACAAACATAGGTTCTATAACACACAGCTCTTAAATAAATATATCAAAAGCATCAGCTATGGAGGAGGACAAGAAACTGTCTTAACCTTGGGGAGGAGGGTGTGGCAGGGAGGGGCAGTGCAGATAGACTTTACATGGAGGGATATGGCAGGTGCCTAATTAAGGCATTTCAATTAGTTTGGCTTGTTCCATGATTCCCTTTGTGCAAACAAATTAGATGGCAGAATATACTAGCTCTCCAAAACTCGTTCTAAAAAGCCCTTTCATCCCATCAACACCTCTCTAGACTGCTCTGAAGAGAACTAAACCATAATATGTGTGTCATACACAAACTTCCTTATGCAAAACAGTGTTTCCCCCATTTCATATGAAAGTGCAATAACCCATTCACTTCCAAAGCACAGGTGCTTACTGTAAATTTAGTGCACGTCCTGAAAACCTGGATGCTTTATTTTTGCTCAGTGGTAACAGCCTGTGTAACTCTTGCCATCCTTATTTAACACACTCAGTTTCACTGGTGCAATAATACACGCCTCCTCAAAATGCAAATGCTCTTCTTTTTTAAAATGATAACAAAAGCATTACAAGGTGTAGAAAAAAAAAACTAGAGGTGTGCATTCGTGTGCAAAGGGTAACCCTTATCACTTCACCACAACCACTCACTTCAAAGCATAAGCTGTTTTCACTCCAGGAAGGCTAAACCTGCCTGCTGGACAAGAAAAGAGTGAACATGAGTGAGCAGTTCATTCATCCCATGTATTCATTCATCATTCACTCGAGTGTCCTACACAAAGTCATATGTATTCTACCCTAGTTAAATTTAGGTGTTTTGTCCAACACATACTCTTCAGGCGATCCCAAAGGTAATGATGTAGGGTGTCTGGGAAAACTCATATATGCAGGCTGCATGCATTCTTGGGGATGTGGTGATTTCTAAATGGCTAAGTGGTATAGTTGTAAATCATGACACATGAGGGAGACCATCACTCCTAATCACAGCAAACAAGAAATACAAACACAATATTTCTTTATGTCAAGATGAATGTAAAGACTCCTAACAAAATCGAGCTATCAAATCTGTTGTTCATTCTTTTCCAGTTAGAAGAGCTTGCCAAGTTCTTCATTCAAGAATGTATAAAACCAAAATAAAAACAAGAGAGTATAGGTTACCTAAGATTCAAATAGAAGCTACTATGTATATAAATAGAAATGGGCAAACCAAATTCAAACACCTAGTGCAATTACGTTTTAACAGACAGTTTAGGTTAATAAGGGGAGACACAGATCTGCCATTGTATTTAAGGTTTGGTTAATAGTTAACTTCGGTGCCTGGAGTAGTTTAGTAAAAGTTTATTGTAGAAGAATAGATGTGGAGTTTATAAACCATACAAAATGCTTGCTGTCTTGACTCCTGGTAGCTGTTGGGGTAAGGAGGAAAAAAATGTGTAGTGTTTTCATTCAAAAACCGAGCACAGGCCTCTTTACCTTTGGGGGGAGTAAGCTAAATAAAGGATGGATGTATCCGACACCACTAACTCCCTGCCATCACAGTAGCAGATGGTGAATCTGATGCCAAAATGTAAGTCCGCCGGGGAAAGGAAAGCCTAAATCAGCAGGATTAAGAAAAAACAAGGCAAAGATACTCGACCTCCCCACGTGAGAAAAGCATGAAAACCAGAGCAGATTGGTGTTAAACAACAGCTTTTTTCCCCCCCTGAGATCTACAATAAAAGACTACAACTGAGTTGTATGTTATGAATACAGTGTGTGTGTGTGTGTGTGTGTGTGTGTGTGTGTGTGTGTGTGGGTGGTGTGCCCAGGTTCGCCTGTATTTTAGATCTTTCAAGGATCCCATTCAGTAGTAACTCGAATTTCATCCACAGTAAATAGGGAGAGATCCCTCTGTGGCTGAGCTTGGTCACCGCGCTCTGGAGAAGGCAGCCACAATCGTTCCGCACAGTCTGAGGCAGAACTGCCGGCAAGACTGCCTACTTCCCCACAGCCTGGAGGCCGCAGCTGGAAAAGCTCGCTCAGGCTAGGAGGACAGCGCCTCCAATCGTTCCTCTCTCCTCCACTCCACCAACACCTGGCCCTGCTCCTCTCCTCCCTGGACATGTGTGAGCTGCAATGTCTTGCTACTGGCGCAGGAGGTTCGGGATGCTGCATATGGAGCTAGAGACTCCTGAGCCAGCGAGCCAGTGTCCACACGCGCCCTCACAGCAGCTTCTGTCCGCCACTTGCGAACACATTAGCATCCCGAATTCAACAGTCCCAAACTCGGGCCCCCAGGCCTTCTCCAGCTACTTGAGATCCTAGTACAGAAAGTGCTGGGGGCCACAGAAGGTGCCATTCTCCAGTGGATAGGGAATCTAGCTCCTGGTCACATCCCAATTGTCCGCTCAATTAGTTCGGGGTCAGACTGAACACTCTGAGCCCTGGTCTGGTGTTTCCAGCAGTCTTTAGCCACCACAGAAACTTTCCAGAAGCTCTGGGTACGGGGGCCCTGCACTATAAAGGGGAGGAGGCTCTGGGAAAGGGGCGGCGAGCGAGCGGGAAAAATGCCGGGGTCCGGTTTCCATCCCTGACACTCGCAGGATCGGGTTAGCAGCCTGGCTGCTCCGGATCCTGCTCTATACCGTCTCCTTCCGTGGGAAGCCGAGAAAAACGAAGCGATGGGGGAAAAGTGACCCACCCAGTAGGGTCACTAACAGGGAACTGCCCAGCTTGCTTCGGGCGCCCCACAGCTCCAGAGACAGAGCTTCAGAACACAACAAGCAGACAGGACATCCAACAATCTGCAGCCCGGCAGAGCTTTCATCAGAGTGACAAGCCCAGAGCTATTTCTTGCCAGGTCTCCCCACCCACCCCTCTCCCGGGGTACATCTTTTCTCGAGAGGGACAGCACAGGTCTTGGAGGAAGGCGCAGCAGGAGCCAGCCCTAGCGTGAAGAGCTCAGTGCTTGAAAGAGACGCAGCTGCGACAAATGGTGCCCTGTTCTCTCGGGTGGGAGCTGAGGCAAGGGACAGGACCTAGGGCGGGGGCGCCGCGCCATACCAAGACACCGCTCCTAGGCACTTACTCCAGCTAACAAAGCCAGGAACCTCTCTCTCTGGTGTCAGCGGCGACTGAGGAGTGGATCCCACCAAGAGAGAGGGCGCGCAGATGCTCAGGGCCATTACAAGTTTCACGCACTCCACGGAGCCCAGCCCAGACCCCACACTGATAACAAAAGATCCTCATCTCTTCTCCACCGTCCCCGCACAACCATTTCTCCCACACCAAAGCCTAAAACTATGGCTGGACACAAACAGCCACAACCCTCCCTGGCCCTCGAGGGCAGAACCCTTTCCCCTGCCCCAACATTCGACACCAGGATCCGGCGCTTTTGAGAATCCCACCCTCCAGGGCCGCTCTCCTCCCTACTGGCCCAAGAGTGAGCTTTTAGCCTGGGTCACACACACACACACACACACACACACACACACACACACACACACACACACACCGCTGAGCAGGACAGCCATCCGCTCGGTCTAGGTTCGGGGCGGCGCCGGTCGTGTGCGGGATCGGGTGGTGAAGCTCCTGACACGGAGCCCGGAGTCTCTGGGGCTCAGGACTGAAAAGAGCTGCAGGCAGGGCTCGGGGCTACTCCCCCAGGAAGGGACAACGCTCGGGAGACATAGACATAAAACCAAATACAACACAGGCTCTACAAAGCCCACAACGCGCACCTGGGGTAATCCCGGGACCCTCTCCCCAGCCTGGATTCAGGAGGTGGGGCGCTCAGGGACACGAGGGCCATACCTTTTCGGTGCATCGACGGGCAGGCGGCCGCGGCTCGGAGCGGACTGGCACGGCGTGTATCCCATTTAGTAATCCATTATCGAGAAAATCTCTCTGGGCCTTGAGCTGCGCTCTTTCCTTCGCAAGCCTTTGTCATTCCTACATGTGTGCTTGTCTCTTTGGGGGCAACAGTCACGGCGATTACTTTCTGGGATGCAAGCGAGCTGTGTTCATCTCCAATGACATAAGAGGACAGGAGGGGAAGGAAAAAAATGGAAAAGGAAAAAGAAAAGAAAAAGAAAAGAAAAACAAACAAAACAAAAAAAAGAAGAAGAAAACCCAGCAAGAACCAGGGTAAATGTTGAGGAAACTCTTTTCCAAATCCAAATTCCACTTGGATTCACTTCTGAGCCCCCTCAGCGGTGCCAGCGCCCACTAACTAGTCATTTCAGGGCGGGGGGCGGGGAGGGGGTTGAGGCAGAGGTGCAGGGCTCTGGCCGGCACTGCAACCCCGAGCTTAGTGTCCCGGGTGTGGCGACGCTGGCCGCGGCCGCACGCTCCTAGGCGGGCATCTCGGGCAGTCGGCACCGCGGAAAAGCGCTTGTGCTGCGTCCCGAGCGCCTAGGCAGCCGAGTGCGTGGGGAGCAGAGTTGGCTGCAGCCTCACCCCGTGCGGCTCACTACTCCAGTGTCACCGGAGAGGCCGACGCTCCGGGCGGAGCCAAGTCCCGGACTGGATTACGCAGAGCGGACTCTCCTCCAGCAACCCCGCCTCCCTGGGCTGGCGTCTCCGACCCGAAGGAGAGCTGTGGTGTGTGCGAGGAAGAGGGAGAGGGATGGGGACGGCGCGAGTAAGCCAAAGGAAGGGGAGACTTGACACTGCCTGGCTGCAGGTAGAGCTTTGGACTGAGTCGCTAGCGCTGCTTCTAACCACCACAATTCCCCCGCTCCGGGGCGCACCCGGGAGGTCCCGGCGGGGGCGACTCCAGGAGAAGCCCAGCCCTCAGCCCTCGTCTCCCCACCCCCACATCTGCTTTAGCAAGAGAATTGGGGGGAAAAGGGAAGAAAAAGAAAAGAAATCCCAGACAGCATTGCTGAGCTCTGCCAAATCAGAAAAAAATAAATAAAAATAGACAGTGAAGAGCGAGTTACAAGAAAGAGTTTGCACATCGATTTTCTTAAATGGAAAAGTTTTAAAGGGACGGCGAACCTTTCTATTTCTGATAACTGTACCAGGAGGTAGATTCTAGAAGTGATGCACTTTCTTCCGGCCCAGATGAATTGGATATAAGACTGTGTGGTTAAAATTAGTTTCTCACACGCACTCGTTTATAGCACACGTTAAATAAACATATAAACTACGGGGTTGAGAACGTGGTTAACGACCGCTTCTGTTTAAAAATGTCTTAGTTAACAAAGTCCGCGGTGAGCATCGTTCTTAGAAATAAGTAAACTTTAGAAATAAGACTTAAATAATACCAAAGGGAATCCAGCAGCTTCTTGGAAAAGGGAAATCGCAACTATTTCCAAGGCTCTATTGTTATGAGAGCATGAAGAATGGCAGGCACAGCCTCTCTCCACTGCTTGGACTCACAATAGCAAAGAAGTCTTGCAGTTTATAGGCTTGTGCCAACTGGTCCAGCCACACCACAGTCCCCTCCCCCAGCCGCGGCGCTCTCGCCGCGGCGCCGGCTGCTCCCCGCAAGCAACTGCGCGCCTGGACTGCTGCTCCCAGAGTAGGTTTCGCAGATGGTGCCCACTGAGGCCGCAGCCTTCAAAGAAAGTAACGCTGGGTGGTCAAGCAGTTCCCGGAGCAATTTCTACTGTACGTTAAGTCAGCGGAGAAAAGCAAGAGAGGAGGAGAATCGGAGTCTCAAGACCCAGGTTGGCTGAGGAGCTTCAGATTAGAAATTGTACCTGTTCCCCAATTCGGTGCTAGTGTCACGTTCCCTGTATTCCATTCCAGCATGTGCAAAAATCTGCTCGTAGGTGCTCTGGAAAGGAAAAAAACGAATACGTGACAATGGCCTCCACATCTCCCCCGCCCTCGGGCTTTTTTTTTTTTTTTTTTTTCCCTCCCTAACAAAACCACCTGGGGAAAGGGTGGGAAGAATGATTAAAGGGGAAAATCAGTTTGCTTTTCTCCAAAACTACCAGCAGGGGTCGCTATCCCCAACCTTCCTAGGCCAGCAAAAGTCGATCCAGATCCGGGGTGGTTGGGGGGCGCGGCCCTAGGTGCGCGCGCAGCGCCTACGGCTCTGGGCGCGACTCTGGAAGAAGACTGGATCTGGGAGGTGGCGGCCGGCTTGCTCTGGCTCTCCCACCCAAGTGTCACCCTCCTAGCTCTGGGGCTTGGTGGGACAGCCTGCCACGGCGGAGGCTTCTCTAACACACATATTTAGGCTGGCGATAGGCAGATTCAGTGGCAATAGGTCCTTCGTCCGGTATCTCACCCCGCGCGGGTCGTCAAGGCTCCCTTTCCTCTTCGCTCCCCACCGCTGATTTACATGCTAATTATGTCTGGGAAAAGTTCTTTAATTGGCAGAATTAGGCAGAGCAAACGAATTGTTTCACAGACTGAACCAAATTAATTCCGGTTTAGCTCCTTCCCTTGGAGAAACAAACAATTAAGCTGTCTTGTTTGCTTTATGGATATATTGGAAGTGCCCCACATCGCGTTTCAAGATATTGTTTAAAGGGTAATTATTTTCAATATTAATACTTGCATGTTTAACTTGTAGTATCACTGAGCCACGAGGAGGGAGATTAAATTTACCTAATTCAAAAGTGTGGGATACAAGAGGGGAAGAATTTGGATTTACTTTTGACGGCAAGAAATACCACCCAGAATCTTACTGGCAATTATTAGACCCTAAAATCTCAGTATCCAATTAAGCGCCCGATATCCTGAACACGTGGCACTACTGTCATAACTGACAGAGAAAGGCTACACCAGGAACCAGGAAGAAAAGTCAACCACTAGATACCTCATAATGCCATTACCCCTTCGCAGCCTCGGGCTCTCCCAAAAGTCTGATTTAACTTTTCAGCAAAGTCGCTGCCCCCCCCCCCCCCGGCCGCAGCTCTTGCAGTCTGCAATTTACCCAGCTAGTCAAAAGAGAAGCAGGTGAGAGTGAAGAATCACAGAACCGTAGAACTTGAAAACTTAGATGGTTTTATAGTTTAGTGGCATGGTTGTGGAGTGTTTCACAAAGGCACCTGGGATTAGGCAACATGTTAGCTGGCCATCTTGGTGATTCTCTTACCTTTCTAGAACTGCAGTTGACCTACCTATCCCTGGGCTTCTAACATACTCACTTCCCAAGAATGTTGTAGATTAACCAACCAGTGTGAATGGATGGAGAATCTAGGACACTCACTTCCTGGTAAGCATTAACAAGCATCTGTCATCCTCTGCATCAGTCCTAAGGTCACATTTTATAGGGGTCACATGGAGGCCCAAAGTGAAGAGGTGGCTTCCCTTGTGTCAAGAATTAGGTCAGAGCTGGAAGCCTCCTTTAACGACTCCCTCAAATCACCTAAGACAGCTCCTTTAAAGAGCACATTTAGGCATTTGATGAGAATCTCGGTTTTAAAATAAAAAGCCAGCCCAGTGGTGGTGGTGCACACCTTTAATCCCAGATCTCAGAAGGCAGAGGCAGTTGAATTTCTGTGACTTCAAGGCCATCTAGTCTACAAAGCATGTTCCAGGACTGCCAGGGCTACACAGAGGAAACCATGTCTTGAAACAACTGCCCCCACACACACATACAAGGCAAATAAATGAACAATAAAATAAAAGGCCCAGGGTGGGGGTGGGGGGGAGGGTTGCTGCCATTCTGATTAGTTCCCTGTGGATATGAAGCCCCAGGGACCCCCAGGAGAGCCTGGAGTGGGGATCTCATTCACAACCAGAAACTTGTCTGTGTCCCATGCATCTTATTCGAACTCCTTTTCTATTTAAATCGGTGGTTTTGAAATCCATTTGCTATTAGAACTACCAGGATGCAATTGATGTCAAAGATGGGCCATGGGCATGAGTGTTTGTTGAACCTTCCCAGGCAATTCCAATGTGCAGCTTCACAGAACCCACTATCACAATGTATCCTGGGTATGTTCTGAAACATTACTCTCTCCAGTACTCTGTCTCCTGGATTATCTTTCCCTCTCTTCCTTTCTCCCTGTCAACCCCCCTCTTCAAAGTCCTACTCCACACTCAATAGCCAGTGCTGAATTATATTAAAACCAGCCTTCTCTGTTCTTGCACTGGATAACTATCTTATAATTATAATGATTAACCTCCTCCACAGGATGGAGCCCAGAATTTAAGAGACAAACCTTTAGATAGGCCTGTGGAAGTGCCTTCCTATGGTTGACCCAGAGCTCTGGGGAGAAAACTGTTGTTTGCCTACCTGTCTTTGCTTGTTGATTGTAAGTGCATCTGTTTGTTGTTGCTGCTGCCCGCCATCCTTCAGTAACACAAGTCCCAGCATCCCCAGCCTTCCCACATGGATAGAGGACCAGAAGCACTCCAGGAATTTCCCAGGCCTTCAGGCCTCAGATTGGGATGGCCTAGACTTCTTCTCATCAATATGTAGACAAGCCCTCCCTGGGTCCCCTATTCCTTTAAGGCCACCTGTGTTTTCCTCTCCTCCAAAACCGAGTGTCACCAAAGAAGGTCACCAATTGATCACCTTGTCTATCTGCTCATTTGTTCCTTTGCTGTCTGTTCCTAAGAATCCATCAACAAGGTTTTCCCTAAATTCTTCAGTTCATCCAATGCAGTGGGTATTTTAAGGTTTTCATTTCGTTTGAGTTCTCAGCAGAGTGAACAGTTATTTCTCCTCTTGTGAAGCCCTTTCTGCTCCTGACTTCTGGGACACACTGCCCATCTCCTGCTTCCCTTCCTACTTACCTTTATGTTAAAAAAAATCCAGAAGATCAAAAGATATGGAATTATAACCAACATCAATTTTTATCACTCAGAGCTAATAATTGATCACATTTTGTCATATTTGTTCCCCTTCTTTTTTCTTCTTTCTTTTCCTTTTCTTAAGAAATAAGACATGGTTATATGGCTTAATTTTCTGGCAGGAGAGATGGCTCAGAGGTTAATGGCACTTGCTGCTCTTTCAGCATCCATATGGCAAATTTGTATGTGTGTGTGTGTGTGTGTGTGTGTGTGTGTTGTGTGTGTGTGTTCTAAAAAGCTGGACTCCTCCTTTCTCTGGAGGGCCTGTCTTCATACTACTTCTGCTTGCAACTTTCCCTTTGTCATGTGACAAAAACATCTACAGGTGTCTGCATCAAATCTTCTACTTCAAGAGAGACTTCCCTGATACTGTCTGCCTGTGTGCGTGCGTGTGTGTGTGTGTGTGTGTGTGTGTGTGTGTGTGTGTGTGTATGCACATGCCCACATTCACATACACTCACACCTCATTATTCATTCATTCATTCTCAAAAGACTTGATATGTTTACTTCGTATAACATATCCAGCATCACATCCAGAGATAAGATCCTGTGCAATAGTCTGTTGAGAGCTTCTCTGTCCTGTTTGATTAGAAGCCTTGAGCCCTAGGACAGTCTGATTTTAGCTCTTATCTGCAGCACCTAGCAGGCAGCAAAAACTCCATTCATAAAGGAAGGGTTGAACTAGTAAAAACAGCCGAGTTCCTTTTCAAGGATTCCATACTATAAGGAATCGATCATTGGGCAAAAGGGCAGCACTTAAAAATGAACACTAGAAACCAATTACACCCTTCTTATTTTGTGATTCTAGATCTAATGACAAATAACTGCTACCTTACAGTATCTGGCATTTTGCAGCGAAGAAAAAAGACCTTAGAGACACAGTGCTAAGTACATATCAGGATGCATGGGAATAGGGAGCAACTTAACTCTAAGGGACCCATGGGCAGGAGGTGAGGCTGAGATTTGAGTCCACTGGGTGTGATGCAAGTGGGGTTTTCGAACAGTGATTTACTGTCTGCCCGTCTGTGAATAGTTGCACCCTGATGTCTCCCCCAGGGCTTAACAATCACTCCACTGTATCACAGCAAAGCCTTCCTCCCTTCCCTTCACATATCAAATTATTGTTTGCAAGATTAAGAGAATGTTAGATTAGAAATAAGATAATGAACAATGTGTGTTAAGTAAACCAGAACTCACAACTCTATTTCTCTCTCTCTCTCTCTCTCTCTCTCTCTCTCTCTCTCTCTCTCTCCCCCTCTCTCTCTCTCTCTCCCTCTCTCTCTCACACACACACACACACACACACACACAAGCCCTTTGGATGCAGTTGTGTTCGTTACCAAGCGAGCGTTGTCTTTGGCTTTCTTTTTTCCAGCCTAACCTTGCAATCACTCTTCTTCCTAATATTTAGTCTTAATGGTATCTACTTGAATATGAGTTTGTTTAAATGTGTAATTACCTAAATGTAATTTATCCTACTCAAAATTAGATCAATTGACTGATTGAATACCACTTTTTAATTTGCCATTTGGGCAGAGGAATGATGAAAATTAAAATACACTCATTTATGAGACACACTTCAAGGCCTTTGTTTCATAGAAGCCCAGCTAGAAGAGAGGATTATGCGGGCACATAGATGATCAGAGGCCAATGCATGCTTCAGGTTGTGCCACTTTCCGTTTTTATACCAGGGAACTGTATTGATACCAGCTGAGAGATCTTTCCAGGCTGTTTTTGGTGAATGTGTGTTGAGGAGTCATCTCATACCCAGAAAAATGATGACAATACAGTGTTACCTTTGCATTAACATGAAAGCTGTAAGCCGCAATAGTGGAAAGGCGAACTGTCTCCCAAAAGTTGTCTTTTGGTATCCACACATGTGTCCACAGACACTTATTCACACATATGGATAAACACGTGTAATTAAAATATGATAGGTTTGGATTTTAACTAAGCTATAAAAATAATACTATTGAATATTTAATGAGACTCAGAAAAAGATACCCTAGATGAGGATGACTATACAATAGAATGTTTTCATTAACTTTACTTGAGATTTTTGTACTTGGGACAAGTCTCTAGTTAATTGTTCTATAAAAACACTAGCTAGATCGAAGAAGAGTTTCCAGGTCTAACCCGTAGGCTGAAGTGAGTGGAACCAACACCATGTAACTCTGTACACCTCAGAGTCAGGTGATCCAGCCACTGGGACTTCCTGTCTGATTTGTAAACCTCTCCATCAGATAGCAATTGAAATGAGGATATTATAGCTTAGCATCTGAACTGAAAATCTACATGCCTGTTTTCGTAAAAGTTATTGTGTTGTGTGAGCTGCATTTGAGCAGCAAGGGCCTCATTCTCTCCCTGCCTCAAAGCAACCGAGTCACTTCCTTTGTTAAACAAGTCCTCAAAGGCTTTTCTTTTAGTGGAGCACACTTTTGAAAGTCCCTAGCCCATGCTTCTTCCTCACTATTGTTCCCTCTGCTCAAATGTTTGCATTAGTAGAGCCCATGCCTTGACTTTTCCTTTTTTGTTTTGTTATATTCCTTGCTTTAGGGAATTCCCCTCCTTGTTCCTTAATTTCTCAGTCAATGTATACCTTATTTTAGGGTTTGTTTTCTTTGGTTAACTGCTTGCTATCTTTCTTCCAAATGCAAGGTACTAAGAATGTTGCACTCCAGTAGTGATACACTCCTGTGGGCCAAGAATCACCCTGTTGTCTCAGCTCCTGCTAGAGCTCTATGGACTCCACACCCTATCATTGAAGGATGCTGTCCTTTGGCTACCCACAACCCCATCTTTCTCTTTTGTTACATACTCTTCACCAGAAAATCCTGTGGCATGTCTTTAAACTTGATCCAGAATTTTAGCATGCTACCTTCCATTATTACTGCATGGGTCTAAGGCACCACTATCTTCCACTGAGTGCCCAACAGTCCAGACTACCTGGCCTTTTTACCAAATGTCTGGGCTCATTACCTCCTCATTTCCCACTTCTCACTCCACTTTGACCTTCCTGTCTTAAGCACCTATGCACCTAAGGCTTTCCCTCTCTCTTTCTCAAATTCCACTTCCCCTGGAGGCCTCCTTATCTCCAGCAGATTCTTACTGAAGGCTCCCAACTTGACAATTCCATCGCCTCTTCTACTCCTTCCACCATTCACCCTCTTGTAGCTTCCATTGACATCTGACTTCATACTTATTTGCTTATTTGTTTGCTATCCGTTTCCTGCCAGTCTATCATGAGCTTCTTAAGGTTAATAAATAAATAAATAAATAATGAAATAAATAATGAAATTAAATAAAAAAAAAGATACTGAGTTTGAGATTAGACTGGTCTACATATAGTTTCAGGACACCCAGAGCTGCATACCCTGTCTCATAAACAAAACAAAAGAACAAACAAACAAAAAACCTGACTCTTGTCACTTGCTCCCATCTCTCTGGCAATTACAGCAGTGACTTACACATCCAGTATTTGTGATAAACTTTTGTTGAGCAAATGAGTGTGTAAATATAACATCATGTTTAATGCCAGTCACAGTAAGGCATGAGGTAATGTCTAGAGAAATTGCATAGCTTCAAGTCAAGAAATCCTTCAACTATAGAGCTTTCTTGACTGTATGTCTTGGTCTAATGTTAGACTAGACAATTACAGTCTATTTTCAAAATAATACCGTTTTCTTGGGAAGATGGCCATTGTTTAGTTATAAGAGTAAGGATGGATGCTGTCAAGATTCAAGCAATCAGACCCCAAGTGGCATGGTGAGTATTTTGGATTATTAGGCATGGTTGGTTTGTCAGAAGCAAGTTTTTCCTGGCTTTCTCTTGTTTCCTTCCAGGTCAGGTCAGCCATGGAAATGAAAATTCCTTTTCCCTAATTTGATTCAGGGAAAATAAGACCCCTCTTTCTCATAGCTGGTCATAAAACCTAGAAAAAAGTACTCTTGCTTCCTCTCCTTTTTGTGTGAAGTGGCCATAAAGTAATTCCCTAACCCACCTTGCCTGACAGTCACTCTAAAACCCTTATTAGCTCAGGAGGAAGGAATGTCACACAGAGATCCCAAGAAGAATTGGAATAAATGGACCCAGCTGGGTTTTCATTTGGTCCATTATTCTTAGGTTAGGACTTTTTGTGTAATCTCATTCTCCATCCCATACATTTCTCTGGATGAAACACAAAAATAGAGCTTTCTTTGGGTCTTTGCATCTTTATTTCTGAAGACTGCCCTGCCACATAAAGCCAGTTAATGTCTTTCTTTTGCTAACCTGTCATTATTATAAATATGGTAGGTGAGGGAGGAAAAAAATCTCAAAAGCTCACAGCCTTCTGCCCCCATGGGTACCTAAGAGAGGAGGTTAAGAAGGAGGATGCTTGCTCTGGATGAGCAGGTAGGTCTTTTCTCTCTAATTCGGCTGTTCTCAACGTATGTATGTGTCATGACTCCTTTGAGGTTGAGCAACTCTTTCATAAAGGTCGGATATTACATATCCTGCATATTAGATATTTACATTATGATTCACAACAGTAGCAAAATTACCGTCATGAAATAGCAATGGAAATGATTGTATGGTTGGGGTCACAACAACATGAGGGACTGTATTAAAGGGTTGCAGCTTTAGGAAGGTTGAGAACCACTGTGCTAGTTGATGGCTGTTTCAGCCCTTTATGTGCATAGATCAGAGTAGGAAGTTAGTGTTATAGCCACCACCCAGACATCTGTGTTAGTCAGGTGAGTGGAACAGGAACTTATTTTCTCAGGGGTCTAGAGATGGGAAGTCAAAATAATACATTTAGCCAGTGATAATGATTCAGTTGTGGACTTAACTCCTGGCCTACAGATCAGTATCTTCCTCTGTGCCTGAAGGAGAAGGAGAAAGGAAGGAAAGACAGAAACAAAAGAAAAGACGAGGAAGGTAAGAAGAAAAAGGAAGGAAGACAGCCAATGGTAAGATGCAGTCTGATTGGTGGGAAAGGTAGCATATGAGATGAAAGTCCACAGGGTTAAGACCCAGAAAACACAGATGGCCTGGACAACTGTGAGCCCTAGTGTTCTGAAATGGTCCATTTGAAATCTTCAGTGCTGCTCACAAAGATTGCTTCAGTCTGTAAACCAGGGAGCTTCATTTGGGACATGTACAGTATCCCTTTGGGGTGTCCCAGAATCTCCTGGTTCCCTTCTGTAACTCAGGCTTGTGCCAGCCTGACCTGTGTATGAGGCTCACCTTGGAATTATACTGGGTGTCGAATCAGGGCACTGGTCACAACGACACACTGCTAATAGAAAGATAACTTGATAATGTGTAGAGATTTTAATGGTCAAAAGTAAGAAATCATCATAGCAGCACACTACAGAGTTGAAATTCTCCCCAACATTGGAAATTGTCCTAGAACTTTTGGGAGTCATTGGACCACTTAGACATTAGAAAGACTCTAATATGCAAGTATTTTCATTAGCCCACTTCAATGGACAACGCAAATGAGGCAAATGGGTATTACGGCGGGCTGGCCAAGGGCTAATGTCTGAAAGTGACTCAGGCCATCAGTGACCACTCACTCCAGCTGCAGTATGTTAGTGCAGGAGCAACAACCTCCTCATATGGTCCCTTATTTCTGCTTTTTTGAAAATTATACAGAAGTCCAAAATATCTTTGTGGTGTGTGGTGTTTAATGCTGCTGGTAATTTAACAAAACAGAAGTTGGTTCTGAATGCATCTAATGTTACGGCAAATCTTCCCTAACAGTGTCAGCAAATTGTCTACACTGGAATACAGACTCATTCAACCAAAAACCAAAGTATTGGAAAATTTTCATTATAAAACAGAAAAAAAGTAAAACCACAGAGGTTGATAATTAGATTTGTAGAGAAGGTGATTGGCTCGTTGAGAGGGATCAGTGTTAAAGTAAGCTTTTATTCCAGTTTAATGTTTGATTTTGCTAAAATTTACACTGGCAACCTGTATTCATTTTATGGGGAATGAGGGCACCCTAAGCCAGTGGTTCTCAACTTGTGGGTTATGACCCCCTCTGAGGGATGAGAAGACCCTTTCATAGGAATCACCAAAGACATCAGAAGACAGTTACTACATTCTGGTTCATAACAGTAGCAAAATTACAGTTATGAAGTAACAATGAAAATAATTGTATGGTTAGGGGTCACCACAACATATGAAGAACTGTACTGAAGGGTCGCAGCATTAGGGAGGTTGAGGACCGCTTCCCATTGGCTCTGTCCTTTAGGTCACTTCAGAGGGGCTGGCATGGTAGTGTTCACATGTAGCTTGGTCCAAAAGCAGTGAGCTATGAGGAGGACTCTCCATTTCTGGCAGGAGGTTCCAACAAGTCAGTTTTCCCCACTGGACAGCTGGCAGTCGATTAAGAAAATGATAATGAAGCCCTTGTCTTATAGCACTTTCAACACAATCCGAGGTTGTGACACATCTAAAACAAAAACAGAATATGAGACCTAAGTTTCAACCTTGGGACACAAGAGACCTTCTGAAGACATGGAAGACAAAAGCTATCACAGGAAAAATATCAGAAAATTTGGTTATTTCAAGAAATTAACACTAAGTCCAAATATGCCATAGTTGCAATAAGGCTGGTGGCTGATTGGGAGGATGTATTTAGGACCCAATTAACATGTAGGAAGTCATAGAGACTGGATAAGTTTTTTTGTTTTTGTTTTTTTTTTAATGATAGGAATAAAATGAGCAAATGACATAAAAAAGCAATACTTAGGAATGCTGTTGGCCAATGCATAGCCTAGAACACACTGTACTGCAACATCACTCAGAAAAATACAGGTTTAACCAATAAGATAACTTTATTTTTTGTACCATCAAGATAGGCAAAGAATGTGTGTTTGATAATATCAGTGTTGGCATGGATGATCAAGGAGCCACCTAGCAAGGCTCTGAGTCAGTTTAGCCATTTTGAGCAGCAATGGAGCATTCTCTGTTGAAACTGATAGTGTGTATATGTTACCATCTCACTTTGAGAAACAATCAGATTTAACATCCGGGAGCACTGGTGTCATTGACTAATTGTTTGCAACTATAAAAAGAGTTTACATGTGAATGTTTAGTAATATGATGTCAATTATTTAAAATAGTTAATTAGGTGTGGCGATCATGTTTTAGAATAGCATACAACAGTTAAAATTTAAAAAGGCATTTCAAAGAATAAAAACATCTTAAAAATATTTAAAATCAATATAGTATCTGTACTGCTGTGAACATTCATCAAGGTAGTATATATGCATATAAAATGTACATATGTATATATGCAGTAATATATATATATATACATATGTATGTATATATATTAAAGTTTATGTACAGGAAGATTTTTTTAAATCATCTCAGAGCAAATATAATTTAATAAAATCTATTACTTTTTTTCACTATCAGGAAAAATTTGTATCTAAGAATACATAATGTTCTTATGAACTAAATATTTGGGTCTTTCCAAATACATCTGTACAGATTTGTATAGCAATTTCTGCCTAGGTGGAATGTTCCATTCTACAGAGAAATTTGTTAAGATCTGGGATATTCTGAAGTCAGGCTTACTAATGCTCAGGAAGTAAACAGCCCAGAGCTTCACAAGTCCACAAAACTGACCAGGTAAGCAAGGCCCTCCCTCCTCAAGCTTGTATACACAGTTAGGACCAATGACAGGCACTCCCACACAGCCCCAGTTGCAAAGAGGCTACCTGCAGAGTCAGTCTCCAAGATTTTGAGCTGCCTGCAGACTGTGCTGTGTGAGCACCCATGCAGTGAGCTCTTGGGAAACACTGGTTTTTGAGTCATTCCTGCTCCAGTAAGCATTCATCCACACTTCTGCAAGTGACCATGATGAAACTCATTGGCTCACCATTCTAGACTTGGTGGTATCCTTTCTGTGGCTCCCTATTTGGGGTGAATAGCCATTTGTTCTTATCTTTCCAGAATAATGTCTCATCATAATCCTTAACCCAAAAATGGTTGCATTCGGAGTAAGGAAGTAATCCAATTTACTGATGCCAGAAGGGATATGGGTACAGCCAGATCCAATGGGATTATTGCTTTATATTATGGAAATCTCTCTATCTTGTGATTCCTCTCCCCCAACACACACCAAGGAATGGACTCTTGAGGACAAAATGAGAAGGCAGTTGGCTGGCTCTGGGTCAAAACAGGAGCCAAACCCTGTGAGAATCCTGATCTTATACTTTCCAATCTACAGAAGTGTGAGAAAATAAATTTCTGTTGATTTAGGCACTTGGTCTAGGGAATTCTGTTATGGTGGCTTGAACAGGCTAATATAGTTGTCACAGAGGAATTTAGGCTGGGCTGAAATGATAGCTGTCATTTTCTCAGATTGTAGAAAGGGGATGTATTCATGTATTACTTATGTGGTTGACTTTTAAAAGTCAATTTTCCCTTCCCTGATCTTCTATAACCACCCTTCTCCATTCCACCCACTCCTGACTGGGCAATATTAATCAAGGCACTGACCAACATCTACAGTACTTTCTGATCCTCCCAGCAATACTTTCCAAGAAGATAGCTCTTTGGGTCCAAGGCCAGACAGTAAATCCTGCCATAAACTCCCTAGAAATGCCATGCATCTAACAAGAATCCCTGGAGGTCACACCAGTAGAGTAAGGGAGTATGATTTGATAGGGAAGTTTATGGCAAAGAGAATTCACTTTCTCTTTCCACTAGAAAAGGCTCCACTGAAAAAGTCATTATCTTCGAATAGTATGTGATATGTTCTGTGTGTTATCTCAATATTGATGGCTAGTATTTACTGCTTCATCAGTACATGGTGGGCACTTCTAAACATTTAGACATACCTCATGAATCTTTGAAACACGACCTATGAAGAAGTTAAGATAATCTTCCTTTAATCATAGACATTTCTTGTTAAAAATACTTGTTAGAATTCACTATTATGTCAATATTGTAAGAAATTAGAAGTGAAAGAACCTCCCCATTAGTCTCCCTCCAAACACATGACTGTTATTCTTAGAGACTCCTTTTAGAGATTTAGCTATATTCTTACATATGGGGGTCAGAAGAAGTCCCGAGGGGCTTCATTCCTGAGTTAACATGTGTTGCTGACACAGACATGGCCATATCAAAGATCTTAGACTCAGACACAAAGAAAAATGGCAACGCCTTCCCTCCCGTGTGTGGATGTTAAGAGTGTGTGCAGAAAATATCCACCATACCTTTCTCTCCCTGGGATGCTTACAGTCAGAAGACTGCTCTTCCACAGAGACTGCTCCTACCAAGATTAGCTGAACCTGTGTCCTGGACCCAACTGTATACCATAAACCCCATCTCCATGTTATTGGGTGTAATAAGCCTGCCTGCTTGTTCAGCTGTATGAAATAACCCAGCCTCCCTGTTTACTTCTTTATTTCACTATGATGAGTTTTTGCAGTGCTGTGGTTTCTCCATCAGAGATCTCAGACAGCTGGATCCCAGCCTTTCTGTGCATCTTTCTGTCATTTCTCTTTCCTTTAGCACATCCACTCAGGTCCATCCCTGGAGCCTGCTGGATTTGGCACTTACACATTTTGTGTAATCAAAGGGTGTATATACTTTTGTAGATAGCAGATCCAACTTAGCATGCTTGTTATATACTCTTCATAATTGCCCTTTAATGAGCACTCAATATTTCATTCAATTGTTGTGCCATAATTTACTTATTTATTCCCTTGTGGTTGGCATCTAGACCATTTCCAACTTGTAAGCGTAGATAATGTTGAATAGATATTTTTACATGCATACATTTTTAAATTTACGTTATTTCCCTGTTGTAACTCCTCAAGGGGATAACAGAATCATCAAATATAAGTACATTTTTAGGACTATTGATCAATAGCTTTGCAAAGCCTTGTGCCCAGCAATGATGCCACCAGTCATACATAGATATACCAGCTTCATAGCATCATTGTTGGCTTTGGCTAGCATCATTGCCAGATTTTTCTTGATATAAAGATCTCAGAAGGATGTTCCTCAGAACTTCTGAGTCTTCTTAGGAAAACCATAATGACACAGGAAAGGGCTCAGCATCCATTCCTTTTCTGCAGGAACAGCATTTGAACTCTTCTACTTTACTATGCAAACTGACCATGGTCACATAGTCACTGACAAATCTCTGTCCCTGTGCCTCTCTACATCTCTTATTCTCTTTGCCTGTATATAAAACCCTGTAGCTTGTTACCATTATTGTTTATAGGCTAGCTCTGTCTTAATTATTAACCCATTTCTACTTATCTAAGTATTTCCACGTGGTCATCTTATGGGGAGCTGCCGCCAGCATCTTCTTTCTCCATGTCCTCCATCTTGACTCCTCCTAAATACTTCCTCTTTCTTCCTTCTAGTCTCCTAGCTCCGCCTATCTAGTTTCCTATTGGCCAACAGGACTTTATTAATTAACCAGTATGAGAAACATATTTACAGAATAACATCTTCCATCATCTTCTCTTTTCTGTCTAAAATAAAAAGAAGGGTTTTAACCTTGACATAGAAAAATATATCATACAACAGTTATCAAATAAGAATCACAGTTAACAATATTTAGTCCATTAACATTTTGTAAGACTTAAAGAAAATATCATCTATCCTATCTTTGTGAGTCTAAAGTCCTATACGTAATTTATCTTTAATCCTAACTAAGGAAAAGGGATTTGTTTTGCTGTAGACAGAGATTTGCGCGGCTCCTTTAAGGGAGGTTTCCAAAATGAGCATAAGTGGCAAAAACTATCTTGCTTTTAAAGAGCTCTGCTAACAATTCATTGGTGTGTACGAGAGCTGCAATGAAGGTTTACACTGTGTTTTTAAAAATATGCTGGCTTGAGAGAGAAAAAGAAACAAGATACAATGGTTTAAAAATAAAAAAAGTAAAATGGATGGGTCTGGTGGCGCATGCCATTAATCCCAGCACTCAGGAGGCAGCGGCAAACAGATCTTTGTGATTTCAAAGTAAACCTGGTATACAGAGGGAATTCCAGGACAGATAAAAGTTACACAGAGAAACCCTGTCTCAAAATATGTAAAAATAGAAGTAGAAGACATAGAGTAATAAAAAAGCCACGTAAAGATGGAAAGCACAGAGAAATTTTGGATACTCTACGCGATTCTGTTGTCTTTAAATTATTTGATTGCTGAGAAAATAACAACTACTGATAAAAGAAATGCTGCTGGATTAATTCAATTTATATATTTTAAAAATGCTTTGACTCCAAAATTTAAGTCTAAGGACAAGTTACTGAGGAAAAGGATTTCTATTTTTGTCTCCACAGAAAATGAAAAGCTGTGGATTCCTTTAAGGTCAATTTTGTAATATGTATATGTATATGTATATTTATATGTATAAATGTATATTTATATGTATAGCCCTAACCCCTAACCATAACCCTAATCCCTAACCCTAACCCTAACCCTAACATATAACATGTATAGTATATGTATATGTATATGTATATGTATATGTATATGTATATGTATATGTATATTTCTCCTCTTGTTTAGGTATTGTGTTTATATAGCTCATTGGAAAATGTAATGTATAATTTAGTACAGATTAGAGAATTACTTATGATAGTCAAAACTTGGAATTAAGTTAGTTAGGATTTCTAGATATGCAGAGATGTATTTGAGATGAATAGGCATTCTTCAAACCTTTCAAAGACCTACAGAATATGGCATTTAAAATGGTTTAGGGTTTTCTTGACAGTGAGGCACAACTGCTCCTGACAACACCACCTGTGTCAGAAAGAAAGATGGACATCGAAGAAACACGTAATGAAGTTTGCTTCTATATGGCAAGACTAGCCATTTGGACAGGATACTGTTCTTGTCTAGACTGACTATATGCTGAATAAACTGGATGTGCAGGACCCACAGAAAAGTGACTGCTGATGCAAAATGGACATTGCTACAGGATTCCTGCTTCATGGAAAAGGCAACCAGACATTCTGCAGGACACAGAGAAAAATGACTGACGAACTGCCAATACAGATGGACAATTTAAAGTTTCCTGCTTTGTTGAGGAGTCTGGAGACACACTGTGGCCTATGGGCTGAAGATAGAACATTACAGAAGAACTTCAGGTGACTGAACAGGCAGTGCATTGTCTCTGTCATTTCTAGAGTTTATATATTATCCTTCTGTGGTCTTTGAAGGAGTTTTAGACAGATAGTTATGGTTATAGTTTTCCTTAGGATTAAAGATAAGTTACATATAGGACTTTAGACTCACAAAGATAGGATAGATGATATTTTCTTTAAGTCTTACAAAATGTTAATGGACTAAATATTGTTAGCTGTGATTCTTATTTGATAACTGTTGTATGGTATATTTTGCTATGTTAAGGTTAAACCCCTTCTTTTATTTTAGACAGAAAAGAGAAGATGATGGGAGATGTTATTCTGTAAATATGTTTCTCATACTGGTTAAACAATAAAGCACTGTTGAGCCAATGGGAAAGCAAGATAGGTGGGGCTAGGAGCCAAGGAGGAAAGAGGAAGTGGTTAGGAGGAGTCAAGATGGAGACCTGGGAGGAAGAAGATGCCGGGGGCAGCTCCCGGATAAGATGATCACGTGGAAATACTTAGATAAGTAGAAATGGGTTAATAATTAAGTCAGAGCTAGCCCATTAACAATGATAGCCACTGGCCCACAGGATTGTATCAAATACAGAGTCTCAAGAGTGTTGTTTGGGGCTCACGTGGTGGTGGGACCGTGGCGGCAGGACCGGGAGGCTGGCGGGGAGGAACAAAGAACCTGCCAGTAACAAAATCCCCTCACCTTCTTCTCTCTCTTACTCTTTTCTGTTTACTCTCCCATTCCCATATCCCTACCCCTACATATATAGATACTTTCAAACATGGCAGAATGAATCTAGCAACAGAAAAGCAACGCTGGTAGACACAGTACGTCCTGTGACAGAGCTAGGAGCTGTAGATCCAGCTGGATTTGATCCCTGGTATCTTGAAATAGGGATCAGTAGGGAGAGTTAAATAACTTGGGATTAATGACAAAGGTTTGCCAGTCAAAGAATCATATAGAAGCTGAGATCCAATCAGAGGGCTCTGTCAGGCCAGAAGATTTGGTTTTTGGTTTCAAGTTTTTGGTTTTGACTTCTGTTTTTCCAAATAATAGGTTAGCCAAGATGCCTGCTCACTTGGAAGCCCCTCTTTCTGTTTCTCAGAAGATGTCATCAAGTAGGTGGCCGATAGTTTTCAGTTCTTAAACCAATAAGTCTACCCTCTTGCTTAAGTCAATTTGAGATATGCTATAGTTCAGTCTGTCATGGAGGAAACCTTGAGACAGGAACCTTTGAGGCAGCAAACTTGAGGCAGCTGGTCAATGTGTCCATAGTCAGGAAGCAGAGAGATGAGTGTTAGCATTCATTCATCTTTTCCTTTATGCTCAGTCCTCAATCTGTAGCCACTAAAAGATGCTGCCCTCACCTCTATTAATCTAATCTAGATAAACCCTGGCAGACATGCCCAGAGGCATATCAAGTAGGTGACTGTAGATCCCACCAAGACTGTTGACTTGGGTTAATACTGGTTCCCAAGCCAGCATTATTGGCAACTAGCATACCATCCCCTACATACAGGTTAATAACATTATTAAAGTGTTCTTATCTTATTATTTCATGTGTATGGCTATTTTGCCTACATGTTTGCCTGTGCCCATGTGCCTAAGGAGGCCAGAAGATATTGGATCTCCTGGATCTGAAGTTACAGCTGGTTGTGAGGTGCCATGTGAGTCCTGGAAATTGAACCTAGGTCTACTGAAGAATAACCAGGCTAGTGTTTTAAACCACTGGGCTATCTATCCAGCCCTAATGCATCATTATATAAGCTTGGGGTTGAAAGTCTAACACCACAGGGATGGATCTGTTCCAAGCTACTCTTCCTACACTGTTGTTGACCCAAATCAGTGTTGTTGTGAGCCACCACCTTCAAGACATACAAATCTGAGCATTAAAACAGGCTACAAATCAGTAAATGTGTCACATGTAGGACAACAGTTCAGAAAGTGCCGAGATATTAATATTACCATGTCAACATTATAATAAGTAAGTTAAACATTTGCACACTTTAGCCAAGGTTTTGAGAATAGATATAGTGTGTTTAGATGTAGTTGCACTCATTCCTAACCTATTAGGAATGCATTTCTCCATTTGCATACTCTTTGTCCCCAAGCCTAAGGAGGAACTTGAGCACAGGAACTTGAATTCAGAGGGAGGTCTCCGATGACTCACTGGATTCTCAGCAGCTTTATTCCACTGATTATGTTCTTCCCATCTTTTGATATTTCTGAAGTATATATATCACAGAGAATCTGTTTGCTGTTCTGTATGCCTTTTCACATTGATCAAGGAAGGGGCTTGCAGATTTTAATTAATTCTAATGAAAAACTGCACCGTTTGTCTACTGTTTGTGGAAGTCTGTCATGGTCTCACCCCAGGCACAAATGACTAATTTCCATCCACCAGACAGCCTTCTCTCCACCCAGATTTGCCCTGGGACAATGCAAAATCTGAGTCCCTTCTAAATTACACAGAGGTCTTGTTTTAAGGCCGCATTTCTTTAACACTGACTTTTAGACAAATTGCTTTTCATGGAGTTAGGTTCTTTTCCCCCGACACTTCGGAAGCCTTTTGGACAGAGTGATTTTAAAGTCTGTCCATGTGTGGTGATACCTGAGTGCACCTTCTGTTCCCCAGCATTTCTCTGAGAATCAGATCCTGATGCTTAGTTCCTATCTGACACTTCGTGCATAGGTAGCATGACTCAAATACAACTAACATTCAGCCTTATTTCTTTCTGTGTTAGAGACCCCAAGATTCTTCTCAGTGCCTCCTCCCAGTCACAACGAGTCTATTAGCAATACCTCCATGTTAGGTCTCTAAAATCTGTCACATCTCTCTCATGTTTGACTGCCACCACCCATGTTTTTCATTGTTTTACTGAAACAGCCTCCAAGCTAATCTCTTGTGTGCATGCCTACCCCTGCCAGCAAGGAAGATGAGACTCCGGGAAGATCTTCTTCATGCATTTTTAATCAGGATCCTTGAACATGCTTCCTCTGACCCGCGAGAGCCTGGGGGACCCCTGCACAGGCTTAAATACCCTTGCGCTAACCAACCCCAGTGAGATACGTGGACCCTGCAGATAGGCTACTCTAACGCAGAAGCAGACAGGCTGAACAGACTTAACCAAATTAGGGCTTGTTTATGCCAGAGAGCGCTCACCCTTGGGGAGGTGGAAGGCGGAAGCCAGGGCCATCTTTAAGGCGCGGCACTTTGCAGCTCTCTACATCTTGGAATCTGCTCTTGTTCCCTTCTAACTTACTATTCATATTGTGTACAGAATAAAGACACAGATTGCAACATATCACCTCATTGCATTAAACCATCCAGGAATTTGCTGACCTTAAATCTGTAAATCTTAAATCTTGTATGATCTACAAGACTTACATAATCAGCCTAGGCTTCCCTCTTCTATCATCTTCCCTATTTTCTTCTCAGTGCTTAACATCTGAAACACATGAAAACCATTCAATAAATGCCTGCTCCTCTTCACGTGATGAGAACTTAGTGTACTTTTTTGTTATATTCCCATCCTCCAGCTAAAACATCACTGTAGATTCCTGGGCCATGGTGGCCCATGCCTTTAATCACAGTGTTTGGGAGGCAGAAGTAGACAGCTCTCTGAGTTTGAAGTTAGCCTGATCTACAGAGCAAGTTCCATGACAACATGGGCTATGCAGAGAAATCCTGTCCTGAAAAACTAAAACCCAAACAAACAAAAACCAAAAAAAGTCTGTAGAAACAAAGACCTAACTTTTTTGTCTTATCCTTTGTTCTAATTTTGTCATTACAGTAGTGGTTTGTTGTTATTGCTTGTTTGTAGGGTTGGGGATCAAATCCTCGGCCTGCTATGTGCTAGGCAAATGCTATATGACCACACCATGGCGGCAGCTCCTCATCCTTTATTCTTAATAGAATTAGGGTTATCAGGAATTACAGGAGAATTAGCAAAACTGCCAGGTATGGTAGCACATTCTTTAATATACAGTACTAGGGAGGCAGAGGCTAGAGGGGCTCTGTGAGTTCAAGGCCATTCTGGTCCACAGGACATCAAGGACTACATAGTGAGATCTTTGTCTCAAAAAAAACAAAACAAAAAAAAAAACAAAAAAAAAAAAAAAACAAAGAAGCAAAAAGGCTGTCAAAATGGATTGATAGTGTACAGAATAATAATTTTATATCAAAAGATACAGTGTTAAATGTAAAATTCATGAAAGAAAATTAGGTATGTAGCACAATATTATCTACATAAAATTGTATGCAATCAGTAATGCAATATACATTTTGTAAAAGCATAAACAAAAACATACCCATTAAATGTATTGGATTGGCTGCTCTAGCAAGGAGTAGGTAGATACAGGAAATAAAGTAGAAAAATAGCTAAAACAAGAGGGAAAATGGTTGTTAAATGATGAATGATTTCTATAAATGGAATGAGACTCGGCAGTGGGTAAGCATAAAATTTTAAGGAATGGCTATATAAAAAAATAAAATGAGTTTATAAACATTCATTCATTAGTGTATGTCCTGGTTGGTTTTGTTGTCAACCTGACACACCTGGGAAGAGGGAATGTTGACTGAAGAATTGTCCCTGTTAGATGGACAGTAGAGGAGGGCCTAGCCCACTATGGGTGGTACCATCCCTGGGCAGGCGAGCCTGGGATATACATGAAAGGTAACTTAGCATGAGCCTGGAAGCAAGCCAGTAAATAAAATTCCTTGATAGTCCCTGCTGCAGTTCCTGCCTTGAGGTCCTCCTGCCTTGCTTCCTTCAATAATGGACTGTGACCAGGAAGCCAAAGAAATCCTTCCCTCCTCCAAGTTGTTATCAGTATTTTAGCACAGCAACAAACTGGGTCTGCTGGGGATCCCCTTCAAGGCTGTTGAGAATTAATGTGGATGGGACCAGGGTTGTAATACAAAAGGCTCATAGCAGAGACCAGGAAAAAAAATCTTGACTCTCAATGTCACAAACATTCCAAATAAGTGTTCAAAGTTGTCCCTACTGAGTTGTAATATTCTTAGAAAAGTAGTTCCCAGATCCAGTTTTGCTGATCTCCAAAAAAGATCTAGGCATGTCCCAAAATTCTTTAAACAAAGTTTATTTTTAGCTCGCTTTAATTAGGACAAGTAAATATATGTCATGAAGCACTTTAAAGAGAAAAATGGATGATCGCATTTTATTAATGAGCCTAGAGAGGGAATATTAGCTTGCCACTCAACTCTGTATGAAACAATTAACATTTTTAGGCCATTAAAAAAATTCTGAGAGTAGGTCAATGGCTCAATGGATTAAGTCCTTGCCAAGTTAATGTGAGGAGTTGAGGTCAGTCCTCAGAACCCATAAAGATCTGGGCATGGTAGGGTGGGTCTCCAATTCCAGCACTCATACAGCAAGAAGGGAGTGGAGACAGGAGACTCCCCCAGAAGATCATAAGTCTGCTGTCCTGGTGCTCACAGTAGTCAGTGTCACAACACCAACAAAAAGAGACCACGACTCTCTAAGAGTTAGGAGGACTGACACCTGAGGTTGTCTTAGGATCACATGAGCACCTTGGCACATACAAATTTATCCAAATGTGTTTGCACTCTTGCACATACACACACACACACACACACAGAGAGAGAGAGAGAGAGAGAGAGAGAGAGAGAGAGAGAGAGAGAGAGAGAGAGAGAGAAAGGGAGGGAGGGAGGGAGGGAGGGGGAGAGAGATTGGAGATCCTGAACAGAATTCAGTGAACAAAGAAAAGGAAAGCAAACAAGCTGAAGTCAATCAATTAGGGTTACATTTCTGTGTTGTATCGAGGAAGGCTGGTCTCACTATCCTGGTTACAAGCACATACACACAGTATAGGTTCAGTTAGGCAAACAGAATTCTGCAAACAAACGACTGTAACTTTCCTTCTGAGCTCTACTATTTGGAAACTGCAGCTGTGGTTGCACAATTGATCATGAAATATTTATAAACTTCAGTGACGTGATTTCCAAACTCCACCAATGAAGCTCACATATCAATTTAATGGCAATCATAAACCTGACTTTAGCATCTGGATTGTCCCAGCCTGGATTTCATGATCAGGTTAGCAGACCCAGCATCATCATCTTCCAATAGTAAGGGTATTAACTGGGGATAGGGTTCCATTCATAAAATAGGACCTACACATTTTATCATGAGGATTATCATCAGGAGTCTGTTTACTCAGATGCACTAGCTAGTTTGTCACAAGTGGCTTGACTAAGTAATAACTATCATTTTTTTTCCAGCCTTTGTTATATGACTCATGTTAGAAGCAGACCACTGGTTATCAAAGCAGGTTCTATAATTTGAGTTTACATCAGAACCATCTTCGAAGGACAAACCAAAACAGCTACAGTTCTCCAATTATGGAATTTCAGGCGTAGGGGCTGGGGCTGAAGACTTTGGATTTCTCACCAATGTCTGTGTGACACAGGAACTACACTTTAGTATCTACTCTGTAGATTACACATGTCTCTTGGTTTCCTGAAGTCCCATGCGGGTGGGCTGTGCTGCCTATATTTAGAGCCCAGGTTTCTACCACACAGAAAAGAACAGAAGAAACTAAGGAATTCCTTTGGATCCCTTAGCTCTGTATTCACTTATGAGAACTCACCCTGGAACCCTGGGATATTCCAGATACAATCTATCCACTTCTTAGAATGCTGTCCTACAATGTTTCTCATGTGTACAAAAGGAAGAGTAGCAAAACTACCATTCATCATGATGATAGCAACATTGTTGTAACAGCAGATTGACCAATTGAGAGACTAAAACACCAACCACACAGAGGCAAACTGTCCTTATAGGCATCAACATGCATAGCTCATACAAGAATACAATATAACCCTTGTGTTGTAAATTGAGGAAAGAGTGTGGGTTGGAAGGTGGTTTTCAGTGCCCTCCATCATGCTATTCCTCATGCCTCCTGGCCTTCCCTGACTCCTCCCTCCAACTCCTAGGGCCCTTACCCCATTCTTTGGACCACCAGCTCACAAAAAAACAACATAGAGATTACTATTAATTATGGAACCTTGGCCTATCACTTAGGCTTGTCCTACTAGCTCTTATAACTCAAATTAACCTATTTATATTAATCTACATTTTGTCTCATAGCTTTTTACCTCTCTTCCATCTTGTACCGCCTGTTTCCTCTTTGTCTCCTCTGGCATCTCTGGAGCATCTAGATTCATCTCTTACTTCCTCTCTCTTTGCCCTGAAGTCCCTCCCATATCTCCTGCCTAACTACTGGCCATTCAGCTTTTTATTACACCAATCACAGCAATACGTTTTCACACAGTGTACAAATAGCCCACAACAATTGACTTAGATTTCTTTTACTTCTTCTAAGAAGTTTTGATCTCATACTACCCTCCCTGCTCCTACCACCCCAACTCAGGCAAGACCTGTATTTAGTTTGTTATCTCACTTTACTGTTCATACAAATACAGAGGCTGTTTCTTTTAAGGTGTTGTCCAGAATTTCTACAACAGAAGCCCTACCACCAAGCACACTACCAGCACAATGGGTAAAGGAATGCCAACAGTTTTAACTGGCTGGCACTGGGATTTATTTGTGGTTAGCACAAATAAATGAGAGATGGTCCACAGGCAGTTGAAGAAAGTTGGAGATTATCCTTTTATTTCTTTGAAGGGTCATTAGTATTTTAAAGAAAATTACTGTTTTTAAGTGCAAAGATCTCTGAAGGTGGTTAAATAAATACATCATTATACTGGAAACAGAACTGTCAACCAAGACCCAATTTGCTAATTGGGTCTTTAAATCCTTTAAAGTCTATTTTTGGTACCAATTAGTTTCTTAGACTTTCCTCTATTCTATCATATAGAGATTGTCTTCTGCTTCCATGCCATTAATTTAAATATTTTTGGATATTTGTTTGTTTGTTTATGACTTTGATAATACAAGGTTGACTTCTTCAGTCACATAAATCTGGAAATATGTCAAAGTATGTAATCAGTGAGTGGACCTTGAATTTTGATAATTGCACTGTGGCCGGAACCCTTCATTTGAAGGCTTTGGCTGAATGCTAGAGACAACTAATTCAGAATGATTTTGATGGAGTTTATAGATGGAGAACATTTTCTTGTGAGACACATCAGAAACCTTTATAAAATATGTGATGCATTTTGGATCTTATCAATCAGGGTCATTGCTCTATCACATACAAATTCCACCGTTACTGCCATTGTCTGGCTAATGCTATTAATACCTACTCACCCCATGTACTCCATTATCATACACACAACACACATACACAGACACACACACACACACACACACACACACACACACACACCCATGTACATATGTACACATTTATACACATACACATACAAATTAGTCACATCTAAATTATGCTGTAGCAGGATCTGATTTTAGGAAGCATTACTTCCTAAAATTATTTTTTTCAACCAGTTATTGACTCAAACCTGCTGAATGCTCGAATTCCCCATTTTGAGAAATCCAGGAACCAGCATTATCTCTACTCCCACGAAGCTTACATCATTTTAGAGGAGGCAGACAAGCAACTAGCACAGGGAAGAAAAGCAATGTCTAATAGTGGTAAACACTGTGAAGAAAAGAAAAGACAGCCAAGGGGATTGAAAGTAGCTAGCAGAGGTTGTTACTGAGTTTCTTATTGCTGCTGTAACAAATTACTGCATTATCAGGATCTCAGAAAAACACAAATGCGTTTAGACTGTTAGGTCAGAAGTCCATCATGGGTCTCCTGGAGCTACAACCAAAATGCAGGCAGGGCTGTTTTCTTTGTGGATGCTCTAACAGTGGAAACTGTTTCCCTGCGTTCTTTGACTCATTAACCTTTCTTCAAAGTCAGTAGCTTGGCATTTTCAAGTCTCTCTCTGACCTGTCCCAAGGACTCCTGTGATGACACTAGCTCCACCCACAAATACAGGCTAACTCATGTATCTCAAGACAATCCCAGGGATCAGGGTTGTAACTTCTAGCAGAGCCATCCCTTTGTGGGGGTGAAGTAGCGGATGGATCTAAGTCACCTGGGTGAACTGTGTGGATCTGATGGAAGGCTTTCTCCAGAAAGAGCATGTGCAAAAGCCCTGAGGCAGGGTGAGCTTAGGTTTGTGTACTTACTGAGCAAATGTGGGTGTTAATGGAAGGAGAAGGACATGAGTGCACAGGGCAGAGGGTAAGGCCCTCAGGGGAGGTGGGCTGGGTACCTGGGCTTTGTAGGTCTGCCTAGGAAACATATGGGCTTCTCTGAGCGCAGAGGGAGGCTTCCGAGAAGATGTTCAGGTCTTCAAGTGCTTCTGTGGGAAAAAAGAACTTGGAGGAATTTCCTTTAAGGATGGAAGTTTTAGGAAGGGGCAAAACTGTTTCTAAGACCTCATGGTGAGGCAGCTGAGGAAGCAGGGTGTGTTCCACTGCAGAAAGGGAGTGAGTATGATCTCATCAGTATACTTCCCTCCTGTGAGAGCCTGAAGCTGCCATTGCACAGACACCTGTAAGAAAGAACTTCAGTGTTCTTGGCTCCGTTTTGGATTCTGTTCTGGAACTCACTTTGTAGGCCAAGCTGTCCTCAAATTCACAGAGCTCCACTTGCCTCTGCCTCCTGGTGCTGGGACTCAAGGTATGTGCCACCACCGTCTACTTGGCTCCATTTCTTTATTCTCATCTTTTCCCTCCACACAGATGAAAGACATAGGAAGGTCATAGAGCTGTGCACATCTGTGTAAAGGCTGTAAAGTACTTGTTTAGAGTTAGTTTTCATCTAATTAAAATTCATTTCCAGGTCTGGGAGTACAGCTCAGTATCTAGAGTGTTTACCTCCCATGTTTGGGGTCTTAGATTAGGTCTCAGATTCCTTTGGGTTTTTCACTGCTGTGAGAAATACCTGGGAGAAGGAATTGAAAGAAGAAGAGCTGCATCTGCTCCATTTCAGAGGTTTTCATGCTCTACCTGCTGGTCAGCTATCTCCATTGCTGGCCCAGGGCAAATGGGAAGAAGCAGGGATGAGAGGCTCAGGAGATGGTAGCCAGAAGGCAGAGAGGTTAATAGGAAGGACCAGGGGCAAAATACCTTCAGAGATATGCTCAAGTGACTTACTTCCTCCCATGAGGCCCCTCTTCCCACCTCCCATCTCAGCAATGCCCTGCCATTTAGGGATCTACCCAATGATTAAGTTAAAGCCTCTTCAACCTCATTACCTTCTAAGCATGTGATCTCCCAGCTGGAGACTTAGCCCTCAACACATGAGTCTTTTGAAGAGATAATTTGTATCTACACCATAACACTACCACCAAAAGCATAATGCAGTATTTCCTAAAACACGAAGGAAACGTGACAACCCCAAAACCTTTCTGAAGTGCTCTTTGGAATGAGAAATTGTATGCTCTTGGTTTACCTGTTACGTGGTCATGTTGATAGCTATGCCCTCATCACTGCTTATGCTTTTCCGAGACTTTTGAATTCACTATTTTCAAGATCTGGCAGGTATTGAGTATAATCTGGTCAATCTAGAACCCAAAATATTTTTCCACATTAAATATAATGCCTTTCCAGAAAATGATATTTTATAGTGATCTTTAAGTAAAATGGGAAGCGATCTGTAATACACACAGCTCGCTGTTATCCAGCTATTACATAGCAACTATTTTAAAATCAGAGAACCTCCCTTCTCTTTTAGAAGCTCTTCCTTAAAAAAAAAATAATAAAATAAATAAATAAAAATGAAGTCAGCAATGTATAACTGGAGACAATAAAATTCACAGTTTTGCAGCTGCTGTTCCTGTTTATAGCATCTGGGGCTCCAGTTAACCTTAAGGCATTGTTTGGAAAAGAAAAATCACTCCCTGGGAATTTGCGAAAGAAATTTTGACAAGACTCCATGCACTCAGCACTGAGTGCCCAGCAAGACTTCATAGAGGCAGAGCATCCATCAAAAATTTAGGGGATCAGGGAGAAAGGCCTACGTTTGTCTTGGCAAGACCTATGTTACTACGACAGCAGCCTGTGGACCAGTGTGGACCATAAACATAGCTACAGAAACAGCCCAAGACACAGAGGCTGTACAAAGAAGTAGTTCAGAGATGTCTGTGTTCTATCATAGGGACTTCACATGCAATTCTAACACTGATCAGCTTCTTAAAACTCAGTTTAAAGCAATAGAAAAACCATGAATAGATAAACCAAAAACTGTCTCTCTGTGACCTTTCTTGGGAATTCTGCCACAGGGAACTAAGTGTACAAGAAACAGCCTCCTAGAATGTAAGCAGTGGGTTATGCCACTAGAGGTGTGAATGCTGGATTTTAATTGAGACTTTCAAGCCATTTTCTTCCTGATGGGATCGAGAAGAAGTTGATGATACCCTTGGAAATTCTGGACAGGAAAGATTATGGTAGAAGAAATAATAAAGGTTCAAAATAAGCTGAGGAGAAGTTGGTGGGGGGGGGAGGTGGTAAGAAAATAGACGTGGAAACAGAAGAAAATAACTCACTCGCTAAAAAAAAAGGAAGAGAGAGAGAGAGAGAGAGAGAGAGAGAGAGAGAGAGAGAAGCTAGAAAGTTTATCTAGAAGAGGCTAAAGGTTTTTTTTTTTTTTATTAGTAGTTAATATCTGGCTTAACCAAGGCAGACTGAATACCAAATCCAGATGAGAAACAAGAAATAGTCAATTAGCCAGATGTTTCCAAATATCTAGGGTTTTGTCATCAAATAGAGAATCCCAGTGATTGACTGAACTTTTTACTTGGCATTGATATATCTTGACATGATGTGACAGCCCAAAACTGCTTGGCACCTGTCCATAGAAAATACATTTCTCTCTCTGACTCTGTTTTGGTGCAGTCTCACTCTAGACAGCCTTTGCAGGCGTGTGTTTGCTTTGGCCCCAGCACAGCACTATGCTGCCACTATCTTTGTATATTAGAAGGGGAATTAATGTTAGGCACACTGTCATCACCCACAAAAAAAAAGGTGACAGTGTTTTGAAAGCTATTTCCAAATACTTGGGAAGACTGAGAATTCTTCCCTTTCAACAGCTTCAAGTGCAACTGGTGTTCAAGAATTTAAAAATCATTTTGATTTTCTTCTAGTCTGTGGAAATGGTAAAGAAGCAAGTCATGGTACCAGTAAAAGCATTTCTTACTAGGGGCCACAAGGCCCACCTCCAAAGGCCTAGACAGGCAATTTGGGGGGCTTTATGGACCTGCTTTAGTTGCTGCCTCTGAGTTACAGAACTCAGAGGCAGCCTCACATAATGCATGGACACGTATGTGCATGGACATGTATGTAAATGGGCACAACAGACCTTCATTATGGACAGTAAAATCTGCATTTTTGTGAAATGGTCATGTGTCATGCATGAGTCTTCTTTTGATTGTGCTCCAACCATTTAAAAATATTAGAGTAATGCCTTACTCTCAGGTTCTACAAAAGCTTTCTGTGGGGTGGAGTTAGTCTAGAGGGGTCACAGTTGGCCAACCTCTGCCCTAAAACGTGAGAGATTACTAATAACAAGTTAGTCACAATAAAGCACTGCAGCCTGTTTAAAATGCACCAACCACTATACAAAACCCTAAAGTGTGGTAAATAAGAATCTGGGAAACGATATGCTAATGGATGTTGATTCGGGGAGAAATCACTTATACCAGAAACAGATGACCGCTGCAGGTTCTCATCCCAAGGATGCCTCTGGATGCTCTCTGTCTCTGACCAGGACATAAGAGAGAGCACTGGAGTCTGGGACCCTAGATCTAGTCCCCTTCAGGTCACACTACCACCTGTCCCCACACCCCAATGGGCGTGATCAGTGCAACAGGTGCATGTGGGCTGGATATCTCACTACAAAACCCTACATGCTCTGTATCAATTAGATCCTTGAAATAGACTCCATGAGGCAATCAGTCTCACTCCTTTCAGTGTATAGAGAGGAAATGGAAATGCAGCAATGTCAAAAAACAGAAACACTGTGGATAGCGGTGTTGATTGCTACTGAGCATGGGTGGTCAGTCAAGAAGGTAAGTGGAGGTCAAAAACTGGTCCTCCAGCCTCCAGGGTCCTTCATCTGCCAAGAGGTTTCCCTGTTGCTCATTTTCAATGGAATCCTCAGGGCTAAGTTGTTGAGTACCTTGCCAAAGACCACATAATTATTAAGAATTAAAGTCAAGATTTGAACCTCAAACTTTCCATTGAAAACCTTTGCATGCCACTAAAGCAATTCCCTGAATGCTTTATTATTACGATTACTATTGTTGTTGTTATCATTACTATAATGAGTCAACTGCAGACTTTTTACAATCCTTTATTTGTGTGTGTGCCCATGTGCATCTGCTGCCTAGGAGTGCACACAGTGGAGGTCACAGAGGACAACTGCAGGATCAGATCCTCTCCTTTCACCCACCATGTGGGTCCCACGATCGCACTCAGGCTTGGCAGCAGCCGCCTTTACCCACTGAACCATCTTCCCACCCTCTTGCGTGCCTTGTAAATGCATTTCATATTCCAGAGGCACTTTTTGCACAAACTTTGTTGGTTCTGTTGTCGGTTCTTTCTTACTTCCCCAGGACTGAAAGATTCAGGCACCCAATCTGTCCTACAGTTAGAAGCCTTTGTCCCCATCGTGTCTCCAAGTGTCAGAAGACGTTAACCAGCAGTAGTGAAGACTATTATGAGAATGAAAACATTGGAAGGATGGAAACATTTGTTTTTACTTCTGTGAGTCTTTTCCAACCCAGCCAAGACTAAGGTGAACAATAGTTTAAAACAGCGAACTGAAATGTATCACCTCATGTATGACAAGTGACAGGAGTTAGAGTGAGGGAACGATCCCGGTCCAAAGAGATCAGCTGGTTGTGAGAGTCTCTAAACAGAATGAGAGACTCGGAGTTGCAACTGACCCACCAGTTCCACTCTTCAGAGCATCCAGGCCCACTATTTGTGTTTATTTTCCTTTTCATTCACAGCTAAATCTTCATCTGTATCTTTCCCCAAATCACTGAAATCGTCTCCCATTTATTCTGCTTGTTCTCAGTCTCCCTGCCAGTCACACCACACCATGCCAACTACAGGGAGTCTTAGACTATTAGCAGGAAAAATTATTTCACAGCCTATGGTGAGACTCTGTGGGTGTCCTATGACAGGGTAGCCAACTCAAACGTCTGAGTCGGGATCTCAGGACCCTCTAAGTGTGACCTGCTTTTATCTAGTCATTCGTTATCCCCCATTGCAGTTGTCAAGTGAGTGCCCCTGCTATCATTACCCTCAATTAGTCCCCTCATGCTCAGCGCTTGGTCCTTGCTAGTGCTGTCCCACATACACCCTTATGTCCATATGCCCTTATGTTTATGTTGGGGCATCACGCAGACACCCCCTTTGCATAGAGATCCATGGAGATCTATAGCAGATGGTCCTATCTGTTTGTAGTACAAATGTGGTAAGACTGCATTTGACCTCTTTCTGTTTGGTTGTTCTCAGATGCACTCATCTCTGTTCTGCATCTGGAAGATCCTCAGCTCTCTCAGAGGGATTCCTTACCCCTCCTGCAGCAGCCTGGGATTCAACACACTGAACTCAGGTCTGTAAGCAGCAATGCACCCTGTTGCTTTCTTTTTCTGAACTTGCGATAATTTGCCTACTCGGCTGTTTCTGTGGAAAAACAAGTCAACATATAAAACAATGGAATTTTAGTTTGTTTTGGGATAGTCTGATGTTTTCCCTGGGGCTATGGCCCAGTTCTGGCATCTTCTACAGAGCCAAGCACTGAGGGCCAAGAGACACTGGGATCTCTGTTTTGCTGGAGATGGGATAGGTTGAGAGCTTGTCATTTCTGTCTTTAGTTTTAATGGTCTTCTGCTGTTCCCATGTCATGCTGGGGGCCCGGGGATCATTGTGAAGCTGCTTATATTTCTGTCAATGTGCACAATGTGGGCATCCCTCTCCAGGCTGGCAGCCTTCCTAGTGGGCTGCTTAATGTGGGGTTCTGCCCCCTCTGCTCCTGGGACTGGCTCCAGGCCTTCACCTCGTCTCTTCTCTTAGGGAATTTGGGGAAACTTCTTCATCCTGTTTCTTCAGGGTGTGAATAGAGAATCTCTTCCCCCAAGGGTCAGGCTTTTATAAAACAAAGACACAAAAGCCTTGGTTTGCCCTGCTCCCACCCTGTTGTGTGGCTCTCTGGAGTGAGAGAGATCTGATCTGGTGCTGGAGGGGGCAGGGTGGGAGAGACTTACTGGAAAGGGAGGAAATGTAGAGACAGGGGAAAATGAACATTTGAAAACAGCATCTTCTCAGGATTTGGGGTGGTTTTCCCACTGTGCCTTCAAAGCACCCCTGGTAACAAGTCAGGAGCCAAATGCAGCCTCATCTCACTCAATGCTTTCTTCACATTTACAGTGGCAACAACTGGCATCATTAACTCAAGGACCAGAGTTTTCCATGTGCTATGTTCACATTTACTCTGGATTATGTTCAATTAGCATTGCTTTATTTTTGAACAAAAAGAAATCTTTAACATGGGTTGTTTTTCATCCTACAGTGACATATTTTTCTAGGGAGAAACCTGAGGCAGAAAGGTAGCATCTGTTTCTAGAAAAGAAATTTCAGCTCCCCTCAACATCAGCAGGTGAGTATTCGGAGTCTGGGCAGGTAACTGGCAGAAGAGACCCATCTATGGAACTAATACCTTAGAATAATTCATTTATAAACAGTGTCCATATATTAGCTAGGCCAGGAACATCCAATTGAATCCAAAATACTGTGGCTGAACTGTAATGGGTGCTACAAACAGAGCATACTGAAGGTAGGCCTCGTATCTGCTGTGGGTACCAATATACATGCCTCAAAGGACAGTAACACTGGAATGTGATGCTCACGCTGGAGTCAGACCCTGTGGTTTGACTTGTGATCTTATGACCTATAGTGCCAGGATATGGCCTGCTCTGGTAATTCTATTTTCTTCACCCACTAAAATGGGAATAAATAAATATTATTATAAGATATTATGAAGTGTAAGATCAGCATCCGGGCTACAGCGCTGCTGGGCATACAGGAATCAACATATAGTATTTGCTATGCCTATTAGCAAAAACTTTTTTCCTTTATCTCTATTACCTTTCCTTCTTGCTTCCTTTGTTCTTTCTCACTTTCCTTAGTGCCTTCCCTTCTGCTTCCTTTCTTCCTTTTTGATTTCTTTCTTTCCTTTCAATTCTTTCTTTATCACATGATTATTTACTTCCAAAGGGAGTATTTATGACTTATCATTCTGTCCAATATTCTGTGGGTAGAACTCCAAACAATTCGATGTGATCTGTCATTTTAGGGCATTTAGCCTTATGGCCAATGTCCTAGTTAGGGTTAACATTGCTGTGATGAAATACGGCGACCAAAAGCAAATTGAAGAGGAAAGGAGCTTGTTTCACTCAGTCGCAAATAATAGTTCATCGTTGTGGCGATTTGAAAGAAAATGGCTCCCAAAGGGAATAGCACTAATGGGAGGTATGGCAACTCCCAGTGAGATAGACCACTTCCTCTTGCCTTCAAGTCAAGATGTAGGACACTGCTGTTCCAGCACTGTCTGCCTGCAAGCCATATGTTGTACCCTTATGATAATGAACTAAACCTCTTGAAGTGTAAATTAATGTTTTCCTTTGTAAGAGTTTACTGTGGTCATGGAGTCTCTCTACAGCAATAGAAACCCAGGCTGAGACAATCATCAAAAGCAATGAGGGAAGGAATTTAAACAGGACAGGAACCTGGAGCAGGAGCTGATACAGAGGGCATAGAGGGGTGCTGCTTGTTAGCTTGCTCAGACTGCTTTCTTATTGAACTCAGGACCACCAGCCCAGGGATGGCTCCACCCACAACGGGCTGGGCCTTCCCCTATCAATCACTAAAAAATGCCCTACACCTGGATCTTAGGGAGGCATTTTCTCAATTGAAATTACCTCCTTTCATATAATTCTAGCTGTGTCAAGTTGTCATAAAACTAGCCAGCACATTTAGCACTGAAATAGGCAACTATTTTTATGATTTTTATGCTCCATCTGAGTTTTAGACAACTGGGTTTCTAGTCACTCTATTAATGTGTGTTCTCAATTGTGTCAGGTACAAGGAATCAAAGTCTAAGAAATATTGTTGTAAGCAAACATTAAAAGCACATTTATCAAACCCTGAGATGACTTAGTGGGTAAAGACACTTGCTACCAAGTCTGATGGCCTGAGTTTGGGCCCCAGAACTCACATGGGGGAAGGGAAGAACCAACAGACTAAACTGGAGTAGTCCTTTTACCTCTTTATATGTACTGGGGCACGTGTAAATAAATGTAAAAGAAAACAAAGTGTGTGTGTGTGTGTGTGTGTGTGTGTGTGTGTGTGTGTTCATAGAACTGGAAATCTGCAAGTAGAATGTAACTTTGGACAAGTTTAATTCACAAGTTCAACAATATCATCATGGGCATCATGGAAGTCTCTCTCTCTCTCTCTCTCGTGTGTGTGTGTGTGTGTGTGTGTGTGTGTGTGTGTGTGTGTGTGTGTGTGTGTACTTTTACTGTTTGTTTTTTACCATGGTATAAGATTCACCATGAGGCTGGTCTTAACTGCATGTGTTGAGTCAGCTGCTGACAAATTCCCATGTGTGTCCTTGGGCAGCCCTGAGACATGATCTTTGCAAGAAGTTTTTAAGAAAGAGCAAAATGTTTTCTTCAAAGTCACTAAAACATCTCCAGTCTCGCTGGTCTAGCTATTATGTCATTTATTCTTGAAATAATTATTGTGCTAGGAAAGAGGAGGTAGCCACTGGCTTAGGCCAGAGCTGCATACTCAAGGGAAAAGGGCCACATTCCATCTTGTTCAATGCACGATGGCTTCTTGGAGGTATGGTTACCAGAAAGAAAAAAAAAAAAAAAAAATCAATACAGTTGCAACAATGAATGATGAATGAATGCTAGGAAAGTTGTGTCAACTGAAATATGGTAACTGTGCCACCTGAGGGGCTTGGTTTTAGCATTTCTAAAATTGATTCTTTTATCACCTAGTACCATAGGCTGGATTGATGGTTTGGGGTTTTGTTTGTTAACTGTTTTGTATTAATAGCAAAATGTATGAATCATATATGTTTTAGGCTCACAAGTGCTAACTCCTCCTAGGACTGAGTCAGAAGGCTTTATCCACGGAAAATTCATATAGATATGATTGTGAAGTGTGAATGCTCATAAAGGCTCATTCATATATATTAAAACAACCTTTTATGGTGCCCTACTTAAACAGAGAATTTTAGGGGTATGAGGGAGAATTATGAGAGTCTGTGAATACAATCAAAGTATAACATATGAATGAATATAAATGTCATGATGAAATCAACTATTTTGTACAACAAATACACACTAATAATTTTTTGAAAATAGAAGTTCTAGTAGTTTTAGGCTTTTAAAACTTAAAAACTGTTTGGATATTTTTAATATGCACTTCTAACTAACCAGGGGAATTAGCAAAGGACAAATTTTAATTTTTAAGGTAAGTAGAGGGCTCTAAAACTGTCACCACTCTGTTCTGCAGTTTCCAATCATTTCTACTAAGCTCATGGATGGAGATGTTCTTAGAGGACAGGCTTCTATGGCCACTAATTAACATAGTTTAATAAGGGTCAGGAGAAACAAATAGGCTTAATAGATGTTTATTCAGGGAAAAATAACTTACAACATAGACAGATAGACACCAGCAGGTTCCTTGTCCCAAGGATGCTTCCAGATGCTCTTCTGTCCCCATGCTGCAAGCAAGAGAGCTCCGCAGGGCCTCTTCCCCAGACCTAGTTCCCCCATGTAATGTCTGCCCCCTGTCCCCACCCCCAGTGGGCATGGTCAGTGCCACAGGTGTGGACAAAGTGAATATCTCACTACAATTCCTCTTTTAGTCTAAAGAAAAGGTTTAGGCTTGATACAAAACTATATACAAAACAGTGAATAGCAAGTGTGCTCTAAGAAAAGGAAAATTGAGGACATACAAACTTAAGACCTATATATTTAGTCCTAAGGTGAAGGTATAATGGAGTTTACAATAGAGTTGTCCTAAGCAGGAAAGCTTAAATCTAGTACCTCATATATCTAACTAGGAAGAGAGAATAATAGTTGTGATAGTTTAATCGTCAACCTCATCAAAGACCTGAGAAGGAAGATAACAATACTAGAGTAGGCAGAGAGTGCAGATGGGCAACTTCCAAACAGTGCAGTGAGGACAGAAGCAGCAGGCTACCTGGACAGTCACCCAAGGTCTCACAGCAACGTTGGTACAGACAGTTTTGGCCAAGGCCTAGAGGATCTGACAGACCACAACAAAAGCAGGGAGGTAGAAAGGCTGTCTTACCCTGACTTGGTAAGGTTCAACAGTCTTCTATGTTTGTCTCCTGCAAGCACATAGGACCACACGTCCAAATCAGTGGTCAAGGTGGGGGCAAATAGATAGGTATTTGAGCTCACAATTTCAGGAACTATCACCAAGGCAGACATGGTGTCACAGTCAGTATAATGCTTCAATTTCAGGCTTCTAGGCACACCTATGGGGCATTATACAGACTAAGTCTAGCTTCTGAAAATGTCTATGAGGAACTGTCTTGATTAAGCTAATCAGTAATGAGAAGAGTCGTTCCTTGAGCAGGAGTTCCAGGACAGTATAAAATGGTGAGGGCAGTTGACACGGACATGTATGTGTTCAATGTTCTCTGCTTTTGACTATGGATGGAATATGACCTGTTATCTCAGTCTCCTGCTGCTGTAACTTCCCTTTAGTGATGGACTGTAGCTTGGAACTATGAGCTAAAACAAACCCTCTTTGTACTGAGTCACCTTTGTCCAGATATTTTATCATAGAAACAAAGATAAAAAGCTCAGAGTGAAGCTATGACAGTAGCAGGCCACTGGTCACACTGCAACCACAACCAGAAAGCAAAGACCAATGAGTGACAAATGCCTGTGCTCCGCCCACTTTCTCCTTTTTATTCAGGCTATGACTTCTGTTCATGGAATGATACTGTCCATATTTAGAGTAAGTCTTCTTACGTCAGCTAATCTTATCTAGATAATCCCTTACAGTTATTGCCAGGGAAGTCTGTAAGGGACATCTCTGCTTGTTTCCCATGATGATTATAAATCTCATCAAATCAACAAACAAGGTTAGCCATCAATACTCCCAAACTTTAGTTTTGCAATAGGCAGAGTAGGTTAGGTTATGCTACAATGAGGAATAACTCTGAAGCTGGTGAGATGGCTCAATGGATGCCTGGCTCCAAACCTGATGACCTGAGTTCCACTTCCAGAACCCACATCGTAAAGGTAGAGAACCCATTCTTGGAAGATGCTCTCTGGTCTCTGTACAAGCTGTGTCATGTCATACCACACCAAACACACACACACACACACACACACACACACACACACACACACACACACCACACACACACAGAGTCTATCCATCATCTACCTATCTATCATCTATTTAATATATGTATACATATGTATGTATTTAAAGAAACAATTCAGTGGTTGAACAGAGCAATAATTTCACTGTCAATGTGTACAGTGGAGAGGGACTTCTGGGATCCTGGCTGGCAGAGAAAAGTAGTACATGTAATTTCACAGCTGGGCAGAGGTAATATTTCAAATTGAAAACTCATTGTTATGAGCCTAGAATGCCACATATCAGTTGGTTCCTATTTTATGATGAATAGACATCACATAGGTCATGCTACTGTAGGGCAGGGAAAAGCAATACCCACCATAGGCTCTAAGAAGGGAAGCTGGAATTTTAATGAAAGCCTTAATTACCATTGCTGATTTAAAAATGGAGAAATCATTTGAGGAAACTGAGTTCTGGGCCCCCTCATTGTTTGGTAGTTAGTTATGCCTCCTACTTTCCAACGAAGCTCAGTTGGGTAGGCTTGGAAGCTGAAGGGAGTCCTGGACCAGTGTCTCCATGTTTGCTACACAGAAAGAAGGGTGCTCTGTTGTGTATTGTTCTGATACCACAAGTTGTCAACTTGGCACGGCCTAGAGTCATCTGACAGGATAAGCCTCAACTGAGGAATTGCCTAAGTCAGACTAGCTCATGGGCATAATCTGTGGGAGACTTTTCTGTCTATTAATTGATGTAGGAGGGTTCATTCAGTCCACTGTGGGTGGTACCATCCCTAGGCAGATTGTTCTGGGCAATATTAAAAAACAAAAAACAAACAAACAAAAAAAGCTAGCTAAGCATAAGCCTATGAGTTACTGAGCCAGAAAGCAGCATCCCTCAATAGTTTCTGCTTTAAGATCCTGCCTGAGTTCTTGCCCTGACTTCCTTTGATGATGTACTGTGACATGAAACCATAAACCAAATAAATCCTTTCTTCCTCCTGTGTCTTTGGTCACGGTATTTGTCATAGCACTAGAGATCAAACTAGAGCACGTATTATCTGTGTACTTTCGTTTAGCAGACTGAAATTGTGTGTGTGTGTGTGTGTGTGTGTGTGTGTGTGTTAGGATGTTGTATGAATAAAAGTACCAAAAGATGAAAATTTGTCTTCAAGGATTAATTGAAGAAACAGACTCAAACTCAGTTAACTACCTGAGATTAGTCAATACATACCTGTATATGTATATTTATAATATTTTAGATTAACTGAAATGCTAATTACAACTATTTACAATAGAAACCATTATGTTAATTTCTGTTTTGATTGCCATTTTTCAAATTTCCTTTTCTTTTTTTTTTTTTTTTTTTTTTTTTTTTTTTTTGATTTTTGAGATAGGGTTTCTCTGTGTAGCATTGGCTGTCCCAGAACTTGCTCTGTAGATCAGGCTGGCTTCAAACTCAGAGATCTGCCTGACTCTGCCTTTTGAGTGCTGGGATTAAAGGTGTGTGCCACTACTGCCTGGCTTAATTTTCTAAATTTTTTGTAGCAAATGTCTTGAAGAGAAAAATAATGATTTTGTTGCATTTGTGGTCAGCTGAAATGCATGAGAAGCAATTGAAGAGGGTAGAGTTCTAGATGATCTGAGAATCCTGCCTGCCCCTCAGCTCATGGGCCAGCCATTATTCTTTCCTCTTGAGTGTAGGCAGTACTGTGAACACCATGAAATGTTATAAGGCAAAGAGATTTTATAGATGAGACTGAAGTCCACACTTGGTTGATTTTGAGCTAATCAGAAGGGAGACCACTCTGCACGAGCCTGAGATAATTAGGCAAGATTTGAAGAACAGGAATCATCAGCTCCCTTCACCTGACCTTAAAGAGTTCAGTTGCTGTGTTGGGGTAGGGGGTTGTGAATGGCAAAGACAGAAGGTGTCCTTGAGAGGGACTGAAGGACAGCTGGCAAGCACATAGAGACCTTGGTATCACAGATGCAAGGGAATGAATTCTGCCAACACACAGGGAACATGAGGGAGGACACTGCCTCAGATGAGCTAACAGCCCAGCCTACGCCTTGACATCAGTCTGGAACGATCCTTTGCCAACAGCCAAGTTAACTGTTGCCCGAGATGCTGATCTGTGGGAACTGGAGATCATAAGTCAGTCTTGCTTCAAACAACCAAGTTTGTGGGAGTTTGTTATGCAATAAAATCAACAATAAAACCTAAGGGAGTTTGTCAATAAGGGGCAGAGACCACTGGATAAAATCGAGAAAACATGAGGACAAGCATACATCATCCCCCTTTAAAATGGTGGAAACCAGAAACACAGTTAGCCTTGAGGGGAAGGTGTAGAAGGGGAGGCCTGGAGTGCTGGGCATGGTGGCATCTTGAGGGAAGTGTGGGATCTGTGCACTAATGCTTGCATTAAAAAAACAAAACAAAACCTGTATGCATGTTTAAGGCCTGCATGTGTTTATGTCTTGATAAAAAAACAAAGCTCAGTGGGTAAGAGTGAGGACCCAAGTTCAAATCCTCAGCACTCCTGTAATTGAGTATGGCTATGCACACTTAAAACCCTAGCACTATGGGAGGTGGAGACAGGAGGGAGGATCTCTGGGATTTTCTGGCTCCTGGCCTTGCTCCAGGTTCAGTGAAAGATCCAGTCTCAGGGAAATAAGGAGGGACATATTAATCCAGGATGCCTGTAGGCATATTGGCATGTATACCTGTACATACCTGAACACATACAACACACAAACACCAAAAAAAAAAAAAAAAAAAAAATTAAACTCAGTGAGCTTGGTAATAATTACCAAAATTCCCCGAGGTAAATTTCTATGCATATTTTGTAGTTCTGAGGGTCAAACCCAGGGTCTTGCACAGGCTAGGTGAGCACTTTGTGCCCAAGCTACATTCCAGACCCTTATTTATTTTGATATGAAGTCCCCTTATGTAGCCTAGGCTGGCATACAATTTGTTATATAGATTAGGCTGGCTCTCCATTTTCTAGCTTCTGTCTCTAGAATGGTGAAGAAATAATGTTTTGGATTGCTGTAAAACATGTGTAATTGAACTGTATCATTTTAATCATGTCAAGCATGCAGTTCAATGACATTTAGTACATTCATATCATTGTGCAATCAATACCACCAGAACTTTCACTGTTCCAAAGGGAAAGAAATGCATCACAGTGCACAGACATGGGCTCTGTTTAGGTTTTGCCATGTAAATAAGCCAGAGAACAATGCGGAGTGATTTTCCAGGTATTTCTCCTATTGTACTTGCTTATTATGAGCCTGCCCTGTGGCCTGATGCATTTCCAGGATTTTGTGAATAGTTCTTAGAATGTTACTTTCCTCTTCTCAGTTTTATCAAATAAGGGCCAAGCGGGTTTGTGTGTTGCTGTTGTTGTTGCTGTTATTTTAGAAATTCTTTTCCAGTTCACCTTCTGTCACGACTTTATTCAAATCACGTTCTCCTTCATAATTCTCAAAAAGCACAGAGACAATTTGAACTTTGCTCCTGCGCCTCCTCCTCCTAAAATGCTGTCATTTCCTTCCATGCCTGACAAACACTCCATTAACTCTTTTACAAAATTTATGGATCACTTTTGCTACATTCTAGAATCTTCTGGCGGAGGTGGCTCTTTGTAGATATTTGTTCAGGTATTAGTTCTATCTGAAACTTCAGGCTGCCTTCCTTTTGTGCTTCTGATTTGCACTGCTATGACCCAAGGCACTTTTGGCTATTTGTGTATTTCTGGAATCTCTCCCTATTTCTTCTTCCTTCATATCCTCGCCATATCTATTTAACTGAATGATACTGGAAACGCAGACTCTTCTTGTACACCCTTTCCCCACCCTCTGACCGGATGGCCCTAAGTTGGGCAGTGGATACAGACTTTAAGGTTATAGTTAAATTATATCTCCTACTTAAAGACATGGCAGGGTTAGTTGGGGATGTAGCTCAGATGGTATTGTGCTTGCCCAGCTTGCATAAAGCCCTGGGTTTAATCACCAGCACTGCATGAACAGGGCCTGTAAATGTATTACACACTTAGCAAGTAGAGGCAGGAGAATCCAAATGTCAAGTCTTTCCTTGGCTACCAAACAAGTTGAGGCCAGCCTGGGATACTTAAGATCCTGTCTATAAATAAATATGTAAATTAAGATCGTGACACCTTCACACTCAGAAGATTCAGGTCCATTTAGTTAATAGCAGTAATAGGTAGAGAAAACTTTTAAAGTCGAGTGCATATGATGAATTTATGGTATTACTTGAGCAGGTGTAGGGACTGGGGAATGTTGACGCCTTCCTAAAAATGGACTCCCTTTCTTATTAATGAAGTTGGGTGTAGTGTAGTGTAAATCTCCCAATGCTTATTGCTCTCATGTCATACATACTAATGAGGACATGTGCTCCGGTGTGGTGACAGAAATCATTTTCCAGCAGTGGGGAAAATATCATCAGGGCTTGGACCCCTGCTGATTTTGCTCACATTTTAATGGTTTTTTCCCCCTTAAAGATTTATATTGGCAGACTAATGAAATCACTGAGTGTATTAAATAAAAAGCATGCCATTGCAAAGGTTATGTGCCTCCTCCCTTTGGCATCTTATAGGTAAGTGACGTATAAGCTGGCTCCCTGGCTCCTTTTTTCACACAGTGGCTGCCATTTCCATTTCTGGTGTCTTTTAAAATTTAATCACAGAGCACTCAGAGAGACGCCAGAGTTCTCGGTAATGATGGAAAGATGAATTTTGATATAGGATGGCATGGTGATGTTCATCTCCTCCACACTGCTCATGTTTAACAGTTAGAAACATGGATGGCAGACTCATTCACTAAGAGATAACATTCTGAAAATGCAACCTTGGGTTTCTGTGATGGAAACTGTATTATTTGCTAAATTCCAGAGACAAGCAAATGGGTAGGATAAATCCTCAAGCTTGTCTGTCTGCTCTCTGCAGGCTATGATGTGAGCTCCTCCTCAAAGTGGAGGATGTATTATCTTCTCCAAGCCTGGACGGTTGGTATCTGGTCTGGCCAGAGTTTAATGATGCCAAAACTCAGGCAGGTAGGACATTGTGATTGCTCATGGTATACTCATCTATCATATTTGTTTATAAACATCAGCCTAAACACTTTTAAAAGCTCAGTGCTGGTGGTGTCAATGAGACGCTTCAGCAGCAAAACTCCTTGCAGTGTATACCTGAGGACCTGAGTGATCCCCAGAACCCAGGGTGGAAGAAAGGGAATCAAGTCCTAAAAGTCATCCTCTGGCCTCTAAAACCTACTGTGGCATGTACACTCACATACTCATCATACATGCACACAATAATGAATTGAGTTTAAAAGATAAGTTCAAGAACAAAACATCTGTATGTATTAGTTCATAAGAGTACTGAAGTGAAAGTTTTCTAAGAAGAAAGTTGATGACAATATGGCATTTTCCCAGTACGTTCACTTCTGTATATGCTGTATCCACACAGCTGTCAGAACAGCTCTTAACGGGCAGGAGCCAGGAGATTGATTAATTAGTAGAAGACATTTGTTAGGATAGTTGCTAAATCAACATAGAACCGAAGGCCAAAAACAGGTGAAGCCATGGCTCTTCTCACAGCCAGATAGAAATCTGGCCAGATCCTCAGCAATGCTGGTAGTCAGTATAGAAAAAGATGTGATCTATGGTTTTTCATCTTTGTTTTATTTCTTTATTTTTTTTCCCTAGCATCTCTTCTGTTATCTATGTTGGTATGTATATATGTATGCATGCATCTATCATCTATCTATCTATCTATCTCTCATGTCTGTCTACACACACACACACACACACACACACACACACACACACACACACACACAAACCAAGAACAAACCAGTGTGTATATGTGTGTGTTGATGCCACAGAGAGCCTGTACGGAGGTCAGAGAACATCTTGCACAAGTCCATTCTCTCCTTCTCCTGTGTGGATCTCAGAGATTAAATTCATGTCATCAGGCTTGGCAGCAAGCTCCTTTACTCTCGGAACAATCTCCCCAGCCCTGCTAGATAATTGTATTCTGATACCATATCTATTAGCAAAGATGAAAAAGCTTATTATAGTTTTCACTTTCAATTTCTAAATGTATTCATGCATTCAACCCTTTCCCCACTTTGGGCTCCAGCTAAAGCTTTCTATCCTTCTTTCTACTCTCTTTCCCGGGTTTGGGTCTGCTTTCTATGTTTTTGTGCCTCAGTATAGACACCAAGAAGGGTTGGAGGACTGATCTTGTCCTATTCCCAGAGGAAGACGGAGTTTCCATATCCCTAGTGGCTGTGTAATGTGAAGACAGCATCTGATAACTGTCTGTAGCCACTGACACTGTTGTGCTGTGGGGGCTAGACCTGCCTGAAGGGCCAGCTCCCACCACCTAAGTAAGTCACACCTGCTTCATAATTTAGTCTCTCTTCTCAAAAGCAGGAACAAGTATATCCCTCGCAGAGCCAATGCCAATATTGCCTAGAAAGCCTGACACAAAGCTTGCTCTGCTACTAATATGTACTGAGCGACACCAGTAGGTAGGGTTCACAAGAAGTCATGAACTGTAGCTGCTTCACCCTCCATCCATTCTTTAGTCCCACCTATAAGTTTGCTTGGGGATAGATTTGGAGGAAAAGTTTAGACTATTGCCAGGTTGGGGAAAAAAGGAAGACAGAAGCCAGATAAGACATCAGCACAGCAGCCAAGTAGCCTAGAGTTCAGCTCTGTGCTGGTCCCAGCTCATGGGAGGCAGGTTCCATCCTACAGAGGAATGGCACTCCCTAATAAATTCCTCAAACACCTGGCTAGAGAGTGGGTTGGACTTTGGTGCCCTTTCCGTGTGTGTAGTGACATGCATCTCTCGCCATCTTGGGCACTATGTGGCTACCCCAGGGTCTGTATTACTGATGTTGGCAGGGTTCACACCTGTGAAGCAGTCTCTCTGTCTCAGTTTGTAAACACTTGCTTTTCTTGTTCACTTCAGTATTCCACTCTAAAACTACACTCACCCTATTTTTTTTTTTTTTTCACAGAATTCTACTAAGCCAACTCAACAGGAAGTACCTGTAGGCTGATACGGGTTTGGGCTCAGATTCCCAGATCCAGCTCAAGCCTTAACTTCTTGGCCAACACAAAGGGCCTGAGCCCATTAGAGCACATTGTTAGGGCCACTAGGTCTCACAAACGTATGGGGCTCCTTAAGGAGTCCCAGTAACATTCTGTGCGAACCAGACCCAGTCTGTTCTTGCAGGTGCCCTCTCTCTGTGACAGGGCAGAATGAGGTTCTCCGAGGTTCTCCCGTTATACAGTGTGAAATGGATGAGAGGAGGCGGGATCCAGGCTAAGGACTCCTTCTTGTTGCCATGTTTCTTTGCTTGTTATAGTTTCTTTAGACCCTAGAGCTCTTGTCAGCGACCTATTTTCTGAATGGAGACATCGCTGAGCTCTGAAGTCATAATTTATCCTGCAAGAGCTGCTAGAAGCACTTTTTAGCTCGCATGCAGGTGAAGGCTGGGAAATGTCGGTTACCTCCCAGTGCTGGGGTAAATTGCAGAGAGCCTACTTACCTCAGGGGGTCAATTTCAGCTTGGTACTTTTCCCTCTGAAGATAGTTTTCTCAAACATTTTCTCCCCCTTTCGTCCAGTGCAAATTCTAACTTGGGTTGTTTAAATTAGCTGTTTCTGATTTATTGGTGACAAGTAGTTAGCTGTGAGGTAACCCGTGACTCCCCATTATTAACTGTCAAGCTAAAATACGAGTTTTGAAACTTGGCATATGGCAAGCCTAGGGACACATTACATTTTCCCTAACTACTTCCATGACTAAGACAATCACATTCAGAATAAAAGTCTTTCTTCATCAGCCTGTGAGATGGACAATTAGGAGGCTTGACCCAGATCTCTCTGTGCCTTGATTCAAGTCACACTCCTGCTGGTGATTGGAACCGTGATGTTAGGCGAGCTCCTATGCATCTCTCAGTTTTCTTGGTTGTGAGGTTAGTCAAGCTCACTGCTTCCCCACAGGGTTGTGGTAGGTAAGAGATGAGTTTGGACTGGCAAAGACTAGAAGGGTGCATGCCGTCTTAGACAGCAAGTCTAAGTATGGATTCTTAGTGAACTGTCTTCTAAGTGTTATGTTTGAAGAGAGACGTGCAGACAGACCAGAAGAGCAACAACAGCAGCAAAACAAACCCACAGCAATCTTTGGCCTTTGTGGCTTAGTTATAAATGACTACTAGATGTAAATATATCTAATTCTAAGATGTTTGCAGTTCTTACCCAAAGTGCTTCGTTAAATGCAATCAGGTGTGTTGTCTAGTTAAGCCTTCTAGGTCTGACAACGTGGGATTTGGACTCTTGTGTTTTAAAGGCTGAAAAGAAATGTCTTCAATGTGCAAGTTTGCATAATGAAACCCAACTGATTGAGTAGAGCTATATTGAGTGGCCAGTTCCTCTGGTGTCTCCCTGTCACCTCTTCCATACCTTCCTATACACTCTTGAGAGGCACATATGAACACACTCTGTGCTGATTACAGAAAAGCAAAACAATAAACACACGTCTCCATCTCCATAAGGTATCACTTTTTCTACCCACTGAGTTTTCAGGGTAACTATCTCATCATATTTACCTGTTGCAGACAAAGCTATTTAGACAATACCCCATGCCCTCTTATAATAAGTGGTTTAATTTCCCTAAGAGATTCTTTTGGACCCCCCTTAAAATGTCCCTTTGTTGTAACTCACAGAAAAATCAGAAGAAAGCAATTGAACTGTACAACCAAGTTTTATTAAGAGCCTACTGGAGCAGTAACAAATGTGTTCTTGTTTACAACACACACACACACACACAGAGAGAGAGAGAGAGAGAGAGAGAGAGAGAGAGAGAGAGAGAGAGAGAGAGAGAGAGGTTGAGGGAGGGACGGATCAAGGGAGGGAAGGATCAAGGGAAGGAGGGTTTCCTCACATTTGCTCTGGAATTGGCTAACAAAACATTTAGGGTTATATGTCTGCAGATGGTAGAAGATGGTAGAACATTCTACCTCCTTCCCAGGAGCTGCAAGTATTACACTCCAATCTTCACAGTGTGAGGTTAGCAGGGCTCTCATCAAACTCATTTTACTACCAGGCAGTCCAAGGACAATCCTGGGATTTCATCCACTCAGAACAAGCCAGGTTGATCACCTAGTTTCCATAATTCACCCATGTGGCCTCAAGCCCTTTCATAGGTGTGACAAGCCTGCCACTTCCATTTCTGTGGCAGGGAAGTGTGTATGGGGGAGAAGGTCTACATGGTGTTAAACCTGAGGCCAGAAAACTGTCTCAATCCAACTGTAGTCTCTTTCTTAAGATCCTACGACAAGGTCAGGTCCTGTTGGTTTCAAGGTCTGCATAATCTATAATCTTCCATTCATGTTTATGATTGCCAGGAAGGTCAGTCTGTTTCTATGAGGGGTGTGAGGACTTTGAGAAGGCTTAGAGAATAGTTTACTCATTACAATTGTGAGGTATAGTGTTTTGTCAACTTGACACAAGCTGGAGTGAGCTGGGAAGAACTTAAGTAGAGAAAATGCCTCCTTGCCTATAGGCAAGTCTTTGGGGGCATTTTCTTGATTGATGATTGATATGAGAGGGACTGGAATGTTGGGGGTAAGACCACCCCTGGTCCAGGATGGTAGAAGATGGTGGGTGAGTGAGCCATGGAGGACAAGTCAGTAAGCAGTGTTCCTCTATGCCCTGATTCAATTCCTGTATCTAGTGTCCTGCCTTGAGTTTCTACTACGATTTCCCTCAGTGATGAACTGTCACCTGGAGTTGTAAATGGAAATAAACCCCATCCCCCACAAGAAGTTTTTTTGTCTTGATGGTTTATCACAGTAATAGAAAGCACACTAGAACAACCATATTCTCAGCCACTCACCCAGTGCCAGGCACACAGTCTTACACAGGTTTAATAAACAGTTTGTGCATTACATTTGATGTAACTCTGTTCTTAAACAATTATCTGTCTCCGTGTCACTCAAACCAACACTACTGAAGATGAATTAAAAATCCCCCTTCACAGCCAACTTGCTGTCTATAAGGCAGAGGTTTTCAAACTTGGCTATAATTTGAATCCTGAGGTTCCTCCTCCCCCTCCTCCTTCTCCTACCCCTTCTCCCCCTCCTCCTCTTCTTCCCCTCCCTCTCCTTCTCTTTCTCCTCCTCCCCTTTCTTCTTTCTTCTTGTGTTGGAGGTGGAACTTGGGTTTGTCTATGCTGAGTGAGCATTCTGCTACTCAGCTACACTCCCAGTGCAGGAAACACACACAACCAATTGACCTAGCCAGCAGTTGGGTTCATATTTGAAATGCCAAATTCTAACATCTTCCCATACTACACTAATTCTGAGTCATCAGATTGGGGTCTAGTGAGCTGAAGGTGGTTCATGGACAAAAGTCTGTGACAATAGCCTGACAAGTAAGTGGCCAGGGGAAGATTAAACACCTCAGAAGATGGACAGCCAAGGAAAAGCACATTGGAAGTGAAGTATATAGTTAGCCTCTTCTGATTTTTTTCCAGTTCAAATGCCACCTAGAACCAGTCTTTTCTTTTCCAATAATTTAGGCACTTGCCTAAATTTGGTAAGTAGAGTTATCTGCACTAATGGCAGAGAAATTATTCATTCTCCAGAAGCCCAGGTAGTAAGAATGCTGAAGTTCACCTTAATCCAAGGACATACTGGAAGCAGGTACTTGAATTTATGCCTTGCTATCTGCCTTGCCCAGAGTAGCTCATTTGAAACTACAATTAATAGCAAATTACGGTCAGACCGACTTTCCCAAGAGCTGGTTCATTCTGCTAGGAACCATTTAAAAGATCAGACTGGCACAGCCACTAAATCAAATGAGTCCGCCTAATGCCAGTGGTTTGGGTCTCCCCACCCTGCACAGGCTGCAAATTGGCCTCTCTCGGCAAAAAGCTTAGCTCTGGGTTTTGCTGCACTTGTCATGTTGATTTTAATAATGCTTAGGGATAGTGCTAGACACTTAGTGACACAAATGCAGAATGGGGAGCTGTGGAGATGACTCAGCAGTTGACAGCCCCTGCTGTATTCTGTTTCTTGCTCTTGCAGAGCCAGGTTCGGTTTGCAGCAATCACAGGATGGCTCATGATCACCTGTTAAGTCCAGTTTCAGGGGATCCAATGGCCTTTTCTGGCCTTCTCCGTGTGCATGCAGACACTCAGGCACATGCACATAATAAAACTTTAAAAACACATTTTTAAAAAATGCAGAATGAGTAGGGCACACGGGCACTACTCAGGAGGCAGAGGCACATGGATCTGTGTTCAAGGCCAGCCTGGTCTACATGGTGAGTTCAGAACAGCTAAGGCTAGATAGTGAGGCCCTTTTTGAAATAAACAAACAGCAGCATGATAAAATACTCATTCGGACTATAGCTAAAGATGAAAAAGTAAAGAACACCACAGCTTAGTAGACCCTTGGCCAGTTTCTTTAACAGTCTGTAGAGGCTCTGTGTGCACTCTCGAGGGAAAGAAGGGGGTCTCGAGGGCAACACTTTCCTGTGTCCAATTTTCTTTCATTCGTACATAGCCTGAGTCTCCCCTGTGCTCTGCCCAGACTGAGGTCTGACTGTGAGAACTGGGAGGCTGACGGAACTGAGTTGGAATGTGGGGTGCACAGTGTAGGCCCTGAGTTCTAGATGAATAAGCTTTGTCAGAGTTAGAATCTGAGGAAAGTGTAGAAAACATTTTGTTTCCTGTGTCATAGCACCTGAGGAGAAAGCAACTATAATACTGTATGTTCTTTTCACTTCCCACTCATGCATAGCCATTCTACCCGAGATAAAGCCAGAGCCCTGATAGCAAAGAAAATATATTTAAGGACTAATCTTGCTTCTTTTTCTTCTTTCCTCCCTCCCTTCCTCCCTCCCTCCTTCCCTCTCTCTGTCTCTGTCTCTTTCTCTCTCACTCCCCACCCCCTATAAGTAGAAGATAGTTGGCTTCATTTCCTGCGATTCTGGCTGCATTTAAAGCCAAGTATTTGTTAGGGAATGTAGAACGGTTTTTCGGGATAAATGAGCTGTCTCCATTCTGCTACCTCCAGGCCTTACACCTATAATACCTGGTTTGAGGGAAGAACTTTTGAGTCACCAGCCAAAGGCCTCAAGGGCAATTCTACCTCCTCAAGAACAGGCAACCTTTGACTGTCTCAAGGGGAAATGAAGTTCAATTTGATTTGAAAGCCAACACCCTTTTCAGAAATGTGAAGAATTTTCTTGCTTAGATTCTGTGCTGGGCACTGAATGGGTGGGTCTCTGGCGGGTCTCCCGGACCACACTGCCTCTGACTGTCGGCCAGGTGTCTTCCAGACTCTAGATGGAGAGGAGACTAGAAAAAACACTGCATCCATTCTGATTGATACCTCCTTCTCTGTCCTGGTGACGATCATGTCCCAAGGCTTGGTGGACTTCAGCAGCTTCAGCCCTGTAAGGAGTATCAGTTTCTCAGACAAAAGGGAACCAAGTAGGAGGAGAGGTCTGTCTGTCACTCTGTGTCTGTTGAAAAGACATAGTTTGAAACCAATGTCCCTTAGGGTATTCACAGTTTACGCGTAAATGCAGCTTGAAGAACCTGGGTGGGTATCTCTTCTTCAACGGGACTAGATGTGGCTGCAAGCCCACAGGAAGGTGTTTGTGTGTTGTGATCTGCATGAGGCTCTCCTGCCTCCCTACTTCTCTTCAGTGTAGCTCTACTCAGCAAGCATATGCCAGCACCCCAGGAGAAGCATCACCTCCAACTTCCTCTGAACGTTTGTATATCGCTGATGGTGTTGCCAGTCATCTGCCCAGTAGAGTTTACACTGGCTGAATTGTATGTCTTCCTGCTTCCTGTGTCACTGGGTATTCCAAGGAATCAGAAAGCATACACTAGTCCTCTCAAGGGCAGCCTTCTTGGTTTTGTTTGTTTGTGATGTTTTTTGTTTGGTTGGTTTTTGTTGTTTTATTTATTTATTTGTTGTTTGTTTATTGAGACACGTTTCTCTGTATATCCCTGGCTGTCTTTGAAATTGCTTTGTACAGCATACTGGCCTGGAACTCAGAGATGTGCCTGCCTCTGCTTCCCGAGTACTGGAATTAAAGGCATATGCCACCATCACCTGCACCTTCTTGCTCTTGTAAGCATTTTCCACTGTGATCTTTCTTCATTTTGTATTTAAGGACAGTGGGGCTCAGGAAACTTGAGTACGTCCTCACACAGCTGGATGGGCACTTGTCTCACCGAGTCCTCTGCTCCTCCTATCTTGCCATTCTTTATATGTAGGAGAGAAATAAACAGAGATAGAGTGTGTGCAGTTTATTCACTGAGAAATTCATTGAATGTTTTAGCCAAGAGAATGCAAACAAGATAAAGCTCCAAATTTGTTGAAGCCTGTCTCGCCTGGGGTTAGAACCTTTTTATCATTGTTAATGCTACTGTTGTTGCTTGTGGTTGAGACAGGGTCTCAAGTAGCCCAGGCTGGTTTTGAACTCACTTTATAGCTGAGTCTGGCCTTGAACTCTTTATCCGCTTGTGCCCATTCTCCTCCAGGTGCTGGGATTACAGGCACGAGCCACCATGCTGCCATACCAGGTAGGAAGCTTTTTATATGCCATTTTATTTGAGCTTTGTATCAAGTCTATGAACTAGGTATTGCCATCTAAATGAAGTGTATGAGAGGTGATAGTTCGAAGAGGTTAAGTGTTCTGCTTTGTAAAGATCACCCGCCTGGGAGAAGCTGTGCTTGGGACCCACACCTGACTTAGCCAGGGGCTGTTCTCTTATGGCATTCCTCTAGAGGTCTGTGGGAAGCATCATCCTGGACTCTTAGAGAGGAAGCCTCATGAAGTGTGGGGGCAGAGCTTCCATCCTAGTTACAGGACAGCGAGGGGAGGGTGCTCTGCTTTTCCTTGGAGCCCTGCCCTGCCCTGCTGCTCTACTTTCAGCTCTGAGGGTATTCTCAGCCTGATGTGACAATAGAAGAAAAGCCAGGACCTTGGTGTGGTGTCACCCGATGAGCAAGTGTTGTGTATGCACTATCTGACGTCATGGCTGCTACCAGAAATATAGAGAGAAGGCAGTGGCAAGAAACCAGTGGTGGGACATCTTCTTTCTGTAGAGGATGCAACTCTTAGCCCAGCCTGCCTGTGGGATGAATACTGAACCAAGGTAGACAGACAGTAAACTCTCAGGAAACACTCAGTTCGCGTTTTGTTCTGGGCATCAATTTAGGATGACTTGCCTTCCACGTGGGCTTCTGAATGGAGATGGGAAAAGAGACAATGAGAAGGGAATTTACACTTGTTCACAAAAGGCAGCCTGGTTAGGACACAATCTTATCTTTTTGTTTGTTCCAAGCCTCCATTCATCATATTTGTCTTTGAAGAAATTGAGCCTGTGGTTATTGCTACTTTTCCCCCTCTCTGAGAATTCACTTTAAGATGGTAAATTGTCAGAACTTGATTTTTGTTTGTTTGTTTGTTTGTTTTTGTTTTTCTGTTTTTCAAAATTTGCCCCCTGGCAAAGTGATTTAAATACGAAGAAAGGCCATTGAACTCAGTGTTTTGTTTTTCTTTTAAAGACGAGAAAGTGACTTTAAGGACATCAGAAGGAGCTAACTGGTGCTGGTTTATTAATTCCCATAAGAAAACAAATCCCAAGAAAGAACAGAAAGTGATATAAGAATAACAATAGACTGGGGACATATTTCCCAGAACTTTTAATTTTCATACACACACTCCATTTTCCACAAGAGACGCTTGGGAATGCCACCTTCTTGCTGTTGCTTTGACAAGGGTGGGAGAATCAGTCCACTCACAGACCTTTGATTTCCAGGATTGTCAGCACAAGAAAAGCTATAATAGCATCCCCTTCCAGGGGACACGATGGGCTGTGGAATTTCCTTCATAGCTCCTTGGTGTTCTATTCTGGTGCAGCTCAGAGTGACCTACTTTGCTCCTTCATTACAAGGTTCTGCATAGGAAATAATAAATAAAAAGATGAGAGGCTCTGATGTTAAAAACCCATCCCTGCAACTCAGCAGGGCTTCTCTGTTTCAAATCCCTAGGCCAGGTTCATGAATTTTGTTTATGTATTCATTTATTGATATGATGTGTGGTGCTGAGACGTGGGTAAAAAATTAAAACATAAATTCATCAGAATCTCCCATCGTGGAGGTAGATTAAAATTTGAACCTCTGAACTTGCCCACCCCTCACCGCCACACAAATAACAAGGTCATTGCTAATCACAAACAAAGGCAGCTCTCTCTTCACCACAGTAATGGGCGAAAAAGCAGACCTGAGAACACTTGCAGAGCTCAAAACATCACTCCCAAGATCCCTAACCAAAACAAAAGCAACTTGCTAAAAAGCCGAACAAACAAGAGAAGTCAGCCCCCAGCAAACTATGGTGAGCTGCCAAACCCCGCTTCTGGCCGCTTGCCTTCTGGGAATTACGTAATGCCCAGACAAGGACTTCTCCTCTGATAATTTCAGCCTCCCCTTAGACTTACTCCTGGGAACTGACAGCAAAGTCAGGTGAGAATCTCACTTCCACCGATGCAACAAGGCTGCCGATTTTTATTAGGTAATTTTGTCAGCGGGGTAGTTAGAGATGGTGTGTGGAAGGAAATGCCATATTTATGAGGTTACAGAACAAACTCCATTTTCCACGCCCTAAAACGTAATTAGAGTAGCCTCCTTGTTGACACTCAGTCATCCAAGCCTTCAGCTCTCAAAGGGCAATAAATGTGAATATTCAACCCAGGAGGAGCTGTTAACCTCCTTTGTCTTTCGAAGTGGGACGTCAAGCTTAGACCAAAGATCTGGTGGGGGAGGGGGGCCGGTGCCCTCCTGGGGAGGGTGAAAGGGGTATATAGGAAGTTGAGTTTTGTGCAAGAGATCAGAGGCAGTGTTAATGGATGACTACGATGACCACAGAAAACAGGATGCCTCCCAGATGCTCCGTTGTTAATACCTACAATGATTCTATAAACTGTTGTTCGAAATTGAATCTCAGTTTGCTGGGGATTAAACATCTGGTGAGTGCTGGCCTGAGCTTCAGTGGCTCTAAACCCCAATACCCACCCACTGGGTGCACCTGACAGGGTCTGTTGCTGTCATTAACTCCTGCCTTGAGATAGGTAGGTATTCATCCCTAGGATCAAGGCCTGGTCTCTGTTGCTTAGGTGACGTAAAGCCACCTGCAGCCATTTAAATGTAAATTAATACAATAAGACAGCTCAGTTTCTCTGCCCCATCAGCCACATCTCAGAATACTTTTGGAGCCACACATGTAGCCAGTGTAGATCACTCTGGTCTTTGCAGGCGGTTTTGCTGGACAGCGCAGGTACTGGATGGCCATGGAACATTCATGGGACACTCCCTCCTCCTTGCTGGTTGCTCTTACTTCTCCTGGCCCTGGAGCATCTAGCTCTGCTTGCTTATTAGAGTAGAAATGCTTTGGTTCCCTACTGGCTTCCCAATGGGAAAAATAGGATTTTTTCTTAAGTACATTGCGGACTTCTGTCTGCCCAGTTACTTGTTCTACTCCTGGGAAGCAGACTTTTCCTAACTGGCTAATTGGGGAAGGATAATTGTGAAGCTATCTACTGGGAACACTTATTCTACTGTCCCTCGAGGGCTCTGCCCCCATGCCAGGAAGGGTGTAGGGGCATCCTGGACATCTTCTGTCTGCCTTTTAATGCACTCCTCATCATCTTGCTTCTGATGGTGAGAGCCAGCACATTGTAAAATCATATTTATGGCAGGATGAAAGAGCAACATCTGAGGCTGGGCACAGGCAACATTAAGGACACAGGGAACAGCATGAGCAGGTGACATGGGCCATTTACCTGCCATTCTTGCAGCTGGCACCTCAGGTCACACCTGTGAATGCATGTGGGCAGGAGACTTCCTTGAGGAGCTGATGGAGGAGTTAAAGACCACGTTTGGTTTGCAGATGAAGTTGACTTTTGTGGGTGTTAAGTTGAAAATGTCCAGCTTTAATGCCCTTCCACTCAGGGGTAACCCTGAAAACAACAGCAAGGATATCTGGAGAGTATACATGGCCACACAGTTTATGTAGGTAAAGAGATCGTATACATTGAAAGAGTCTGGAAGCCCATGCTCAGTAATAGCTGGCAGGTTTGGCTGATGAGGACCTGGAAGAAGAAAGTGTAGGGTTAGGAATAAAGAAGTCTGGGGAAGAAGTATGTGGACGATGTATAAGAGGAGTGTGGTGTGTGACAAGCTTTGTGTATAACAGTAATACCTACAGCGAGCATCTGGCATGAAAGAAGCAGCTAACCACCAAATAGGCATAGTGGCTTGGTCAGCTGACACCAGTTACAAGCTTCATGTCATAGTGGCAGAGTGGAAATTATGCATGACCCAATACCATGGAATCCCTCTCACTAAGTTTAACTTGCTACTGATAAATAGCCAGACATCTAGGAGCAGCAGTCAACACTGAGCCACTGGCTTGGCTCCATCCTCAACGGAGATCAACCATCCAGTTGGTGGCAAATGATTACATTGGAAACCTTCCATCTTGGAAGAGTCAGTGGTGTGTATTGACTGAGTCAACATGTACTCTAGGCACAAGACTGTCGTTTTTTTGCCTAGAGGCATCCGTCAGCACGACTATCAAAGGGCTACAGAGTGCCTGGCTTACTGACACAGGAGCCTATTTAGCATTATGCTGGACTGAGGAGCCGGAGTAAAGCCCAGGAGGTGTAGCAGTAGGCCCATGATTGTAGTCCTCATTGTCTTTATCACCAACTGCCACACCCCACTGATGAAGGCTGATAAAGTGGTGAGACAATTTAATAACCAGTGAGGACACGGCTCAGAGATGGACATCACCCTCCAGGACTTAGTGTCTGTCCCTAGTCAGTAACAATTGTATGGACACTTTCTGCACAGGTAGCATTGTGAATATGGAACCAAGGAATAGAAACAGACATGACCCTGCTTCTGTCAGACCACATCACCCTTTCAGTAACCTATGGGTAGTGGGATATTCACTGTGTCTGCTTCTGTGGCACTGACCACACCCATTGAGGGGTGGAGCCAGGGGCAGAAATGACCTATGGGGCTTGGTCTCCGAAGGAGGCGGAGAACGCTCACTTGCTGTCGGGACACGGAGAGAGGAGCATCCAGTTTTAACTGCTGTGTTCATCTGTCAATGTTATGAGTTATTTCTCCCTTAATAAACATCTATTCGGCCTATTTGTTTATCCTGACCCTTATTAAACCGCAATACCTATGCATGCATCATTTTTAACCATACCGTCATGTTTCTAGGATTGAATGTCTCAGTTTCCAAAAGGAACATTTCCTCCAGAAAACTCAGCAGGAGTCTTACTAATTCTAATTACAATTTCTACCAGACATTCATGCCAAGGTCTACCAAGCAGGGGAAATAGCCTCCACCCTTCCTAATAAGAGTAGGGAATCCTGACAATCACTAAGAGGCATGGCTGCTGTCTCACACCAGGGTGTCCTGGAAATCCCTTAATTTATCTTAATCTCAATAGTCAAGAATGGCTCAGATCTCGTTGACAAAGATCAGAGTGATCCACCAGGTAAACCACTAGGAATATGAGTTTGCATGGGCATCTGCCTTGTTGTGTTGGGAAACAATAGTTACCTTGAAGTCATTCAATTACAGTCTTTCTGACCCCTCTTCTGCATACAACCCCAAGTCTTTGGGGGGGGGTTGAGATACAGACATCCCATTTAGGGCTAAGAAGCTTGGTCCCTTATTCTCAGCACATTTGACCATTCGTAGGTCTCTCTGTGTTGATTGCCATCTGATGAGAGTCGAGAGATAGACTGATCTATGTGCACAGCAGTAAGTCATTAGGAGTTCATGTAATGCTATGTCCATTCAGCAATATTTTTTCAAAAAGTTGTGTAGTTGTGTGCACACTCATGTGCAGGCGCATTTGCTTGTGTGCCTGGTATTTGGAAGTGCACCATATACTTGCAGGTGCCCAAAAAAGGGCCCTCTGCCAGAACAGCATGAAAGCCATCTTTCCAGCCTTCATCTTTGTTGTGAGATAGGGTGACTGAATCTGAAGTGCATGTTTTGATGACTATTCTTGGTTGTCAACTTGACTATATCTGGAGTGAATTATAATCCGAAAATGGAGGGCATACCTGTGATCTGGATCTTGAGGAAGGATGACACACACCTTTAATCCAGATCTGGAGGTAGGAAGGCACACCTTTAACCTGGGCCACTCCTTCTGTGGGAAGCCTATATAAGGACACTGAAGAGGAAGGTTTTGGTCTTTCTTCACCTGCATGCCCTCGCCTTGTCAGGACACCCAATCCTTCACTGACATTGGAGGCTACTTCAGGACTCCAGCATACACTGAAGACCAGCTGAGACACCTAGCCTTATGAGACTGAGCAGCTACTAGAGTCTTGGACTTTCCATTCTCAGCTAGCCATTGTTGGACTGCAGCCCGCCATTCCAATAAATGCATATATATGCACATGCCTGGTACCTATGATGATCAGAAAAGGATGTTGCATCCCCTGGAACTGGAGTTACATATGATTACTAGTTACTGTATGGGTTCTGTAAATGAACCTGGGTCCTTTGCAAGAGTAGCAAGTATTCTTAATTGCTGAGTGGTCTCTCCAGCCCCCCATGTTTGTTTGACTTTCAGAGTTTCTGAAACCTTCAATTTTATTGGAATGGTACTTCCATGTCCTCTTGTGTGGAACAAATGGAAACAGATTTCAGAGTAGAGACCATATACCTCCACAAATATGTATAACTTACTGTTTTAGTTTCCCACAGTTGAAACACTTAGGATCCATAGTCCATTCATTCTGGTAATTTTTCATTGTGAATGTATTTTAACACCAAGGATGTTTCACCAATATAGTCATTTCACACAGTCACACTGAAATAAATAGAAAGTTGTCATGTGAGCACAGTGAGGCAATAAGTGACTTTCAATGAAATCACCCAAAATTTAAAAGGAAAGACTTTTGGGGTGCTTTTGTGTTGTTTGATCATAATGTTTGGTCATTTGGGGTTCAGCTCTCCATGTTTTTCCAAACAAACAAATGTTCTTATCCATCAGCTACACTTTAAAAACTTTTGATTATGCATACAAATAAATAAGAATATTAAGTGCAGAATTGTTTGTAATTGTAATAAAAAAAGGCAAAAACCTAATAGGGACTAAATAAACTGTGTATTTTTACAATGACATGAAATATAGTTGTAAAACCAGCGAGGTGGAGATTCAAGTGCTAACATGAAAAATCTTCAGGATATATTGTTAAGGGAAAAGGCAATTACAAAATGGTGGATGCATTTTTTTTTTACTATCAATGTTAGTCATGTTAAGTCATACGAAAGTGATAGCCAATAAAAATGCATTGAGTTTGGTGAGAGGAACCAGAACACAGAGAAACTGATGCCCATCACTGCTCATTTCTTCTGTTTTGCCATACCATTTTGGTCTCCCCCTTACTCCACTCTCCTCCCTTAATCACTGCTTTGTATAGGAGTTAAAGACAGAAGCCAAATGAATGTCCTATGAACTGTGTGTGTTTCCTCTCGTTAACAACCAGTTGAACTCACTTGATTAACAACACCTCCAATCCAGATTGCTAGTTAAAGTGTCAAAATAAATGGATCCATTGCCTACATCCTGGCTCACAGGACCCAGTTGATGAATAATTAATTGAGCAGTAATATGATGTGTTAGATGGAAATCTGCCTGCCGTGGCTACCTCAAAAGCTTGAAGATAAACCACAATTTGGCAGAGCTAAAAATAAATATTTGAATGGCAAATATTTTACGGTGCAGCTTAAATAATAAAAATAGAGTGTTTTTACTGAGGAAACACCAGTGGCATTGCCCTTGTGTTGTTATTAGAGCATGAAGAGTGCTTAAGTTGGAACATTCCAGTCTTTTGGAGCTGATTGCTTTTGTATCAAGGGTCCAGTGGTGAAGGAGGGGGAGGGAAGGTAGCAGGGCAGGAGTGGCCAGCTGTTTTCCTGATGACCCTTTTAGAGATAGCAGAGATGTGTATTGCTCTTTCACTTGGGAACTACCCTATCTTTCTCTGGCATAGTGGGATTTACGTGTGTGGGTTCTCTGTTAGTCACAGTTCTGTGATGGGGCAAAATCATCATGAGTGGCGTAGAAGTGGCTGGCAGTGCTGAAGAGACAGGCAGCATCACTCCGGTCCCCTGTGGAGTTGGGTGCCAGGGCTTATGAACCTAGTCTTGCAGCACATAGCAAAGAATGCAAATGAGGAAGGACCACCGGAAGAGGGCATTTTGAGCTAGATGAGAAAACAGGAGTAAAGTGACCGGACAATACAGGAGATCTAGTTAAATTTAAATTCCTTATCAAGAACGAATACTTTAAAATGTAATTATATAGTAGGTATTTCACAGGAAAACATATTAAAAGTTATTCATTGCTTGTCCAAAATTCAATTTGAGATTTAATTGGGTGCCTCATCTCTCCCCCTTCTTCTAACATTGAGTATCAAACTGAGGACCTTGCCTGTGTGTGAGACAAATAACGTTATTACCAAACTATATCCTCAGCTTGGGCCTTTGCTCTTCTGTTGGGTTTTTAAGACAGGGTTTCTTTGAGTAACAGCTCTAGCTGTCCAGGAAATAACTTTGTAGACCAGGCTGTTCTAGAACTTACAGAGATTCTCCTGCCCCTGCCTCCTAAGTGCTGAGGTTAAAGGTGTGCACCAACAGGGACCTGGGGAACCTTTGCATTTTTATTTGTTTAAAAAAAAATCTGTCAGTTAAGCCAGGTGTATTGTCAGATACCTTTCATCCCAGCACTCTAATAGGTAAAGGCAGGATGATCTCTGTGAGTTTGAGGGCAGCCTGGTCTACAAAGTGCATTGCAGATCAGCCAGGGCTCTGTGGAGAAACCCTGTCTCAAACCAAAAGGCAAACCCAAAAGAACCCCAAATGTATCAGTTATATAAGAACAGATGCAGAATATTTAACTTGAAAACGCTATATGAATTTGGAAGTGGATTGTTCTATTTGTTCCTTGTCTTTACTGACTCCAAAATAATAAATTATGACCAACATTTTGAAATCAAAGTGTTGGTATTGAATCAATTTAGGCATTAATTTTCTAAAAATTGGGGCACCCTGTAATGAAACAGATTGTCTCCGAACAGTGTGTTTCTGTGTCAGCAAGACTGTTTTTTTTACCAACATTTATAATCGCTAAGAGCTGGAGAGACTTAAAAAGTAGGGGCATATACATGGATAGGGTTCTCCATGAGTTTTTTTCCTCCCAGCTACTTTCAGTCACTACACTTATGACATCACCACCTAATTTGCAGTTCTGCAGACCAGTGGGACTTCCTGTCTACTCCCAGGCACTCTTACAACACTTCAGGATGTTTCTCTGTCCTTTCACCATGGGAAGGATTCCCTGTCAGTCATTCACCAGAGAAAGCAAAAGAACAGCATGGATGTTAAGATTCACTTAAAGTTCCTTAAGAAACCATAGACATAAATGAGTTTATTTTATTAAAAGCTATCATTTATGTTAGCTTAGGGCTTGAGCATCCCTCATGTGCATTTACTTTAGGAAGGGGACCAGATAATGAGGACAGGTGAGGAAGATCCTATCTCCTATCTTCATGAATGGACATAGAAAACAATTGCATCAAAACATTTGCCTATGAGGAGACACTCCTTGCAGTAGGAAAGCCACTTCCTATTTCTTCCCGTTGAAGGGTAATATTAACTGCAGCGAAAGTTAATATTACCCTTATTATTAACGAGAAAAGCCTCTAACATTTATTTTGTGGAGCACCACTCATACTTGAGGGCATTCTGCCCACTTCAAAATCATGTTTAAGAAAGCCATCTTTGAATGGATCTATAGGCATGGGCAACCTGTGCTTGCTAGTGAGTGTCTATGGCCCAAATGGGGGGAAGGATTATCTGAGGATTGACCCATTACCCACAAACCCGGATGCAATCTGTGGCCTTTAGCAAGCCCTGACTATTAAACAATCAGAAGAAAACCAACCTTGTACTTCTCCTTTGGCTACCATCTTGAACTACGCAAAATTAATAATTCATAGGCCAACAAGGCGAAGTAGCAGTGCGGTGGTTTGAATAAGAATGGCCCCCACAGGCTCGCGTATTTGAATTCTTAGTCCCCAGTTCATAGACCTGTTTGGGAAGGGCTAGGCGATGTGGCCTTGCTGGAGGAAATATAAAGTGGGGTTGACATTGAGGTTTCAAAGGCCCACACCAGTCCCAGCTAGCTCTCTCTCTCTGCTTCACGCTTGGGGACACAGGTTACCTGCCTGCCTGCCTGTTACCGTGTACCCTGCCATACGATCATTGACTCATCCTCTAAAGCTATAAGCCCCAACACATCTTTCTTCTATAAGTTGCCCTGGCCACGGTGTCTTTGCAGCAACAGGAAAATAACTAAGACAGTCAGTAATTTTACATAGTTCAACAAAGATTTCTGGATATTCCTTTATGTGTTGTTTAAATTTTTGTGACATGCCCTTTTTATTTTTTAATTTAATTTTATTTAATAATTGCATTAGTGAAAGATATCTTTTGGGTAGGTGTGATGGTGTATGCCTGTAATCTCAATACTCAGGAGGTTGAGACTGCAGTGTCAGGATCATTCTCAAATACATAGCTAGTTCAAGGCCAGCCTGGGCTACCTGAGATATTGTCTCATAAAAACAAGACATATTTAATTTATTAACTATATCCTGGTATTCGTAAGTTGGGTTTGGGGAGGCTTAACCCACACTCCTGATGATTTCATCCCAGGGAATTCAAGTCCTAAATTCAGAAATGTTGGGCTTTGTTCATCTCTTCTGAGAAAAGGGGGAGTATATGACGTCACTTGGTGAGCTTCGCTTTTGTCTCAGGTCTTGTCACCTGCAGTAGTCTCTTCTGTTTCCCTCAGAGACAATCCCTGTAACTCACTGCTCAGAATCTATGCAGAAAGACAGGTTCTATATTACAATTTGTTGACAGATGGGCTTTTGTTCTGAAGTCTCAGAAGCTCTGTTAGCATGTAATCTCCCCTCTACTCTCAAACCACACTCAGCACTGCCAAATTTCAAATGCTAATCACACTGAAAGGTTGCATACATTGGATCTTTTAGTAGGGGATGAACAGTTCATATTTTGCGGGTAGAATATTTGGATAATTCGGTAGTCAGACAGAAGCATCTATGCAGACTTTCTAACATGTGAGGATGTGATTGGTAGTCTATTTGTTCCTGTGACTATTTTGCTTTAGGCTATGTACTTGATGTTGGGACGGAACTAACAATGTTGCTGTGCCTTTGAACTTCCTTCTTGCTAATAAGAAGTTTCCTCAAAAGCACTTCAGAATTTGCCTCCTAGATAATATAGGACAAATGCTATTAAAGGTATCAGCGGTCGACGGAGATGGACAGTGAACATTAGCAGTGCTTCAGCGGCCCCTTGTACCAGCTCCCATTCCCTGTCTCTTTCTGTTACCTGCTTCCTTGCTTCCATCAGACTGGAATTTGCAACTTCATGTAAGTGCGATCGTCTAGTGTCTGCTTTTGGTGTCTGGCTGCTAGTAGTGAGCACTGCTGTTGTTTCTCGGTCCTGTAAATAGTGCTTGCAATGCACTCTAAAACAATTATTGGGAAGGAAGTGAGGCAGGCAGTCCAGGAGGAAGGAAGGGTGGGAAAGGGAACAAGGGGGAGAGTGGGTTGTAGGTTCTTATTGTTTGTATCTATTTTCAATGTGATGTAGCCCATAAAAGTTTGGGAGGGGAGTACAAACAAGCAATCAGTGTCCGTCTTGAGGCTTCCAGTTAGAGGGGAAATTCATAGATCGGAACTGGGATCCTGCTGAGCTGCTTTGCCTAAGTTGTGCAGAGGAAGCTATTGCCACGTGGTTCTTTTTCCTGTGAACCTGAAGTGGCTCCAGGAGATTGGCTTGGCCCGATTTTATGGTCCTGCCTTGAACACCTTTCCCTTGGTGTTGTGGTTTTACACTACAGTTATCTGCCCATGGTCTGAAACAAATCTCTGCTGGCACTACTTTCCTCCCCAGCTTTCAGTATGGTTGTAGATAATGGATGGAAAGATAGGATCTTTATTCTTTATTCCTACAAGTCCTCTTTTTAGTGTTTTAAATAAGTGAGTCCATGTTTGTCATAGTCATATCTATACGATGGGAAGGAGCTCAGCCTAAGACTTTCCAAAGCCTCCCTAAGACCTTTCACCTACTGTTATATGGGCACGTGGACCATTCTCCTCCAGGGTTGGGTCATTTTTATTACCTCCACCATTCAGAAAGCAGGAGAAAGTACACACACAGTTGAAAACTACAGAGTGAGGAAGATAGAGTTTGAATCTAACTGTTGGATTCCTAACCCGATGTTGTTCATTCTACTTCATTTTATGGGTGAAGCACAGTGGTCATAGCTTACCCTTTAAATTTTTAGATGAAGAAATGGACATTGCACAACTCTTCTAGGGCCTTCTCTCTCTCTCTCTCTCTCTCTCTCTCTCTCTCTCTCTCTCTCTCTCTCTCTCTCTCTTCTGCCTCTCTGCCTCTGTCCCTATCACTTTTTTTGTAGAGGAGAGTATCAATTTCCCTCATGGAATTTATTATTACTTTTTTTTTACTCTTCAAAATATTCTGTATACTTTAAACCAGGTATTAATATCATGAAGCCTAATTAAAACTATTTGAAAGTGCCATAAATACATATGTAGGGGGTTTGTCTTGTGGAATAGTTTTGGTCCCTACTGTTTACCTTAGATGAACATTTGCATTAGATTCTTGCATATCCTTCTAATATATTAAAGCAGGTGCAAACATACTCTATAAGCTCCTCTTTAACATAAAGTCAACCTAAAATCTATTCTGATCAAAATTTCATTTTTTTTCCTCCTGTCAGTATACCCTGGAGCTCCAGAACTCTTCCCACATCAGTACTGAGATTTCTCTATCTTTTATTCAGCCACATAGTATTCTTTTACAATGGATTATCTGCTATTGTTTGCATCAATTCCCCTTTGATGGATTTTTGTATTCCTTCCTCTGTTGCAAACAAGTAGCTTTATATAAGCATCACTTTGGGGTGAGCAAGTGTTGCCATAAGATAAACAACTGAAAACAAAGTTTCTGTGATTAGGAGTGATTTAGATTATACTGCCATGCTATCCCTGAAGTGGCTGTTGCAACATAGCAAACTCCATGGGTAGACTGTCTTTCTCTTTGTAAGTGTGACCATGTTCTCTGAGAGGAGTTGCCAGCCTGGGACAAGGGTCCAACCATCTCTAGACATCACTCTGTCTTTTCACTAACCCAACTCAACTCTTCTCTGAGCTTTCATGGACATCTGTCAGTGTGGGTTTTACTTCTTAGTTCTACTATTCTGTATTTGTAATAAAGGACTTTAAAGGTTAAACTTGTAGGCTAAAGAGGAATGTACACTAAGTTTGATACAGTGAGGAAGTGACTTGGAGCTTTCGAAAGGTACTCACATCTCTAACAAGTCTATATAAGTTGACCTGTATTTCATTCATGCATGGCTGTTGTCTTCACAATATTCATTTATTTGGAAATTATTCACACAGCATCTATCATGTGTAAGGTGGTATCCTAGGGGCTTATCCTAGCTCTATGAATGAAACATACAATTTCTTGTTTGTGTGGGGAAGAGAATAAGTAGTAACTATTACAAATAATAAATTCACATATTAGTGTTCTTACCAGAACAGGTCCAATAGGATAAAGTACATGTAAATCAATAGAATTGTGTCCTGAGGATTAGGAATGCTGGGGGGCACAGTGGCCCCAGCAGGATTCAGATTCAAGCTAGACTCTCTGAAAAGGTACCAAGGCATTTCTTAGAGACTTGCAAGTGATAAGCCATTCAAATGCTTGGAGCATGTCACAAAAAGGAATTGTCAGGGCAGTGTTCTTATTGTTCTTATTGCCTAGAATTTTGGTGGTACAGTGAAGGACAACAGTAAAAGGTGAATTCAGAGGAGTACCCAGGAGTCAAATCACATAGTGACTTGTTATCCATTGTCAGAACACAGGCTTTGCCTCTGGGTGAGGCGAGGAGGCATTAAGGAACTTTAAGCAGAAGGGAGACATGATATGTCTGATGTTTTGATTCCTAATTTTGGTTGCACTGCTGAAAACAGGCAGTAGGGAAGAGAGGAGAGCGAAAGGGAAGCCAGTGAAGAAGCAATTTCACTATGGCGAAGCATGGTGGGGACTTGCAGTGCTAGAGCAAACTGGTGGCACTTTGGATGTATAAATACGGATGAGTAAATACAACAGAGGATGCGATCGAAGAGACTGAGACCAACGTTCATGTTTTGATGTGAGAAACTTGAAGAGTGGTGTTGCCGACATCTGAGATGGAAAAGGCAGCAGAAAGAACAGAGTAAAAGTTTGCTGACATTTCAATAGTGAGCATGCAAAGAGGACGAGGTGTCTAGTAGGCAAACAGAGCAGAGATACTGAGCTGAGGTTTGAAGAGCATTCTAGTAGAGATAAGCTTCGAGAGTTGTCTGACATGGCTGGTATTTAAGGCTAAGAGAGTGGGAACCTTGCAAAAGTGGTGGCTACAGCAGAGAAGAGATTCGACGAATTGCCTCTGGGGCACAAGAAGAGGATGGGGAGCCAGGGAAAGATACGGGGGGGGGGTGTCAGGAAGGCCGCAGGAGGAGTTTGCAGTGCTCTGTAAAGAAAATGGACAGAGGAAAAGAGAATGGCAACCACATCCCATGTTGCTAATGGGTTGAGGGGTGTGGAAACAGAATTAGAAATTCAATACTGAGATAGCCCAAGGCAACTTTGATTTAAAAATAGTCTTAAGGGCTAGAGAGATGGCTCGGTGATTAAAAGTGCTTGCTGCTGTCACAGAAGTCTCCTGCTCAATTCCCAACACTGATACCAGGCAGTTCATGGCAATGTGACTCCAGTTCCAAGGGTTCGGATATTCTCTGGCCTCCATAGGCACCTGGGCATGGTGCATAAGACAAACGTAAACATCAAATTTTGAGGAAATTATTGGTGGAGTAGTGATGGGAAATCTTTTCCAGATGAGGCCAAGAAACAGTGTGAAGAAGACCCAGCAATAAAATGAGTGTTAAAAGCTCAGTGTTGCCATTTCTTCATGTGTTCTGTTTTTATTCAGAGAGGGTAATGTTACCTTTAAGAAAAGAGGATCTTCTGTCTGTAATATACTTAGTGAGCTACCAGGAAGGCTAGCTGCATTTCATACACTGGCCTCTCCTTTCAAGCCTGGCTCATTCCACTGCCTGAAATGGACACTTGTTTTCCTTACTCAAGAGTTACACTCTAGCTATATGGTACGACTTGGGAGGCAGAGGCAGGTGGATCTCTGTGAATTGAGGCCAGCCTGCTCTGCAAAGCAAGTTCTAGGACCAGCCAAGCTACACAGTGAAACCCTGCCTCAAACAAACAAACAAAAAACAAAACCAAAACAAAAAAAGTTATACTCTGGCTTGAGGTATAGCTCAGTAGCAAAGTACATGTGAGTGGCTTAGTACACATGAGGTCCTGGCCTCAATTCCCTGCACTGAAATAAAGCCAGCACATGCCTCTTGATTCTTACCTCCCTATGCTAGGCACTTGAAGCACTACATGGCAGAGGTATACACACACATACACGTACTATATGTATATTACTTCATATATGTATTTTAACGTCATCCAGTAGTCCCAGAAATCCTTGAGGAAGATGAAAAGTCTTACTGGGTTAGGAAATGTCCAGCAATTTGGCGCATTAATTTGATTGGCTAAGGGAAAAGAACCAGGAGAAGATTGTGTAGCTTCATTCTTGAAGACTTTTGCTTTCTTTCTGTTTTGGAATGAAAGAGCTCCAAGCCCAAAGAAGAGAATCTCTCTCTCAATCTGTATAATCCTACAGATTGAATGGAGAGGCTTGTGTCAATTCCTAAGGAGTCAAAACCTGTGCAGCCAATAGACTCGCAGTTAGGAAAGGAACCCTATTGGAGAGCATTGCTCATTCCCACTCCAGCACCAAGCAGAGTTGTTGACCCATGTCTCTCTAGGAGGGCACCGATTTTATTTTTCTGGATTCGTTCTTTTAGTCACTTGCAATGACTGGTCACATGTAGTGGCATATTGCCTTATAAGGAGGAGGGGCTGGCTCACTCTCTTGGGTTGTGGTCAGCATCAGCATCACAAGTTCTCTGGCAAAGCAAGTGGTGTTGTATACAATCAGTTCTGGGAAGGCCATAAAGCTATGAGATTGTGTTGCCTGCTGAGGACCCTGGAGCATCAGTCATGGTCCTGTTAAGAGAGACTGATTTATAATAATACAGCTCATAGGACTGTTCCCATTCTGAAATGACATAATGGATATAATAATTGCTTGAAAAAATGTAAAAACACCAGTCAAAGTCACAAAAGAAGAAAGAGTATTGTGATCATGATGAAGTCAGAAGGCTCCAGTCCAGAGCAGTCAGAGCTGCCAATGAAAGTGCAGAAATTCTCTGCAAGACTCTAGGGTTTTTACCAAGATCTCAGTAGATTTGCTTAAAACTACTTCCTTTTTTTTAGTCAGGGAAACAGAAGAATGAAGAGTCAGGAGTGCCAATGTGGACTAGATATTTTCCTCAAATATTCTCTCATACTATTTACACACACACACACACACACACACACACACACACACACACACACACACACACACACGATAGACACATAAGAAATGCATGAATGATGTCTGAATGTTGATAGAAGGAAAGGCATAATGAAATCATAGCTGAGATTTTGTCACATAGATTTGAGTTTAGAGATCTGAGCTCCCAATTTCACACACAAAGTCTTAAGACTTCTACAAATTTCCTAGGTTTCCAAAGGCTATACAAGTTCTAACCATTTCTGTTCCTGGGTTTCAACTCTTCCTTCCCTCCCCTCCCCTCCCCTCAGTGTGACTGAGTCCATGTCATAGCCACCAGGCCAGCTCAAAGCAGTTAATATAGGATGATCCGTGCTTAGAGTGGCTGTTGATCACTTTTTTTCAGAGATGATTCAGAGCTTTGGTCCAAAGATATTTTTTCCCCTTCTTATTTGTCTGCATTCATGTACTCCACATCCCAAATTCCTGTTTGAAGCAAAATAGCATATCTCTTCCCTGTCCCAAACCCCAAGTACCGGCTGGGGGTTACTCTTTGACTAGGTGTTCCTTCAGTGAAGGAGGCTTCTCAAGTTCATCAGGAGAATGGCATGAGGCTGGGCTGACCCAGGACTTCAATCCCAGAATTTGATAGGCAGATCTCTGAGTTCAAGGCCATCCTGGTCAACGAAGTGAGTGCCAGGGTTACACAGAGAAACTCTTGTCTTGAAAAAAAACAGAAACAAAAACAAAATATCAAGACAGACCGACAGACAAAAAAACACAAGACTCGCACTCATTCACACACACGAGAGAGAGAGAGAGAGAGAGAGAGAGAGAGAGAGAGAGAGAGAGAGAGAGAGAAAGAGAGAGAGAGATTCCCAGTTTCCAAAGCAAACAGACCCATACTGTGGACTTTAAAGTATCACTCTGTATAAGTTACTTACCTGAATCTGTAAGGTGGACCTCCCTCCCCCCACCAGTTTCAAAACTCTAGTCAAGCTTTGCCATCCTGTGATGACATCATATGCAGCTCTGCTATTCTACTGGAAGAATGGGGGAGGGGTATTGCTGTCAGGAATGAAAGTGATGAGCTGTCTACAAAGAATGCAAGGGGGACACCCCCTATCCCTTCTCAGATGTCACATCACATTGGTCTTGGTGAGCCAGGAAGTCACTTAGTGCACTCTCTAAAACAGATCAGAGTGTCCAGGGAATGAAGGACACTTTCTTTCATTTTCAATCAGCAAACTCATCACTCCTTCTTCCCATTTGTAGGCTTGACGAGTAACTTAAAAGGCATGAGTCATGTTCTGAAAGTCAAACACGCACACGCAGAGCATATAAAATGAACCGCGAGGAGCAAGAATTAGAGACACGATGTGGCCTTTGTAGAAGATGACAGCATCCCTGGGGACCACAGTTTCTGAGTGTTGTTGAACTAAGGAGAGTAATGACAGGGTTCAGGATTTGCCAGAGAGTGTGTCATAACACAGAGATTTTAGGAAAAGTGTGGAGAGCCTTTAATCAGGGCCTAAGAGAAGCTTGAAACCCGCACCCTTTGTCAGTTGTTTATATGGGAACTGGGGTGGAATCCGAACTTGACTATTTTTTGTCATTGTTATGAAAATCTATGGTGTGCATGCATGTGTGTGTATGTGTCTGTCTGTCTGTCTGTTTCTCTCCCTCTCTCTCTCTCTCTCTCTCTCTCTCTCTCTCTCTCTCTCTCTCTCTCTCTCTGTGTGTGTGTGTGTGTGTGTGTGTGTGTGTGATTTTTCCAAGGAAGCACTTGAAAAATGTTACTGAGAAAATGCCACTTTACCTTTTCCTGGGAGATAAACTCTGAGTTTCCCTTGGAGTTGCCTCTCTCCCATGAAGCTGCCTGTCACCCTGAGCTGCTGTCTGTGCTTCACGGATCCCTGGAGACTTACTTTTGTTGACAGAGAGGTTTTATTTTGAGTTTCAGACTCTGGCTGCCAGACAACACCTTGGGAGGATCCCAACCACACACAGATGCAGGAATTAAAACCTGTTGAAGCCTTTCAGCTTGCCAAAGCAGCAATTCCCTTCTTTCTGATAGAGTTTCGTTCCATCCCAAAGCTAAGGGCTGAGTCTTTGATCTCATTTTCCAAAGTTAATTGTAAAATTTTTGAATGAGCACCTGGATGACAAAATGATACTAGCAGACAAGTCCTATTATCATGGATAATTGGGACAGAAAGGGGAAACAGGATAGAGGGGACAATAAAGAACAAAATGAAACACTCATGGGAACATCAGGGTGTAGGAAAAGACACTACGATGTCAAAGTATAATGATTTCAACCCCTGGCTCATAATAACTTAATGAAATAAGCAGCATCTGAAGTTCAAAACATATGTTTACAGAGGCACGTTGAACATCACATGTTTCTGTTGCAAAGTAGTGATTTTTGTGTCCAAAATGTCATTATCATCAAGTGATAGTCCTTTAGTTATAGTCCTTTGAGCTCTGCAGATACTGACAGTTGGCTTTTAATGCTCCTTGTGGTTAGCTTTCGTTGTTTAATCTTGGAAGGCACTTACTATTTCCACAGACATACAGTGTGATAGGATTTCCATTTCAGCAGACAGCAAGCAGTCCTCAGGACTGATAGGCAGGCTGGTGAAGACTGGGGAGAGTTCCCATGCAGGCTGTCATAGCAATGACTGGGTTTATAAAGGACCTCAAGTTTAATGATGGGAAGAATTCATATGCCACAGCTCTCAGGTCAGTTGCATGGTCTGTTCTTAATTAGGACTTGCCTCCTTCTCTTTTTCCCCATTTGCCAAGTAGCACACCTTTCCTTATTGGGGGGAGTGTGTCGAAGAGACCCTGCCAAAACTGGAGTGAAAAATGTGTGTTTGGAATCATGCCATAAAACAAAGGAAAAGGTGAAAACAACCACTTTGGCCGGAAGCAGGGCTGTCTAGCATTGCTCGCACCAGTTGGACTCTATAGCACAGAAAAAACAAGGCAAACACAAAACCCAGATTAAAAGCATCCCCTAAAGCTGGGGTGGAAGGTTTCTGCCAATACATCTAGTATTTTATCCCTTGTAGTTTATTGGAAATGCACAGTCCTTTCTTGCACAAGGTTAGAAAGCTCTCGCCTTGGTTGTTGATGTATGGATCACTCCCCTCTCCCTTCTCTCTGCAGCCTTCCAGTCTTCATGCTTGACCCCAAGCTTGGCTTTTGTGTACCATGAGCTACTTGATGTTTAAGTCATGCTCGAGTGTTCACACTTACCAGAGTGTAGACCTGGGGAATTTTATTGAAAGAAGAATTGGGAGCTTGAGTTGAGCTCATCCTGTCCAGGGGTCTTGAGGTCTTCAGCTTCCCCAGTGTTCATTGAACTCAACTCCAGGAGAAAGGGCATTCAGCAGCCATTTTTTCCCAGTGAAAATTTCATGTCTTTTAACTCAAACAAAAACTCTTATTTTTCAGTCCAGAAGCCATCAAAGTTTGAAGAAATTTTATTATCCCCAATACTGATTTTTTAAAAGCCACAATGGGGCTAAAGATGTTGCTCAGTTGGTGGGGTGCTCACCTAGCACGCACAGAACCCTGAGTGCAATCCCAGCAACAGGTAAACTGTGTGTGGTGGTGTGCACTTCTAATCGTCCAACTTGAGGCAGGGAGACAAGAGGAGAAGTTCAAAGTCATTATAAGGTCGGCCTGTGCTATATGAAACCCTGTTTCCCAAATAAAAGCTAAATTATAAGAAATGAAATATATACCTGAAGAAGAAATAAAATACTTTGAGTTTGAATAAAGAAATTTTGCTACTTTTTTTTTTCTTGGCTACCAAAGTTCTGGTGATTTTGAATGTCTCTGATTGTTTTATCCTAATAATTATATTGTGTTATATTATGTAACACACATATTGTAGAATATTATGTGACATACATATACTGTTATATAGTGTGCATGTGCTCTCTCTCATTCTCTCTCTCCCTCTCTCTCGCTCTCTCGCTCTTTCTCTCTCTCTCTCTCTCTCTCTCTCTCTCTCTCTCTCTTCCCACACACACACACACACACACACACACACACACACACACACACACAAGCAGCAGCTAATTGCAATTATTTCCCCTAGACAAAGACAAAAAGTGTTTCTCATTTGTTAGGATATGTGCAAAGATGCCATTCCAGATGGGCCTGTTATGTGATGTTGTATTTCAAAAGGAAAACATTTCTTAAAGTTGCTGAAGGAAAAGACTATTAAGGAAGTAAGAGCTGCCGAAGGAAAGATGGGTGTTATCTATTTCTTCAATTAGTGGCAAAATCCTGGTGGTGAGCCTATAGAACCATGGGGGTTCTAATCAAAATATTCCAATCCGGTCTTCTTCCTGTCTCCTCAGTGATGCTACAAAAGGGGAGAAAGAGCCACAGAATTAAATTCTGGTTTGAAGCCGTTTCTGACTTGGTAGTTATGAAAACAGGATTATACTATTTTGTTTAATGCATCATTTAATAAAAGTTTTTTCTCAGTAGGACAGCAAGCAATTATTTGAAGCAGCTGGATTCAAGAAGACCAGATCACATGTTACCACACACAGAGGAATCATGGGTAATGGAGAGCTGAACAACATAATTATGTTCATGGAGTGCCACTTAGTAATTTTGAAGGTGAGAATTGTAGCAAGTCCATAATAGCCACCAAATATCAGTGTCAATGTCTGAATGCATAAGTCTCTCCAAGGTTTAAAATGGGAACATGGACTGAATCTTGTGAAAGTGTGTTTTGCTGGATAGTTCTCAGTGTTCCATGAAGAATGAAATCCTGCAAAGACTGAAGACAAAAGCTAAAGACAGAACCTAAAGTTCTCATTTTCTAAACTTACACTAACCACAGCTGCACTCTCCTCTCCTACACTAGCTTGTATCTACTTTGAATAATTATGCAAAAGTAAAAAGAGGAGACAACATGCCAATTAATACTTTCCCTGGCTCCAGTATGACACTAATTGGAGAAATGGCACTTTTGAGAAGTTCCACAACCACTGAGAACTCAAGACCAGCTCAGCTGTCCGCACTCCCTTCCCCCACCGATTTGGAAGAATTTCTCTCCATTTGATTTTCTGAAGTCTCTTCCAGTGTGTGGAAAGCTGAGTTTCTCTAACTGGATGAAGGGGGTCACTTTGACCAGGTGATGTTTTCAAATATACTTCATCTATCTTTTTTTTTTCTTTTTTTGGAAGTGAAAATCCCCAGTGAAAAACTGCTACAGTTCCTTACTGTGTAACATTTTCTGTATGACAGGTAGGCATGAATGACAGACACAAAAATATTTAAATGCTTTTAAAATCAAATTCCACCCACTCAACTTTCTTGTGGAGCATCTACTGTCATCATGCAACAGGTCTTCGTGGTGAGGGAAAGCGGAGGTTGTTTCTGCACTGTGCTTTCCAAAGGTTAAATAGACCAATCATAAACAATGTGATACTGTGCTTGTGACCTCTGCCTCCGCATCCATGCGGCCAGAGTATGGAGCTGGTGGAGGGTGTAGGGATTGAAATACTTAACAAACACGAGAAGTAAAGAAGAAACTGCTGCCATTTATTACAGAGAGTAATGGACTTATATAGCCAAGCCAGGGGATGGGCTAAGCATAGGAGGAAATCATGCACCACCCACACCTGGGGTCAAGGCACCGGCACTGCACACCGGAAAGTTCTGAGAACAACCTTGTTTGATCAACCTTGAGAGCACGGGAGTTCTACAGCTGGGTGGGGAGGAAGAGAGCTGTAAGGGACAAATACTTAAATTTCTCAACACACTGATAAGAAGGAGAGACACATATACACGGCTTTAAATTAGGGGAAGGTGACTTAATTGGGAATATCCCTGAGGCAAGTTAGGATACTGAGTTCCGATGCTAAGGCAAAGTCACAGAATGTCTAGCACCTGGAGCCAGAAAAAGAGGGAACAGGAAGAAGTGACCCAGAGCAGCTAAGCTTTGTGGTTGCAGATCACGGCTAAAGTCAAGATTTTGTGAAGGGGGAGCATGCACACTTAAAAGATATGAGGAACACTATCATCTAGGGATGTTTGTCACAGTGACAGACAAGCCCAGTGAGGGTAGGAAGCTGTGGGAGCATTACAGACCCTCCTTGGGGACTTGAATAATAATGAAGGAAGTATGTGTTTTCCTTAAATGCAACTGGGATTTAGAAGGCAGGCTGGAGAGATGCAAAGGGAGGCTGCCTAAGAGGGAAGGTAAAGATGGCAGTACAAATGGGAGTATCGAAGATGGTGTTAAAAAAGAGCAGGATGGTAAGTTGGACATGTGGTGTGAATGGAAGAGCCTTGACATTCAGTCTTCGTAACTTCTCATGTGGCTATCATTAAGCTTTTTGCCCAGTTTAGCCAGACTTCTTATTGACTATTTAGGATGTTTATATATTGTGGCTATTATATAAATTTTTCTGTTACGTTTCACATTTTATGACTGTCTTCACGGTATTTTGTGACAAATGTGCATTTGTTCTTCCCAGGCATGTTCCTTGTTTTCTTCTAGATTTACTCTTTGTCTCCCTTTCTTGTTCTCTGACTGGCTCTTGCTATGTAGCCCAAGCACACCTGAAAGTTGCTATGTAGCCAAGGTTTTATTTCTTCCTGCATTGCTTTTATGATAATCTTTAGTTGGGTTTTAAAAATTGATTTGTAATCTATTTTTAGAATTTGTTACAAGGTAAGGGCTAGCTTTCCATTTTGTTTCTTTTAGATAGTTTTTTTTTTTTTTTTAATCACTTTCCAGGCTTGAGCCTAGGTCAAGATGACATGGCTGAACACACCAAGAAGGTTGGCCTCTCAATTTGGAAAGAATTGGCAATTTTCACAGAACTGTCTTCCTGTCTAGCAATGTCCCATGTCTTTCTCCTTTTACATTTCTCCAGCAACATGATCTTATTCATGATCTTAAGGCACAGGTATTTATTTGCTGTGAATCCTCTTGTAGTTTGCACCTCCTTGACTTTCGTCAGGTATATATAACTGACGAAATCCTTCTTCTCTGTTGAAAATATTTTGGCTGATAAATTTTGAGGAGTGTGTATACATCAGGTAATAGAAACAAATCCTTTCCCTCCAAAAGCTTTGACAATTTGTTCCAGGTAGGAGAATGTGGGGAAGGGAAAATTTTCTTTTTCTTGGAATAAATGCCTTCATAAAGAATTTCAAATCAATCTTTCTTTGCGAGTGATGGCTTGTCTTATCAGGTACAAAGTTGAACACGGGCAGGGGCTATGAATCTGTGGCTGTATATTTACAGCTTTAGAAACACACTCCATAATGAGTTGGACATATTCCAGAATGCTTCTACTGCTGGTGCACATTCAAGGCTCGACTTAGCAATCACTCGTCTTTGTCCTCCTGTGTGTATCTGTCTGCTAACCCTTCTTCTACCTGCTATCCTGTAGATTCACTGAAGCATGCCATCTGGCCACAAGCCCCTAAGGGCTGGCCCTAGAGTTCAGTCTTCTGTTCTTGAGGCACATTCTCTTTCTTCTTGCCTACTCCTGCCTAGGCAAAGAAAGACATTATCATTAGATACTGTGGTTGATAATATGCACAGAAAAAAAAATGCTCAAGAAAACATCAAAGACCTTGATGGTACCTATCTGTTTGCTAGCTCTACCATTCTGCTTTGAAACAGCTTTGTTCAAAACTGTCTTTTCAATGGCCAAACTGAGCTTGTTTTGGTAGCCATGTCTTGGTTTACAGAGATTTCTTCAACTTCTTTGTTCCCTGTTTCTCCTCAGCCTCTACTATTTGGCTTGTGAAGTATAACTGAGACCATGTTCTTATTTTCCAGCCTTGGCCTTGCTCTGCAGTGGTGATGGCTTGTAGCTTGCTATTTCTTTGAGAATTTATACTTTGCTATTACACTTATTGTGTAACTCCCCCTCTCCTGCCTGGTACTATAATACACTGCCTTCAGTATTCTAATGAGCCTGTGGGTGTCTGCCATCACTAGCTTGATTTTTTTTTTCTTTCAGGAAAACAGGACAATAAGAGCCTTGAGAAATGTGTGTGGCTGTCAAGGGACATTAGTGTGAAATGAAAACAGCGCTCGCTGTCTTCTACAGCTTGCTTCCACCACTCCCTCTCGCCAGTAAACAAGCAGAGCTCTTCCCTGCATCCTGAGTGTGGATAACAAAACGAAGGTTCCAGCCACCAGGGGCTTTGAGATTTGCTAGCACATCGATTTTCTTAGGTAGGCCTCACCCACTCTCCTCTTTTCTCCTTCACCCACTCTCATCATTTTTCCTTCCATCAATTACTACTCAACTCTAAGGAAATACTTGGCTCCAAGAGTACATCTTCAATACTGATGGAGATGACAGTGGTGGTGATGAAGAGTATGGTGATGATAATGAAAATATTTCAAAAGAAAGGCTCAGGCAAACCCTGCTAATAGGTACCTATCAGCAACTGCTTCATAGGTTAACTTAACCTACGCAGATCATACAACTTGGCTGTGAGATCAGTTCCAGGTAAAGCTGTCCTTGAGAGAGGATCTTCAGATACTTTCTAGACCCATTTAATGATGCTATGGGTAATAGTACAAGTTAATGGGATTTTGAACAGGACTTGTGGGCTCCTAGATGCGAGGAGGATCCCAAGGTTGAACTGTCCTGAAGGTAGGCAGTCTGGGTGGTCAGGCTTGTGCTGGAACAGAAGGCGGGGCAGCTGCTCTCCAGCTGCCCTCCTGGGGCTTGCTTACAGTTCTACACGAGATTGGTGAGGACGACCTCTCTCCTTCCTCTGTTCTTTGTTGACACTGCTTTCTGCCTTCAAATGCCTCCCTCAATCTTACCTTAATAATTATGTTTCAGATCTGTTTGTGCATGTCTGAGTGATGACTTTAGGAGCCCCAAGAAGACTGGACATTGGAGCCCCTGAAACTAGAGTTACAGGCAGTTTGGAACTGCTGGGAGGGTGCTGGGAACAGAACCTGAGCCTCTGCAAGAGCAGTAAGCATGCTTAACAGCTGACTCCTCTTTCTGGCCCCCTCCAATCTGATCCTAAAAGAGACAGACATTTTGTTGTTTGCAGATTTCTGTTCTCATCTGTTGCGGTAATTGAGTTTGTGCCTGGCACATAGTTATTGACCAAAAAAACCCAAAACAAACAAAAAACCCCACTCTCCAGGCTTTCTCACAGATGATTCAGAAACCAAGCATGGGCTTCTGGATTTCTACCTGTCTTCGCTGCCGGCCTGCAAGAGTGTGATTTTCCTGGTTGGGCTGCCAGTCTCCCATAGTTGCCTGGGGACATGGCCATATCTTGGTCAGGTCTCTGTTCCGGGCTTCCCTCACCCTTTGCAACACTTTTTGCAAGCCCCTTTATCTCTGCATTCAATCCACTTTGCCCCACAAACCTGAAGTGGATTCTGCTTCCTGCACTGAGCACACAGCAAATGACATGAATCGTGTGAAGTTCCATAGACTGAGGGCAAGGACTATCCTACTCAGGGGTCTCCCTGGGAGGGAGTGACTTCCGTGAACCCAGCCTGATACATGACACTTGACATGCATGTTCACTGAATTGCCCCCATCACTCTAGGAGACAAGCATGTCCATCATTTGATTGAGGGCCACTCTGTACCATAAGTGGCAAAAGGCCACAGACTTTGGAATAAAACCCACTTAACCCCCTTTTGTCAGATCAGAGAGGAGCTAGTTCCCTTAGAAGCATCTCTTAGAAGACCTTCCCAGGATTTCTGTTCTTATTAGTATTGTTATTACTTGTTTTTTGAGATTATAATATAATTACATCATTCTCCCTTTCCTTTCCTCTCTCTTGCTCCTCCCATGTACCACACCCTGTCCCTCCACTCTGTTTCAAATTCATGGCCTCTTTTTCTTTTACATTTTTCTCTCTCCCTCCTTCCTTTTCTTCTTCCCTTCCTCCCTCCCTCCTAAATTATATAAATACAACTTAGTAGTCTGTATACCATGGTGTTGTTAGGGCTGACCATCTGGTACTGGAAAAACACTTTGTGTTGGGGGAAGGCTATTTCTCTCTCAGCATTCTTTAGTTGCCTGTGGTTCACTGCCTAGCATGGTGGCCTCCTGAGTTTCTCCTTCCGTATTAGCCTGTGCTCATTCAGGCAGCCATGTTGGTGAGACATTTTTTTAGGAGACAGCAAACTTCCTATTCCTCTGGCTCTTATAATCTCTGGTCCCCTCTTCCACTAGGACCCCAGAGCCTTAGCTGCAGGAGTTGTGTGATACACGTATTATTTGGGACTGGGCTCCACAACTCTGCGTTTTGATGGGTTATGTTTTCTATGATTCTTTCAGGCAGTCGCAAGGGGATGTTTCCTTGGCGAGGGGTAAGAACTAAACTCACCTCTGTTTGTCAAAAAGAAAGAAACAAGAAGCAGAGGCAGGTGGATTTCTGTGAGACCAAGGCCAGTCTGGTTTAATGGGGACTTCCAGACCAACCAGGAACACATGGTGAAAACCTGTCTCAAAATAAAAAGTGAAAGCTTAAATGCACACATTGTGAACACTTCCAGAGATACCGTAGGCAGTGGTAGAAATGAGCCCCACAAAACTATGTCTCTGACTACTTCCCGAGCTTCTACTCCACACATGGGTTGAAGGCCCCAAAGTTTGTGCATGAGGTAGAATCCAGAACTCTGTCTGGAAGCCTGGCCAACCCTGTCACGCTGTCATACCTTTTTCACACTGAAACACCCATCCTCTCCACGGCCCCATGGTTTGACTTTCCAACTGCTCTTTGTACTCTAATCTGCTTGCGTTTAGCTTGGCCTCAATCATGGTGGAGAAACACAGAACATTAGTTTGGGGTTTGGGATGAACTAGAGGAATCCTTCTACCCTGTGGGGATTTTGAGAGATCTCAATCTAGTTAACTTAGATAAAGGGGGTCTCTTAGATGGGTGTAACCCAGCTTGTCAGAGTAAATGCTACTGGGTAGGGGACAGGAAAATATTGGCTTGCTTGCTTTGCCTATTTTGTGCAAAGCACCCATTAGTGCAGAATTCAGGTACTGTTATTGTACAAGTCTATTGTCAACATGCACGGCTCTGTGTCTGACCATCCCCTGCAAAAATTCTCCTGCCCACTCGTAGCTCACTCTCCACAGTAAAGCCCACCTGCTGTGGAGGCTTGGCTCCATCGTTAGCGCCTCTGGAAAGCCTCTTTAAACCTGGCAGGCAGGATTAATCCCTTTGTCTTTTGCAGCCCACACGGTTTGTTGACACAATGAAAGCAGTGCTGTGGAACTTACCACAGTCTACTCCAATGAGCTGTGCACTGGTCTGTTTCGCACCCTGCATTGGCTTCCTTAAGGAAAGTGACTAGATCTTATTCATCTCTTAATCCTCTGAAGCTAAATAAATATTTGCTAAATCAAATTGAATTCTCACCCCCTAATTCGATACACTGTATCAAATCCAGAATTACTTGATTATTAAAGCTCCTGGATACAATCTACCTTTTGTTTACTTTTTTTTTTGGTGGAGGTAGATACATTCTCTATCATCTATCTATCATCTATCTATCAATCAATCAATCTATCTATCTATTTATCTATCTATCTTTCTTTCTTTCTTTACATCTATCATCTACCTATCTATCATCTCTGTATCTTAATATCTACCTATCTATATATATATATCCATTAGCATCTATCTTTGTATCTATCTATTTATTTATCTGTCTGTCAATCACATGTCAGATATATCTATGCATCCAGAATGAATTTAAGTGTGTGTGTGTTGCTCATACACATAGATAAATAGGTACGTGTCACACACACACACACACACACACACACACACACACACACTTAAATTCACCATGTATTCTGGAGTCCAGGACCCTATTTTGAACACTGGTAAGTTTAGTTTCCCTGGACAAGTGACTTTCCTTCCCAGTGCCTCAGTTCCCTGTTCTATGGAATGAAGCTGATGGCCATGCCTACTTCATAGTGCTAACGGAAAGATGAAGCAAGTTAATCTTCAGAGTGCATCCTGATGCAAGGAAAGCACTGCTGAAATGTCTTGTTACTACTTCAGTGCCAGACATAATGAAATAAAAGCATCTGCCTTGCGCTTATAGAGAGTTTAGCATTCTAAGTTCTAGCTGGGAACCATTTCCACAGTATGGGATGCCTGCAGAATTGGCTGTTTACTGTGGGCTCTCACGGGGTGACTGTTTGTCCCATCCACTGGGGTCCTTTCTCAGTGTCAGTTTTTGTCCTTTTCATCAGTCTTACTTTTACCTGGTGGGTTGGTCCAGTGTCTTGCATGCTTGAACTAGTGAGGAATCAAACAGAAAGCACCTAGTAAAACAGCACATGAACAAATGAGTCACCGATGGAACCCACACACAACACCTGGGATCGATGACTAGATATTGTCTACTCACAAACTTGGAGTTACGTTCAACAACTGAGCATATAAACCCCCTCCTTCCTACTCCAACTCTGATAGGAATGTGTTTATATTTTGTGGAACAGACCTACACAGACACCTGGTTGTCCATACATTTGAGCCTATTTCTCCTATGCCTGGCCCGTGTCCCTGTCTTGCCCAAGTTGGGATGGAAGAGTTTATGTCGGGAGGCATCACTAAGGCCAGAATGCTTCTTGCTCTGCCTGCCATCTCTCTGCCCTAAAATTCGTTTGCTGAATAATAAGCATTTGGCCTTCACTGAACAACTGCCTCAGCTTTTACTGACTCAGAAATTTTGATTACCATTTATACATTGGAAATTATCCTTCTCATGTATTGTCCTCTTTGTGGAGGGAGGGGTTTGCCTATAATGTCATCATGGCAAGTCACTCACATGTCACACTAAGAAACTAATTAATACATACTTTTGAATAAAATATTGACACTGGCTTGAGTACATTGTTATATGGGAAATAAAGACAATAGATGCTATAGCCAGTGCATGATTCATTCTTTCAATTATTAAAAGAGTATCAAACCTGTTTGACAGGTTTAGTGCCAGGTGCTAACCAGGGAGGCACAATTAAAATGTACCAAAATGTATTATTACTTACAGTATCATTTGATCCATTGTCTTATTTAGCTTTCTGTAACAAATACCCCAAATGACCAACTTATGAAAAGAAAGGAGTGACTTAGGGTCTCAGCTTCGGGGTTTTTAGAGTATAATGTGTCTGTTCTTGGAGCCTGTTGTCTATCAGATGAAAGTGTGTGGTAGAGTAGACCTACTGACATCACAGTCCAGGAGTGAAAGAGAGCCTGGTCTCCACAATCTGCCTTCAAGGATGCCCTCAGTGACCTGAAGACCTCCCACTAGGTTTTATGTATCAAAGTTCTTCCCTGACCCAATGATGTCTTGCTTGGGGACCAAACCATTAGCAAATGGGCCTTTGGGGACACTTAAGACACAAACTACAGCACCCAGGATTATAGGCATTAATCAGCGTGGGTATTCATAGAAGTTAAAGTGGTTGGTCACAGCGAGGAAGAGACTGAAACTTCATTGACCTTGAAGGACTGAAGCATCCAAGCTAGTATGTCAGGCCCTCAAGCTTAGGAGCATGACAGAGAGACAAGGGTGAGCACACCACAGGTGGCAGTGTGACCAGCTGGGCGGGGATGGATAACAGGAAGCCTATGCATTTGATGTAGATGAAAACAGGTTTCTGAGAAGGGAATGATGTAACAAAATTGGAAAGAAGAGACTCTAAGAGTGGTTGGAAGTGCAATTGAAAAGCAGGAGGCAAAACCTTGGTCCTGTGGAAATGGAGGGGCAACATGGGCTTGATATTCTCAGAAGGAAAAGCAGAGCCCACTGACATCCTTCTTTGGTTAGAGTTCCAGTATATGTTCCTGCCCGTGAGACTCTTGAAGTTGCTTTAATGCTTCCTTGTAATTAACCTTGGACCAGTTTCACCTTAGCCTTCTGTATGAGCTCTTCATTCCCATATCATGACAACCAGGAGGGATCAAGTCAGACCTGGAAGACACAGGTTTCTGCTGCTCCATTGTGTGGTGATGATGCTCATGATGGATGCTGATGAAGTGACAAGCCAGTCCCTACAAATCTCTGCCAGCTGGTCCGGGACTTCAGTGAATCATCCTGGTTATGTGGTTATGCTTAATGAATGACAGATACCTGACTCCTGTATTCTCTTTGCCATATACCTTCTTACTTCTTTTTAAAAAATGACTTTTAAAATTTTGAATTAGATGTGTGTGTGTGTGTGTGGCAGGGGTGGGGTGTGGTAGGGTGGTGGTGGTGCATGTGATTGCGATTTCCGGAAGCGGCCAGAAGAAGTTGTAGGGTCCCCTGGAGCTGAAATTAGATTATTAGAAGCTACTTACACAGGTGCTGGGAATTGAGCTTGAGTCCTCTTCGAGAACAGAATGTGTTCCTAACCTCTGAGCTGTCTTTCCAGCCCCTGATTCCTATTTCTAGTAAGAACATAAAGAATAGTAGCTTAATGGATGACCTGGGCTGATGAATCCATCTCTCCTAAACCCTGAATTTCTTTTGCACATTTCTTGACTCTGCAACACTGATTCTCTATGCAGCTTAATGAAGCTTTCATGGTAAGAGCTCAGCTTTCTCAGCCATGCAGAAGAGCATCACCAATAGCATCGCTCATATTTCTCTCCTCTTCTCTGAAATTGAAAGGTAGTGTCAGCCCACTCTAACACCCATAGGAACTCCTGGTTTTCATGATAATTTTTCCTCCCAGTGTAGGCTTAGATTTCTTTGAGGGCCTGCATGTCTTGTACTTTTCTCCATGGTTGGCAGAAGTTATTGCTGAGTAATAATTAAAAGAAAGAAGTAACAAACAACTATCTGAAACAGTACTGATAGTGAAGGGCTCATATATAACCCCCACCCTTGGGTTTGTTTTCTTCTCCTTTTATTTAAAATAGGTTCTTTTGTTGGGAGGTGGTTGTGCATGTTTTTAATCCTAGAACTCAGGAGGCAGAGGCAGACAGATCCCTGTGAGTTCCAGGACAGTAGGTTCCTTTCTTACACAATATACCCTGAATACAGTTGTCCCTCCCTCTGTTCCACACAATTCCTCCCAATCTCCCCCTTCCTTTAGATCTTTTCCCTTTGTGGCTCTCCTTAGAAAAGAATGCACTTCTAAGAGATAACAACCAAACATGCCAAAATAAAATATAGTAAGATAAAACAAAAACCATCATATCGATGCTGGACAAGGCAACCGAACAGAAGATAAAGAGTCCCCAAGAGCAGACACAGGAATCAGAGATGCACGCGTTCACACACTCAGGAGCCCTATAAAAATTCTAGGCTGAAGACTATAATACATATGCAGGCGACATGGTGCAGTCCCATCTTGGTCCTGTGCCTGCTGCTCCAGTCTCTGAGTTCATTTGAGCTTTGCTCAGTTGATTCAGAGGGCCTTGATCTCCTGGTGTCTTCCATCCCTTCTGGCTCTGACACATACTCTCCTTCCTCTTGTTCAGAGGTTCCCTGTGCTCTGAGGGGAAGGATTTGAAGGAGACATCTCATTTAGAGCTGTGTGTTCCAAGGCCTCTCTCTGTGTGCAATATCTGGCTGTGGGTCTGTGCATCTGTTCCTGTCTGCTGCAGGAGGAAGTTTCTCTGATGATGACTGAATAAGGCATTGATCCATGAGATTAGCATAGCTCCAGAAACACTCAGGTAGACCTTTTGGAATGTATTTGAGCTGAGACAAAACACAAAGCGAAGGAACTTTCTATCTTGAATGCAGAGAGTCAAACAAACTATCTTCAGGGAGAGAAGAAAGAAGTAACTTAGAGAACAGGGAAAAGGGGCTGTATGCAAATCCTGGGATGGAGAGGAAAATAAATATCAGTCCTTGCCAGCTATCCTGTTGGGGTTTGCATGTCTGTATTCCTCCATTTTTTTCCTTCAGCTAATTTAAGTGAATTTTGTTCCTTACAGCCAGAGCTCTTGCCAAAGATCTGGAGTTACAAATTATGATTTTTTTCCCTGTTCTTTCCACTTACCCTCCCCCAAATCTATGAAAAAAAATGAAATAACCAATAACTATGCGTCAGTAATCAAACAATATGGTGAAATTCCATTTGCATCTGCAAACTGATCTGCAAGATTGCCATGTATAATATTGCTTATGTATCAAAATTGATTTTGTACTGCTAACATCTATCTTAATTTTTTAAACTTGTTTAAATGTAGTGGTGTGTGTGTGTGTGTGTGTGTGTGTCTGTACATACACATGTGGAAGGAATACCTTTGCCTGTTTGTTGGTTCATGGTAGGGGGCACAATACAAGATAGGTTTTAGACTGATGACTGAACTCAAGTGAATATAAGACCCTGTACAAGTTTGTTAAGAATTTTAGACATAAGTTCCTTCATTAACCCTAAAATAAGAAAGGACAGTGATGCTGTTACCATTGAATCATTACAAGGTTTCAGTGACAGCCATTACAAATCACTTTGCTTGACACACAGCAGGTCTCTATGAAGGACAAATCCTTCCTCCTATTTGGCCATGATCAGATGAGTTCTACCCAGTAATGTAAGAAGTCCTTCTGCTACGTAAGGACTACAAACACATCAACTTTTTGTTTCATTTTGCTAAGCCATTGCTGATAATTCTCCTCCTTTGAAGCATGCTGTCTCAATTATTCTCTGACCTCGGGAAGAGAGGATTATTTTTGTCTGAGAGAGGTAAATGCAAATACCAGTTCAAAGAGTTGACCATTAAAATGTGTTTATTGTCCTGAATGGACTAAAACCTGTGAGAGGAAGGTCCTTATGAAAGCCACAATGATAGCCTCCTCTTAGACCCTTTCAGTCAGCTGGAGGGATCTTGATTTGATTTGGGTGTGATTTAGTTTGGAACTGAATTAGCTCTGCACTCCATTAAAAACCTATCTGCTGACTTGCCCTGCAGAAATTCTGCTTTTATGAACAAGACTTCATTTTAGAGGTTCCTCTCTCCCCTTGCACCTTTTTCTTTTTTCCTTCTGAAAGTTATTTAGCCTAAAGCTTTCTGAGCTTTCCTTATTGGTGTCTCTATATCTTAATTTTTATAAGGACATGAATACATTATAGCATCCCTGTTAGCTATGGTTTTTGTGCTTTGGAGTGGAGATAGACTCCTCAAAATTCTTTTCAACATTTATGCTGAGAATTTTGTCGTGAGGCAAGTTGAGAATTCCTATGGAGAGAAGAAGAATCTGGGTCTAAGAGGAGATCGGAAAGCGTTCCAACAGCAGATGTGAGCCGAGCCGAGCCGAGCCGAGTGAGAGGATGCACACCTCTATTCTCAGCACTCGGGTAGCAAAGCCAGACAGATCCCTGTGGGTTTGAGGTCAGCCTGGTCTACATGGTGAGTTTCAGTACAGCCAGGGGTAGACAGAGAGACCTTGTCTCAAAACAAACAAACAAGCAAATAAACAAAAAGTAAACATGAAATAATTACTGTGTGGAATACAGGGAAGGAGCCATGAGAGTCCAGGTAGTAGAGTCTGTGTTTAAAACCCATTATCTATGTATTTATAGACCCATACCTGTGGGATGACTTAATACACTTGCTCTATAGCAACACCTCCTTTTAAATGTATCAACGATAATGTTTTCATTTAACTGTGCCAGCGCAGCGTCTGATGAGACTTCATAGTTTCAGAACCTCCGATGAGATTAACAATGGGAAGGAGCAGGGGGACAATGACTAGAGCGATGGAACCGGTGCTCGCTGCATGTTCCTTCTGCATCTTTGTCTCTTCCAGTCCTCTGAGCCAGCTTATGAGACAGATTTTACTGTTATCTCTCCTTTTTAAAAGCCATCATTGAAATTACCTTATGTTGTTTGCCCCAGGACGAAGGCTGAAAGAGACTGCAAGGTGATCCGAGTGCAGGCAGTCCATTCTGCTGGGAGAAATGTACTTGGTAAAGTCAGCCTGGACTTATTAGTGACATGGGAGTAATTTGGCCAATAGGAACTTTAGAGCGGTTGGAAATGTCTCGGTTGGTGACAGATGTTGTTGAACATCAAAGATCTTCTAGACTGCTTGCTTCATTGGCCAAACAAACTCAATTTTGGGGAAGGTGCTAATTCACCAACACAGTTGTTCTGTGTTCTGGCCAGATATGTGTATTCAGTCTTGGATAGCATTTCCTGTCTGTTCAGTCTCATGGGAAATTGACAAGTGAGTTGTAATAAAAAGGTGGAAATAATAAATAAATAAATGTGAGAGGTGAGGGTGGGGTGCTGACACTGACCTAGTTTACAAAGATGCTGAGGTCCGCCCCCAACCCCCGTCCCCCACTCTCCACCCCTTGCCCCCACATCCACCCCATACCCCACACCCAGCTTCACAGAAAGCATCTCAGAGATGACCAGTTGCTTAGTCTTGACTGACACAAAACTTGGTTGTTTGTCCAAAAGTTGCTAAATCACACTTTGACATTTGCATATCCAGGAAGTGCTTGAAAAGAAAGTCCCAACATTTCCCTGTATTATTTTTGTAGTAATTATGAGTAAAGTTTATTTTTAGCTTTCTGGCAGTAATTATTTATCACAGCTCCTATTTTAACTTTGCAAATAAAACTCCACTTCCTGGTTGCCTGGAATAGCAATGCATTTCATACACTAACTCCTGGAAGACGGAGTAGGTTTCCGTATGCTTTGATGAGACAAATTCCAGGATTCTTGGGTAACGATGAATTCTTCATGGAAAAGCATTTCAACAGGAATATAATGGAGGTGTGATTACTCACTCTTACCCAACATCACACACAAAAGCTTATCTTTGTCTTACTTGTTTAAAATGTACAAAGATTGGAAATATGTATGGAATCATAAAAAGAGAAGAAAAATCTACTTTGTTCTAGAAGATTAGCAGAATAAAAACATGCGCACATTGTTTTGAATCTAAATCTTGCTGGGCTGCATACCAGTTCTCATTCTGTTGCAACACACTGGGCACATTTCATCTTTTGAGTCAAGCAAGATTTCATTAGGAAGATATTACAATGTGCCAATGTGCCCGCATATGACTTCGCCTGTGTTCTTAAATGTTAGGAACGTTATTTCACTGGTGGTGTTCTGTCTCATGGAATCTCATTAGGGTTTACCTGTGAAGAGAGGGCTTGGGTAAAATCAAATCGTTTGTCACGTCTGCTGTGCACCTACATTGTGACAAGCTCTGTAGAGGGTGCTTCGGAAATAAAGCAGCTCTGGTCTCTTCCCCCCACCCAGAATATCATACCAGAAAAGGCATAAATGAAAGGCCTGTTTGGCAAAGCAGGAGAAATAAAGGGAGAGAAAAGGGCATCGTAAAATATTCATAGCCGTAGTTTCTGCTTTCTCTGTAGTTTTGTGTTTGAAAGATTGATGAAATATCAGCAGATTAACCACTATTGACCTCTACCTTGGGAACTTTCAAAATTAAATATTTCACATTCTATTCCCTTGGTTAGTTAAAAAAACAAAACAAAACAAACAAACAAACAAACAAAACACAAAGCAAAACAAAACAAAAAAAAAAACCGTTTTTCTGACTTGACATATTGCAGAAGCTAACAATTTCTGAGAAAGCACTAATTGGCCTACCAGCAATGATCTTTCCATGAACAGCAAATGGAAAATCACATCCAAAGAATTTGGCTGCAAGAGTTCAATGTGATTTTAAGTAAACCTCAGAAATGTGGGACTCTGACTTGTGGTTCTGTTTGTGGACGAAAACAAGTTGAGTTTAAAGCTGAAAGAGAGCAAAGCCATTGATAACTTCCTATGCACGCTGCCCCTCACATTCCTTCAAGTGCTCTGGTTTGTGTATTGGTTGAATAGGGGAGATCAATGTTTTTCATCACGTGATCTCAGAATTTCAAGCATACATAGGCTTTTCTCAAGTCTGTGGGGTCGTAGAGAAGTTGCTCTGAGAACATCTCTTGTGTCATAGTCTTTTGATAGAAGAGTCCAAATCTGTTACCATGCTGCAGAAAACTACACAGGGATGTGTGGTTCTATCTAGGCAACCAATCATCTTTTTTTGTAAACAACTCAGGACTCATTCATCTGACTTTCCCTCAGCACCATCTTTGACTGGCTCTTATGCCCTATAACTTCCAATTTATGTTATCTTGACAAAGTATAAGGTGACAAAAGTAGGATACTCCACAGTGTTCACTCCTAGTGGCTTTATTGGTGGGTATTTGAAATGATAAATTACGTTTGTTTTTTTATACTTGAAGTCTGATTATTTTGAAAAGAGGATTAAGTTTTATAAAAGTAAAAGTTGACAATATGTTGCTGTCACATGGGTAACATCAATGGTTATGGTGTGGTCTTTATAGTGTACGTGTATATTTAAAAATATATTCCAGTCCCAGCAACCACATGGTGGCTCACAACCGTCTGTAATGAAATCTGGTGCCCTCTTCTGGCCTCTGACCTGCAGGCATACATGCAGGCAGAACACTGTGTACATAATAAATAAATAAATGGCTAAAAAATAAAAATATATTCCTATGTGTCAAAACTTGCCATCAACTATAATATGTGAAATTTAGACTTACTGAATATGTGTATTTCTAGTTATTTATGGCTTTTTTTCTAAAATTGTCTCTAATATGTTACTATTACATTTAAATAGGAGTACAAATTCCCATTTGTACTGGAAAACGTGTTTAATTCATTTGATGATGGAAATTGCTTGGACACCAGTGTCCCAATTAAGCTTTGAACAGTAGAAGAAGGAATGTGTGAGAATGGGTCGTGACACCACATTGCATTCCATTAGCTACTTTATTAATTGCATCTTTTGGAATATGGTTTATAGATGGGCCATGAAAGAAGCAGAGGGGTTGAGAAATGAGAAAATCAAGTTAGGACACTGAACAAACCCTTCTGTCCACACAGAAGAATACTTCAGAGCTTTAGGGAATAAAAGAGGGAGTGTGTTCTCAGAAGCAGGTACATCAGACTAAGCTTAGTTTCTGCTTCTTTGTTTTCTCAGGAGGTTGACACTGGGGAGGAACTCAGCTAGGGATTTGAGGTGGTTGGGAAGGGCCTTGTGACTTGATACCTTGTATGTGAGGTTAAGAATGATGAGAGTTGTACCAAATGCTTTTGACAGATGATCACAGTGGCACACTCTGTCCAGCCCTTGGAGGATCAATGCCATCCAAGGACACACTTTACAACCTTCACAGGCATCCCCCTTTAGGGCATTCAGTCCTTCTGTGGAGAGGGTATACAGATTTCAGTATCATCACTAGATGGACTGGTCAGGCAGGCTTGGTTTGTACCGGGTTCTTGGAGGCTTACATTAGCTGATTGCAGCAATGGTTTTCTTGTACAGCTTCTGAACTCTCAATTTCTAGAAAGGCTTCCTGTGTGCATCTCTAGTCTCTGAGAGTATTAGCTGACTTTACTCACTGGCAGTGTCAGATCCAGGCTTTATTGAGCTTTTTATAAAACAGCGCACAATCCAAAAATGCAATAGCTCTAAAAATAGATGTTTATGGAGAATGCAAAAGACATGCAAATTCACTGTCCAGTTCCACAAGCAGTGCAAAGTCAGGGAACAAACAAACAAACAAACAAAAAACAGAATAGCTACTGGCCCCCAACATTTTAAAGAATATTTCTGTTTCTTCTTAATACCTCCAAACTGTACAGCTGAGCTCTGTGTGACAAATTGAAGTCACAATCTTACTTTATGTCTTGCATCTATGTCCCAGCACTGTGATAGACATACAAGAAGCCCTTGTCAACCACATGGACATAATCACACTAAACCAAAGCTAGAGGATTCCCAGTGCAACCTCACCCTGTCAGATGTTCACAATGCACAGCTGTTGTAGAAGCTCCTACCCAAGGGGAAATAGTCAGAGAGGGAAAGAAACATTTTCTGCCGGGTGGTGGTGGTGCTCATCTTTAGTCCCAGCACTCAGGAGGCAGAGGCAGGCAGATCTCTGTGAGTTTGACACCAGCGTGATCTACAAGAGCTAGTTCCAGAGCTAGTTCAACCTCCAAAGCCACAGAGAAACCCTGTCTTAAAAGACAAAACAACAACAACAACAACAAAACCCCAAAACCAAACCAAACCAACAACAACAACAACAACCAAAAACAAAAAACAATCTCCATTTTCCAAGGTTTAAAAACCAGGAACCCAGGCTTCAGGCTTTTCCTGGTTTCTCTTAAAAGTAAAGAACTTGGGAGTTAGATCTGATTAACTTTGCCGGAAACCCATCTCTAATCCTTCCCTTGAAACCATTATTCTGAAATGTGTTGATTGACACACGCAGAATAGTCATCTTTTGCCTGGTTTCTAACCTAGCAGCTTTGGAACCCTGAAAAGCAAGGTTCCTGTATCTTGTGTTGCCCTTGTGTGCCTAGCCAGCTGACTCAGACACGATGTACTTTTCTCTGTTGAATTCAGCATTTAGGTCATGTGTTTCAGAAAACAAAAGGAAAGAAAATGTTAGAGGCAATTTGGGCCTATCGTACCAATCCCTAATGCCCCTTCTCTACTTCATAGTAAACTCTGAAAGGAAGGTTAGTCCAATGCTAGCTTGCTATCCACTCACACTCATGGTATTTTTATTCTCTAAAAGTAAGACAAATGACACCCCACCCCTGCACCGCACTGTGGACAAGGACTGAGGATAATTAGAAAAGGAAACCATTGGTTTTGGGGGACTGTCATCAACATTACATTAACCTTCTGAGTTTTAAAAAGCAGACCTGATTCATCTCTGCCCTCACCCTCAATGTTTCTTTCCAAGTTCATGTGAATCGACCATGCACCTTGCAGGGTAATGAACAGCCCCAGTTAGACTTTAGCTTCATCCATCAAATGTGTCCGTTTGAATAAGGAATTTGTGTGGCCCCCACCCTGGGGAAAGTTGTGTAAACACCAGCCACTCCTGACAGGACAAGCCCAGAGCTCAAGGGACTCTGGTTTTTCAGGCTGTCACATTCCAGTCTTACTATCCATTTTCCTAACTTCAGCTAATTATCACCCTCACTAATCTAACACATAGCACAAAAGCTTAGCCATTCAGAGAGCTGCAGTTCCATGATTCCCTCCTGACTTTTCTTTCAGAGTTCTTTCTCCTCCCTCCTATTAATCAATTCATGGGTGAACAAGAGTCTAATCTTTCTTCTCCAATTCTGAATTTTTCAGTCTGTGTTGGCAGGGTTTTCTTATCTAGCCTGGTGGGAGATCTGGGCAAAAGTCAGACCTCCTGTTGTCCAGAACACCTGACTGAACTTGGAAGGAAAAACAGGTAATGTGACTGATTTAACCAGAGGGCTGGGGATGGTTTTTGTTTCCGCATGCTTGTCTCTTCTTTGGAGTTCTCCTATGCTATACAACCCCAAGTAAAATCATGCACAACTTAGGTATATATTTAATTCAAAAGCACTCTGTGGAGAGATCAAACTGAAATTTCATCTTAAATAGACCTACCCATTCAGCGTTTTGGAGGCGAGCCAAGAATGAACTCCAAACGTGGGACTCTCCCTCAGCAGCCGGAACCCCTTACTCCACGTGACTACAACCTGTGTTTTCAAACGGCCAATAGTGCAAGCTTCAAATGCTCTCAAGCTGTGACTAGGCTCATATGGAGAGATAAACAGAGGCCCCTAACTGTGCACTGAATATATGTCATCAAAGCAATTTTAAAATCAATTCAACCTTTGACAAGCAGCCAATACAGCTCCTCTGTGATTTGAGTGACATGCTTGGGCTTCTACTCTGAGTGAGATTCTGACAGCCCCGTTTTTTATGCATGTTGGAACCCATGAAGGACCCCTCCTCCTCACTCCCCACCCCAGGGAAAACCATCACAAAGCATTACAATGGTGTCTCTGTGAGATGGCTAACACATGGGCAGCACTCGACTGTAGGGCATTGATGAAAATTCTAGTGACGGTACAAAAGAGCCCAAGACTCAAGAGCTCATAGTGCAGCCTCATCGACATTCCTATTAAGAAAAAGGAATAATCAGCTTGGAATCTACAGATAACTGAAAACAGGCTTCTTCTAAGGATAAGTGATTTGTTGTTGTTTAGGGAGAAGAGGGTCAGGACAGGAGGAGATTGTGAGGGACTAACAGACTAGCAAGACTCCTTAGAAAGCTTGTTATCCTGTGGGAAGCTTGATATCCCATAATAGCTTTCTTCTTCATAGAAATACTAGTCCCACCACCACACCTCTTTCGTTATTCTAAGATGTGTTCTTGGCTCTTGAGGACACAGAGAACCTGATGAGAGAATGCAATGGAACAGAAAGTTGGCTCTCAAGCCTCACTTTCTGGTCCGATTGCTAGCCGTGCTTCCTCCAGGTTTTGCTCACTGGAACTGTAGAACTAATTACCACCATTTCTTCATGGTGACTCAGGAGAGAAAAATGACCTCACCTTAAGGGACTCAAAGCCACATCATCTCCCTGACCTCCCCTTCTGCTCTCTTTCAACCCGAATCTTATCACCTACTTGAGGTCTTGTGCCGCCATCTGCTATTGGCTCTATGCCAGCCTCCTGTTCTTCTTTTTCCATTCAGGGTTCCAGTCATAATAGGCACTGCTGATGCTCTCCTGATCCATCATCCTTAGCTCTAGTCTTCATGCTCCAAGGCAACACGAGGATATCAGAGGGAGGTACCACACACCAAGGCTGCATGCACAACACAATAGAGACTTTGTTCTGTGTTTTTCTCAGCTCTCCTCATTGGACAAAGAGTGGTGTTACATTCCTGTGCCTGGAGAAATAATCAGTAGTATTACTAAAGATGCGGGAACAAAGCCCAGGTAACTTTTTACTGGTCATAAACATGGTTTGGCTGCTTTCTTCTGAAACATTCTCAGGGAAGGCAAATTTGAGGAGCACTGTTCTGCTTTTCTCCATTAGATGCAAGGTATAGCCATATGACAACCTCTGAGGAGATAGAAAGTATATCCAAGGTCAGATCATGCCTGACCTCCTGATGAATATATAAACCCCTTTTTGGGTGGCATGTGAGGCCCTAAGGGCTGCCCATTTTTGCAATCTCATGCTAGAGATTCAAAAGATAATTTCATCTGTTTTGGTTCCATACATAAGAGCTATCCCTTCGGTCTAGCATACTCTTTTCATGCATCCCAGCCTATCAATATACATCTAATTCTCAGCTTAGTTATTTACTCATTCCTTGTTTTTACTGTTTTCTCTCTATGTATTTCTTCTGTACAATTATATCTATGTGAATTTATATTTTTATTGTGTTGCTCTGTGTTTATTATCCTCTGGTAGAACGAGTGCTGTTAGGGCAGCAAGCTATTATGTTATTCACCATTTTATCACCAGCATCAAAAGCAATGGCTGGAAATATCCAGTAAATAGCTATAGGGTAGAAAATGGGTAGGACGTCACTATAGTCCTTTTGAAAATGACCGACCTGCAGAAATATTCTTGGAAGACATGTCCTATCTGCAATCGCAAATGATATTTGCCTACAAAATTATGAGCTTTCAGAAACTGCAAGCATTTGTTGAAACTGTACAAGGATGAGTGAGGTATTATAGGGGATCTGAAATTGTGCCTGACACAGCGGGGCCTTTGATTTTGTGGAAGGTCAGGCTACCTCTTTGGAGGCAGTTATATAAAATAAGAAAACGTGGAGGAAAAACTAACTAGAGATCTGGGAACTTAGCATATATTCTTTCTCCTAACTATTCATATCCAAGTTCTCCACATTTGAGGTTTCTACTTCCGTTTTTTTTTTTTTTTCTATCTGCCTTTCTTCTTTTTGCACATACTACCATATTTGAAAATTTCCCCAAGTGTCATCATCAATAAGGCCCCTACTCCAAATTGGCTCTCATTTCTCTCCTTCACTGCTGGTCAGAATGGTGATTGTGAACTCAAAATCTCAACAGGTCTGGTCATGACAAGCCATCCTCCTGAAAAAAACCTCCGAGGGCTCTCATTGTCCTTCCCCTAAGTACCAACCTCCGAAGCACACAGCCTGCCGAGGCCCTGCCTGGTGTCGCCTGGCCAACCTCTCTGCTTTCATCTCCACCACGCCCCACCTTTCATGCTTCAAAGCAGCCACAAAGTCACAAATTCATCTCTCTAAACCGCCATGATCTCATTTGTCAAAGGGACGCTTTGTAGCTACTTCCCTCTGCCTGCAGCTCCTGCCCACGTCTGAGCTCAGCGATTCTGTCTTGATCTGAGTGTTCCCCAACCCTCCAGTCTCTGGCCGAACACTGTTGTTAGTCATTTTCTTTTGTCTCTGAGACAAAGTTCCTGAGCAAAACGACTCTACAGAGGAACAATTTTAACAGTCTCAGGACTTTTCAGTTCACGGCTGGCTGGCTCCATTGTTGTTAGATCTGGGGCCTGCCAGAAGGGTTTGGTGGAAGAAAGCTGTTTACCTGAGGGCATCCGGGAAGCAGAAACAGACAGAGGAAGTGGGTGGGGTCCCACACTCCAAGAATCACATTTACTCCATCTTAGCCCCACCGCTTAATAGCCCAATCAGTGTGAATTGAACAATGGGTTAACCCATGTTAACATTGGTGTTCTTACTAGCCCATCATCTCCCAATAGCACCATCACCTGGGGAGGAGCCCTACAACACAGGAGCCTTTTGAGGGACACCTCTTAGGAAACACACAGCTCAGGTGTTCACAGCTGTCTCACCATAGAGTACTGGCTTGTCATTATTCATTGTGTCTCTGTTCCTAGTAGATAGAAATCTCCTTAAGTAAAGGGACTGTGTCCACTTACAAAAAGGATGGGGGCAGGGAAGGAGGAAAACAAATTATACACAGATGTTCGATAAGCAAATATTGAAAATAGGTTTTATAATATATATTATAATGTATATTATAATATATATTGTAATATAATATATGTATATATTATAATATATATTATTATATATAGTAATATAATATATGTATATATTATAATATATATTATTATATATATATTAATGAATGATTCTAAAGCTGAGATCATTTGTGGCTTTATGAGGAAGGCTTCGAAGCATTGCAAAATGTTACAACCAGGGAGAACATGTGAAATATTTGAGTCTGAGGAGAATGGCAGGGGTGCAAAAAGCAACTTTGAGTTATGTCACCAAGGACTTCAAATGCTGTGCCAAGGGGTCCAGGCTTACTCTGAAGGCTACTGGGATGGGAAAGTTGTTGTTTCTTGTTTTGTTTTGTGTTTGTTTGTTTCCCTAGCAAATAAGCTGTTATTTGGGGGTAAGAAAGAGCTTTCAGGTAGCCAGGTAAAAGAAAAGTTGTGGGGTCTGGAGATAGTCAGCAGAAGGCCATGTCAACCTTGGGCTGAGGCAGGGGTAGGGTTGGATAAGCTAAAGAAGACAGAATGGGAAGAGAACAGATAGCATTGACTGTTAGAGAAGAGGGCGAGTGGGCAACTGGGAGTGTGGTGCTGCAGACATGGGCACCGAGTGGGGCTGCCGGGCAGAGTGTCTGAAACAACGCTGCGCTGTGAGGGACACTGATGAGCACATGCTGAGAAGAGTGTGCTCCACGCCATGCACTGAACTTTGAAAGGACATTTCAAAAATGTAGTGGAATCCACACAGGGACGCAAGATCCTGGGAAGATGACACAGGAAAAGTGAATTGACGAAACCAATGTTGTTCAGCACGTGTACGTATGTTCATGTGTGCATGGAGAACAAGAGATAACCGTCACAGATTCCTTCATGTGTCTGAAGGGCATTGAAAAAGACACTAAACATGTCCAGTGAGCAAAACTAAGGCTGGAAGCAAGCTGACTTTACACAAGGCACCTAACACAGACTACAGGCTAACTTGTGGACGGAAGAGCTGACCTGATACCGTGAGTAGACTAAAAAGATCTTGTTGGGAATTAATGAGGAATTGCTGAGGTTAGATTGGAAATGTTGGAAGTGGAACTTTATTCCTACATTCCTCAGGATTTTATGTTCCCTTCTAGCAGAGGCCTAATTCATGCCAACCTTTCCTTTGTTCATTTTAACACAGATGAAATGTGAAAACTTTTGGGACCAGGAAATTCTAATATGAAAGATAGAATTCATTATATACTATAACTCTGGTTCCTGGTGGAAGAAGACAGAGTTTTCAGGCATCTTCTGGGTACTTGAAGACCTCTACTCTCCTGCTCAACTGCATTCCCCTCTCTAGAAAGCATAATGTTCTGTTTGGGCAGGTGTGGAGCCTTCTGGTCCCTACAGACCAGCTAGCTGTATGATAGTCAGGAACTGGCTCCATCCATTGTCAAGTGTTGAAATCTTCCCTTCTTGGTATTTTCAAATATGGGACAATGCAAATGCACTGTATGGATCTCTATCTATAAGGAGTCTTTGTTTCCCTGTGCTGAGGTTCTATGCATCTACCTTTACCTCCCTCCCCTTAACTAATTTTCTTTATCAATCAGTAAATTAGGAACTTCCTTGCTTATGGATATGGAGATGAAAAACTAGAACACATTCTTTATCTCCATATCAACAACAATATATATTTTAGAATACAATTAAAATGTTTTTCTGAACAGGATGTGTTGGCACACAACTTTAATCCCAGCACTTAGGAGGCAGAGGCAAATAGATTTCTATGTTCAAGACCAGCCTGATCTACATAGTGAATTCCAGGGCAACCAGAGTTATATAGAAAACCCTATACTGAAAAACAATAAGTAAATAAACAAGCAAGCAAATAAATAAATATATAAATATATTGCTTTCCTGATTATTATAATGGCTACTCCCACTCCAGATCTGAGACTATGAAGCTTTGGGAAGGTAAGTAAGTTCTCTTTACTCTCATAGTTGTTAAAAGACAGAGTAGAAGTTCCAAGATCTGAATCTGTCCACATTCATGATATCCCATCACCTGGATGTACTTATTTATTTATTTATTTATTTATTTATTTATTTATTTACGTACTTACTTTGTCTATAATCTACTTGGAGATGTTGTGATGTAGCCACTGGAGAAGACTGTTTTAAGTCAATAGAAAGTTTTATTTGACAGCTGTTGACTACACTGGGTGTTTGGGATCCCAGTGTAGCCCCAAACCTTTCTCAGGGGAAGATTTTAAGCCTAAAAAACGATGTCCTGGGTTGACATACCTAAGTTAACAAGAAGAGTTATCCAAAAGTAGAACTATAGAAGCCAAAAAACAAGGTTAGCACTATGGACTTTGGTGGAATAGGTTTTTTTTTTTTTTTTTTTTTTTTTTAGTTTGGGCAGGAGGTACTGTCTACATGCTGAGTTTTGTAGCCTGAATGGTACTTCCATCATGGAGTTACTCATGTTAAGGTCTGAGACTTTGTTACAATATGACTATAGCTATCTTGTTTATGGTTGTCCTCTGGTAAACTGACTTGGTTTCTCCTGTGTGGTTTTCTATTAAAATATTAAATCCATTTTCATAATATGTCTACTAAGATCCTGGCACCAAGATTTTGTCTGACTTAGTATGAGATGAAGATTATCAGAAACTTTGGGAAGCCCCTCATTGAGTGTTACTGGGAAAGTTGGAGTTCCCTCCTTGGTTTCCTAGTCTCATTAGCAAAAGAATTTAGAGTCAGAAGAGAGATCTAGGACAATTTTATTGGAGATTGAAAGAACAACAGGGTAGGCAAGCTGCAAATCTTGACAGCTGCCTTGAAGAGGAAGACTTGAGCAGTGGCAAGGTGGGTGGCACTGGGGTGGCTTCAGAGAAAGTGTAAAAAAACCAGAACATCAGCTAAAGCAAGTCTGGACTTACAGGAAAAGAGATTCAAAGAAAAAGAGGTAGCACGTTTGTGCAGAGAAACAGGCAGGATGAGCAGAGATAGATGGAGCCATAGCCCTGTCAGCAACTGTGCAGGGCCAGGGTTTCTGGGGAGGGTAAGTATGTTATCTCTTTAAAAGGCTAATTATTCCTTCCCTTTCCTTAGCATGTCTTCAGAAACCACATTTCCTAAGGGTAGCTTCCTGGTTCGGTGATTGACAGACCCAGCTGGATTAGCATGTTAGCTGGATTAGCTGGATTAGACTATCATGTGTTTACCCAGAGTCAGAGGTAGATTCCATTTTTTGACATTCTCTAATGGGCCTCAACAGAACCCTGGGACCCAACCTTAGTGGCCTGCAAGGCTACTATAACAAAAGCAGATCCTTTCTGGCCTGGATGAAGTTACTTTTGTTCTAGCCCTATAAACTCCTCCTTCTGGTGCAACTTCTGGAGAATTCATTTGATCTTGAGGCCATTCAAGACTGGATTCTGTCAGCAAATCTCAACAAATTGCAGTTGTATACCCACCATTGTCTTCCTTCTCATGGCACCTTGAAGTCAGTTCTGATTCAGTGGAACGGGGTTCTGGACCACTCCTTCTTTAGTACAGGCCTCCAGACAACTTTAACAGGCAGATCGTCTTCAAATTCCTGGTCTTTTCAGACAATTTAGAAGAAAACTCCTCACAAAGGTAGGCAAGTGCTTCAACAGCTGTTTTGTCCAACATACATAATGAAAATTATTTCTTCATATGCTCACATATTTTAAAGATAAAACTTTACAAAAAAATTAAAAGGTACCATACTTAGTGTTACGTTGTTCTCTCTACTCTTAAAGAATGTGGCTTCTAGGACACATATATCACATCAGAAAGTGCTTATTAGCATCTGGTGGACAGTCCTGCTTGGAAGACAGGGGCCAGAGCTTCCTCTGGGCCCACCTTATAAGTTCTATTGCAGAGTCTACAAAAGAAAAAACAAAAAGAACATTGGAAGCGAAAGCTCCAAAAATCCCCAACAGGGATCCCCATGCCCATGCTGCACCTCCGTGCAATGTCCCATTCTTTGCCCCTTTCATCTCCTCCATGGAGGTTTGCTATTGCCCTTTGCTTTTGAGAAAGATCCCAGCTCATAGGCAGGTCCTCTGGCTCTCTGGTCCATAATGGGAACCACCCCATTCCCCATCGCTTTGTTTCCATATTGTTCTATTCTGCACTGCTGGGGGTTTGGGGGTAGCTGGAGGGTTAGCTAGGGCTATGATGCACTGGATAATACAAAAGCATCCCTGGAAATACTGTCAGATGGGGACATTTCTGTCGACCAGCATGCTTTCCTTGGTGATTTTTTTTTTATTTGAAAGACAGTATTATTGTGACATAGAGCTTTGCCAATCTAAGAACCCAAAGGAGCTGCAGTCCATCCTAATTGTTATTAAATTGCCTTCTAAACAGCAAAGATGAGGTAACTGAAGAGCTTTTCAAGTTTGAGGCAAGAGGTAAAGACAGCTCAGGTGCAATAAGAGGGTGGAAAACTGCCAGGGATTCTGTTTGCCCCTAATTCTTGAAGCATGTAGTCTTTTGTTGATATTTTAATGGCTACTGATTAAATGAAACAGTACATGATTGCTGTCTGGGACTCCCCATTATCTAAACCTGGACTTGGCATACTCTAATGATGAGTATTTCATCAGGTACCATCTTATTTGATTTTGGAAAGACTGTGTTTATGCATAAGATGCTCAAAGAGATGACAGAACTGTGCATGTGCAGGACACAGTTTATGCTTTAAGAGGAAACCAAGACAGAGACCACTCTTCAAACAAGACTGTTGAGTTCTAGGATATAATAAATAGACCTGTTGTATTAATGAGAAATGCAAACATGCACCTCCTCAAATGAGGCTAATCTAACAATGGAAGCGACAGAGGGAAGGCCAAGGAAATATCTGCTCAAACTCTAATCCATCCACTCAGGATGAAAGGAGGTTTTAAAGAGACATTTTCAAGGCTTTGCTCTCTCTAGTCCACTTGACCCCAAGAGCCACAAATAGTTTCTATTCTTTTCTACAATCTAGCCATGTTCGTACCAAATGGTTTCTGAATGAATAGGTATACGGGCTGAAAGGAGACTTTTTGGGCAGGACTGGCTAAGAGGCATCTTCATGGTGTTTATCAGCTTGAATCCTCTCCTTTCTTAAACAACAACATCACCCTTCTGGTAGTCTGTCTGGAAGCGTAGCATCACTTGAATAGAACAGTGACCATTTTCCATGTTCAGAGTCCAAATGAGCTGTATGTAATATGTGACACAGCCTATGTCTAGGTGGATGCATCCTCCTAGGGCCGCTGTTCTGGCTGTCTGTGATACACTTGGGGAAAGGTGAATGTGGTTCCCAAGACACATGTGGGTGGATGGGCTTTGCTCAGCTTCAGGGAGTTACATGGCTTCCCTAAAGTTTTTCACAGACACAGTCATTCTTGTGAAACCAACCGAGCAGCACCAGGCTTAGAGTTTTAAGGTGATTTGTCGTCTCCTCACACTGTGATCAGGTCACAGTGGGGGTGTCCATCCTAGTAATTTATTTCTAGGTGCAAGTCAGAAAAATGCCAAGGGAAATGTACCCCTTTCCTAAACAGAGTCAATGATTAGTTCCCTTGCTACTGACAGTACTATCAAACAGTTGTCTTGGCAAACACAAATGGATCTCATAGCGTGCCAGGCATTGCTCTAGGCATACTGCACACCTCAACTCCTTTAATCTTCATGGCAATCCTTGGATGTAGGTACTGATGATAAAGGGGAATCAGATCTTTTCTTGGAGTTCTTCGCCTCATTAATAAAAGAATTTAAGAATGGACTTAAATGGAAGTTCAAGGACAATTTTATTAAAGTTTAAAAGAAAAAACCCCCAGGACAGGCCAGCTGAAAAATTCAGCAGCTTTCTGAAGGAGAATGGAGGCAAATGTTCCTCAAGCTGGCCTGGAGGCTGACACATGGCGGAAGCAGCCGTGCGTGTGTGTGTGTGTGTGTGTGTGTGTGTGTGTGTGTGTGTGTGTGTGTGTGTGTGTGTGTGTGGAAGGGAGGACAGGAACGCTGGGATGGAAAAGTACAGAATCTCACAAAAGGACTCATCTTATTCTCCCTACCTCCTTAGAATGTGTGACATTGAGCTTGACTTCCTAGGGGTCCCTGCACCAGGAGAATCACCTGGCCCAATTGGAATGCTGAACTCCACCAGGCCAGAGAGTCTGATCTCTTGACCAGAAGGTATTTTCTCTTGATAGGCCTTTACTGATACACTAATACTATTGTGGTAATCATTTCACAGATATGAAGAGTGAGGCAGGCAAAAAGCCTGTCCAAGATTAGACATTTGGCACAGAAACAACATTGAATTTACTGAGCTTCTTTCTCATACTAGATTGTCTTTCATGGAGTATTTGCTGGCTAACACATTTGTGAGTTTTCTCATATTATAGTTGGGGTAATACATGGTATAATTCAGCAGGCTCAAGTAATTTTACCTTGGAGACAAAAATAAAAGAAGAAGTTGTTTGAGCAGGTATCTCTTGCCTGCACTTGGCTGCCTGACAATTCTCCTTAGATGTTTACTCCACAAAGTCTGTTTGCCAGTGCTATAGCTCATGTGACGCATTCTTAGAGCATGGTTTGCTTGGCCTTGGGTGCATAGCTGTGGCCTCTGACAAAGAGTTTGTTTAGATGCAAATTCCAAACTTCAGATCTTGAGAAAAGAAAGGAGACTTAAATGTACTGAATACAAAAATCCCATAATAGTCCTTCCTGGAGTCTAAGAACTTGATAAAGCAAGCAGAGGAAGGGGAAGGAGGGAGCAAAGAAGGAATCAGATAACTGAACGTACAAATGAAACAAAGGCCCCCAAACCAAGCAGCAACAATTCCTTACAGAGTAATCATAATTCTCTCAAGGAGATAAATCCAGAAAGCTACTTTTTGAATAAAAAAGGATTTTAAATAAGGTTGACAAAATCTTAGCAAGTCATAGAAATGGTTGTGGCTTTTAAGCACAGTGTTTGTGGTTTTTAAGCAACACAAATTTAATTATTTTATTTAGATCTAGCATTAAGATTTGGATGTCTTTATGGATGTGTAACTTCAAAAAGGAATGTTAGTGACGCTGGGGATTAGGCAATAAGAAGGACTGGGTGGGGTCTTGATGTCTCCTTTTGTGTCCCCAAGTCCCTAGAATTAAGTGACAACTATTCATCCCTGTGAAGGAAAAGATAGAGTTAGTGGTATAGGAATCATGAGACACTAATGAAAGCTGGAGCTGGGGTGATGTCAGGTTGAAGGAGGAATGAATCCATGACCAAAAGAGAAGCTGGGGGGCTGAGGCTTGTAGTTGGAGGTTTCTCATTTTGCCTGCCAATTTCCAAATAACCACTCTGAGGCTTAATATTAATTACAATTTGGCCAATGGCTCAGGCATATTACTGAGTAGCTCTCACATTTAAATTAACCCATTTCTATTATTCTGTATTTTACCATGAAACTCGTGGCGTGTTACCTCACATCTTGCTTCCCTGGTGGCTACATGATGATATCACCTTGACTTTACCTTCTTTCTCTCCTTGTGTTTGTTTGGACTTCCTGCTTGGGTATGTTCTGCTTAGCCATTGGCCAAATCTGCTGTATTTATCAACCAATAAAAGCAACACATATTTGAAGCATGCGGAAGGACACCCCACATCAAAGGGAGCAATTAATAGAAACCCAGGAGAACTCTGAACTAAAGACAGTGGATGGGAGTGGTAAGTTAGTATCCTGGTATGCTGTAGGCAAAATCGTCCCTCCCTCTTCCAGCTGCAAAAGCAGAAGGCAGGGTAGTGTTCTGGTCTGGCCACTGGCAGTGTTCCCACTAGGTGATGTAGCCTGTGGCTAAGACTCTAGTTGGGTTATTGGAAGCTAGTTGTAATTAGAGACAGGCTAAAATGAAATGACTTCTCAATCAAGATTCATGGTATTTCGAGAAGCAAGTATTGTCAAAGATACACTTTGTACCTTAGTAAAGAAAGAATGTGTGGTAGAGACTTCATTAACTGAGTGGTCAAGATGACACTTCAGAGTATATATTATGTTAATTACTTTTCTATTGCTGTGATAGAAACAGCGTGATCGAGGCAACTTACAGAAAGAAGGAATTATTTGGAACTTATGGTTAAGAGAGGTGACTCACCAACCATCATTACAATGGGGAAGTGTGGTAGCAAGCAAGCATAGATAGCATCCTGAGAGTTCACATCTCAAACCACTGGCAGGAAGCAGAGTGTGAATTGGAAATGACATGTGGCTTTTGAAATCTCAAAGCAAACCCCGGGTGACAAACTTATCTAGCAAGGCCACACCTCCTACACTTACCCAAACAGCACTACCAGCTGGGATCCAACTATTCAAATACTCAATACAATGGGGTGACATCTCGTTTAGGGTTCAAGCCGGTCGCATATGTAGTACTTGCATGTAGTACTTGCAGAGAACTGTGAGGACAGCAGCCTGTTATACCACATCAGCTCACTATTCAAGTGTGAGTGTGAAATGGAACATATTAAAACAATAAAGCATTTAACATATCACTGTAAGCCTCAGGTGAAGGCTAGTAGAAAATATACTTGAGCAATAACAGTGAGCTCAGAGGGAGATTGCACAACAAAGAAGCAATATTGGGCACGGCAATGTCATTTATATTTGAGATGTAATTATCTTAAATATTAAAAAATTAGATGTAAAATCCCCTAAAACTTCCAACATTGTGAAAACCCAAGTCAAAGAACGGTGGATGTAAATTAAGTACTGATTAAAGCTGCATTTCAATTGATGAATATTAGCTTTATGTAAATTTCACATCTTTAATATATGTGCTAAAATTTTGTATGCAGTTGTTAACGTAGTAGAAACAGAAGGCAAAACTTCAAACCAGTTAACAGAAAAGGACAGGATAAAATGTTTGAAAGGGGGGGCCAGTGAGATGGTTCAGCAGGTAAAGGCACTTGTGGCTAAGCCTGGGGACCTGAATTTGTTCCCTGCAACCCACATGGTAGAAGGAGAAAAAGAAGTCCTGAAAATTGTCTTCTGACCCCCATGTGTGTTATATCAGAGACACCTCTTTGTGCACCCCATCAATAAACTTTCTGTGGGTTTTGTCATACATTGTGGTTTGTTCTCAGCGGTGCTAAACTACAACACCTTTTGTGATTCAGGTTCTTTTTGGGTTTTTGCTTTGTCTTTTCAAGGTAGGGCTTCTGGGTCTAGCCTGGTTGCCTGCCCAAGACCTACAAAGACCAAACCAGTCAGTATGCCGCACAGACAGGAGTAAAGTTCACAAACCCCAACCTTAGGTAGTCGTTGGGTGCTGAGACAGAAAGAATTCATTTTCTTCAAAGCCCAGTGTCTTGATAGGTTGTACAAAACAGCCCTAAACTCATTAGACTCTGTGTGTGTGTGTGTGTGTGTGTGTGTGTGTAAAACAATAAGAATTATAGGGAAATGTAGAGAGCAGGGAAATGTAGAGAGCTGCGAAATGCAGCGCCTTAAAGATGGCGCTGGCTTCCACCTTCCACCTCCCCAGGGTGAGCGCTCTCTGGCATAAACAAGCCCTTATTTGGCTAAGTCTGTTCAGCCTGTCTGCTTCCATGTTAGAGTAGCCTATCTGCAGGGTCCATGTAGCTCACTGGGGTTGGTTAGCACAAGGGACTTTTAAGCCTGTGCAGGCTTTTCCCCAGGCTCTCGCGGGTCAGAGAAAAACATGTTCAAGGATCCTGATTAAAACTGCATGAAGAATATCTTCCCTGAGTCCGCCTTCCTTGTTGACGGGGGTAGGCGCGTACAGGGAAAAGGGTTATAGGTTTGAGAAGAGGATGTGTGTCAGGACATAGGAGGAACTGGAAAGGGGAGAGGGAGAAGTGTAGAAATGATATGAGTACAATGTGCTCACACATGAAATTCTCAAAACAACCAGATTATTTTGGGGTAGAGAGAACAACATTTAAAATAATGAATAAAGGGAAGTGTGGAACTCTCCAAAAACAAAACATTAAGAGTGCCTCTCACTTTTCATTAGAGGGGTATAGACTATACATAAAGGCTAAACTTCATGAGCTCAGAATTCTTTTCCCTTGGCCTTCTGCCTCAGATTCAGGCAGCTCTAGGGGAGCTGACATTCATCCTCTTCTTGATTCTGTGGACACTAGGCACACACATGGTGCTCACACACATATTCAGGCAAAACACTCGTGTACACATTTTTTTTTTAAGAACCCAAATGAATAGACAGATGTACCACACACCTTTTATCTCAGCAGTGGGGAGACAGAGGCAGGCAGATTTCTGTTAGTTTAAGGCCAGCCTGGTCTACACAGCTAGTTACAGGACAGCCAGGGCTACACAGAGAAATCCTGTCTCAAAAAACCAAACATAAATGAATAAATAATAGAAATAGAAGCCAGGTGGTGGTAGCACACACTTTAATCCCAGCACTCAGGAGGCAGAAGCTGGTAGAACTCCATGAGTTTGAGGCCAGGCTCATCTATACAGAGAGTTCTAGGACATCTAGTGCTGTTACACAGAGAAGCCCTGTTTTTTAGAAAAATTAGCAAACACTGTTTCATAACAAATCATCAGATTCAGTCTTGACCACAGAGTTGTGTCAGTGGTTCCAAAAGAACAATATTTCCTTAGCATTGTCATCAAAACAGGGTCTCAATTATATCAACAACTTGAATATTCAAATTTCATATCAGCATATTCATGTCTCAGAAAAGTCTACTTCTTTTAAATATTATTTATTTTTAATTTATATGTATAGTTGTTTGCCTGCACACATATATTTGTACCATGTGCACGCCTGGTGCCCACAGAAGCCAGAAGAGGGCATCAGATCCCCTGGAACTGGAGTTACAGGTAATTGTGAACTGCCATGTGGGTACCAGGAACTGAATCTGGAGCCCATGCAAGAGCAGGCAGTGCTCTCAAGCCCCTGGGAAGCCTAATTTAAAATTCTTTCTCAATTTTATTCATCATTTTAAAATTTCGTTTGGCCATTGACCTATACTCCCTTTAAAAACATGAGGCATATTAAATACTCTCAAAGTTATCATTCTGCAGAACATGTTTTTAGTAGTTCTAGTCTGCAAAATAGGAGGTTTCATGAGCCGATGACTAGTTTGTGGGTGTGATTTCCAAGCACTCTATTAATGCCGTTGAATGACAAGACTGGTAGTTTGGGACCTGTCATTCAACTGAGACACAGAAATGAATCACATTGAATGAGATGGCTTGAACCTTTCATGAATATCTTAATACTATATTATTGTCAGCTTGTTCCTCTAATTACAAAAGATGCCAAAGAAGTTCCATGATTTTCTTCAGACATTTGTGGACAGAGATAGGATATATGATTTATTTTGGAGATATGATTGTCATTTCTGTATCCATTCTGGTCAATATTTTTTCTTGAAAAAGCAGACAAAAGCAGGCAGCAATATTGCTAATAGGAAGTCATCCCAAAAGAAAGCAAAAATTTCTCTCTCTTTCCCTAGACACCTGCACAGATCATCAATTAATGTGACATCAGGTAATAGTATCTGGTCAATAATGGCTGACAAAGATCCCCAATTTTGCCTAACAGTAATTAACAGGAAATTCCTTTTTCATAAATCACTGCTTTTTAAATTATGAATAGCATAGATCAATCTTTTACTACCCACGTCTTATTTAAGTTTTTATTATTGTGGTATGCACAATTCTGTTGAAAGCATCTGAAGTAATGCTTGCATTTTATTTTTTACTTTTACTAATTTTTATTGCTTGTTTTTGATTGCAAATTGACAGAGAGGCGTTCTGAAGAATCCAGTTAGAAACATCTAAAGGAAAACGTGAAAGAGTGTGTGTCCTCTGGTCTTCTCATTCTCCAATGTTAGGCCAGAGAATAGTTGCATTTTAATATTTTACATTTTAATATTTTGATTCTATATAATACATTTTTGTTTTCATGAAAGATTTATCATGTTTCTATAACATTCTTTCCTCATTCTTAGCAATAGTCTAACAAGAAGTTCATTTCATGGTTGCTTTGCACTCCAATATGTGTACACTGTATATCAAAATATATTTACCAATAATTATAGTATTATAATTTCTATCTTTTTTTTTTAACCAGCAATGCACTGAGACTTCTTTGTGGCTTTGCTTCTGGCCTTTTGAGACAGGTCCTCACTATGCAGACTGACCTTGAATGTGACAGCATCCTTTCCCTAGCCTTCCAAGTACTAGAATTACCTGCCTGCTGTTAGTATTCAGGCATCTGTTCTGGCCTGTACTTGGGGTTCTGGCCCTCAGCTGCAGCCACTAAGAGCACCACCTGTGCACATTCACTATGTTCCCTTTTAAAAGAGCCCTGCCTATCTCCCATCCCCCCTTCTCTCTCTATTTCTCTGCCTGTCTCTCTGTCTCTCCTCTCCTTTCTTCCTCCCTGCCTCCCTGTCTCTCTGCCTCCCTCCCTCTCTCCCACTGCCTTTCTCTTCTCTTCTGCAACTCTTGGTCCCAGAGGCTGGTCTCCCCTCTCCACTCCCCACTTTTTCCATTCAATTTTCCCCAATAAAAAAACCTCTCCACCCAAGCTCTGTTGCGTGGCAGCATGGCATCTTTCTGCCTCGATTTTCTACATGACAACACCTTCACTACCACACCTGGCTCACTGGGTGTGGTATTGTGGTTTACATAGTGCCACATACATCTTAACTCCAGTCAGTATACAATGCAGGAGTCCCTAGCAGCAATGTTAACTTGCGAACTCACCAAATGACACTATCTCCCTTTGAGGAACCAGACTCACACTGATAATTAAGAGGCAAACAACAACCAATGATTAGGATCTAACCCTGGTGGCACAGACTACAAATGGCATATTATCAACAGTGTGCTCTGAGTGTCAGGTGCACTGCACTAAGGTAGGCCTTGAGGGAAACTGAGAAAGGAGAAACAGAATGTGTATAATCATGCAGGCCCTGGGCAGGCAAGTCAATTGTCAGGTGTGGGTGAGAGATTGGAGATGAGCAATGGGTAGAAATAAAATACACTGGGGTGTGGCTCTTCTAGCAAGGACCAGAAGACAAAGAAGGCACAGCATAAGGGTGAAGGAAAACTATTCTGGAGATGGACATTTTCTTTCATTATGAAAAATGATCTCCACACGTAAAATCACCTTGCTCTATTAGAAAATTTAATTGATGGATGCAAGTAATTAATAAAACACCATGTAATCACTGAGTGGCGTAGCAATCAGGAGGCTCATAGCCGTCTTCACTAATAAGGCAATTTAAACTCCTTCGGAAGGACTTCTTGATAGGATTCCACTTAACCTCAGACAACATCCAGAAGGTTCTCTACCCCAAGGTGCATGGTGCATAGTTATCAGGGCCAACAGGAAAGCTTACAGAGAACAAACTCACACCTTTGCCCCTAACAGGGTAAAACTCTGTGTGCTTAGTTACCTACTACAAACACAGAGCCTTGAAAGATGCATGCACCCTGCCAAAAGAAAAAGCGCTAAGGACTCTGGTTAGATAGTTGGGTGCTTTATTTTCATTTTATTTTTCAACAGCAAGGGAAAACGCAGAGTGCACAGTTTGGAACCAGACCTCTTCAGTCCCACAGATTCAGTACCAGGTAAGGAGGAGTCTCTGCATACTTCCTTTCAGATGGTCTGGATGAAGAGGTGATCTACCTTTCAAACTGTGTTGTCTACATCGTGGACAGTTTTCTCAAATTTTCTTGTGCACAGCTCAACGACTCCCACTACACAGAGTTGTAGAAAGACAGCATTTAGTATACAGTATTTTCTGCAGTGATCACGTGAATCAGGCATTTGCTGGAAGAGAATTCTCATCACTTGCTTTTATTTTTGTTTTTTCCAGGCTGGATTAAAGGAATTTGAAAGGTCCAGGTAACTCCCTGGGGAGAGGAGGAAGTGGCTGACTGTCATAGGACCCAGTGACTTAATTGTTTTACAGATAACTTCTCACCCTCTAGCTGAAAAGCAAAGGTTTATGCAAAGTGTGAGCCTCCACACGTACTTTATGTGAACGGAAGGACCATCAGGGAAACAAGGCAACAAATTGTTAATGCTAAAACGTAGAAGTCAGTTTCTGCTAGCATTACAAGTGTAGTTTGAAATAATAGGTTCTGACCTCTTGCTACAAGATTGAGAGTCTTTTGAAACTGTCTAGGTGGCAAACCTTTAAGTTTGTCATTTATAACCTTTGCTTGTGTAAATATAGGCAAATTATTTTGGATGGCTCTAAAATGGTGTTATAAAAAAGCGAGTTTGTAGGCTTTTGTCCTTGAGCGAAAGGTTTGCTCTTTGCTTGTATGAGGAATTGCGGTTCTCTGATGGTTTTTCTGTGATTAGTACTTTAAGTGTGGACACTTAAAGTATTTCTTATCAGGTAGATATAATTGGATCTCCTATGTTTAGTGTCTTCAAATGTATCCCCGAGTGGCTGCCTTGAGAAAGCATTTAGGCGAAACACTTGTTAATGGATTTCTTTCTTGTCCTAGGTTTACTTCTGATGCAACAATAATCACAGACATTTCCAAAGTGCTCTGTGTGCTCAAACACAGCAGCATTCCGTACAATAGAACTGTGGTTCTGAAATCACTTTCCTCATCTCCCATGCAGTAAACTTGGCTGCAACAGCCCATAAGAGAGCACAGAGGGCTGCTGGAGTCTGTTCTGGGGATGGAACTCGGGTCCTCACATCCTAGCCAGGTGATTCTTAGCCGAGGAGCCACCACACCAGCCCACTCTGTCTGTTGGTGTGTATGAATCTTGGAGAGGATTAGGACTGAAGGTCCTTCTAATTTACATTTCAGGAGACAGTGCTAATGCTTAGTCTTCCACCAAAAACACACACAGACAACCATTTGGTATTAGTAAATTGCACTTGGGGGTGGGGTAACCGTAACTATTTTAGAGAAATATAATATCTCAGTTTGTGTGTTGTTGCTTTTTTTTTTTGTATGTGTGTGTTGTGGTTTAAATAGATACTGGAAATTATTTGTTTTCATTAAAAATGGTTTATATATGTTTTAATTATAAATCATTTGTTTTTACATGTTTTAATAATAATTTATTTGTTCCTTGAAAGCCAGGTACTCCTCAGTTCTATGTTTTTATTTTCCGGGTCCAGGAAGATCTAGGAAAAATTTGCCGATTCCTACTCATCTATAACCATCACACAAGTGTTTGATGAAAAGAGATCAGGGAAAACACAGTGACCAGCAGAGGCTGTATCAGTTTTTATTCTCTTTCTTTAAAAATAGAAAGTTGTACGTGTGCTTAGGCTTGTGGAAGGACTATGGATGTGCCATGTGTGTTCTGGTGCCACGGAGTCCAGGAGAGTTCACTGGATTTCCTGGATCTGAAGTTATAAGTGGTTGTGAGCCCTGCCAGGCTCTAAACTCAGATGCTCTGCAGGAGGAGCAGCCAGTGCCCTTAGCACTGAGCCATCTCTCTTACCCCATAGTCCACATTCTTACTGTTTGCCAAGTCTATTCCATCCTTTGTCATAATTGCTACTGAAAACATGGGGGAGTCCCTCTGTGGTTGCCTCATGTTTCAGGGGGAAATCAGGGTCTCCACTCGGCATTCTTAGTTTTGTTAATAAAAGAATTTTAAGGAAGGACTCAAATGGAACCTCAAGGATGATTTTATTAGAGAGTAAAAGGAAGCCCCCCAGGACAGGCCAGCTGCAAATCTGGGAAACCAGGGGCTGCAAAATGGAGGAAAGAAGGAAAAGAAGCTGTCCCTTTCCTGGAGGATAGCCACATGGCAGACACATGGAGGGAGGTGGGTTTACAGAAAGAGGAAGGAAGTTTTAAGTGTTAGGGAAAGCAGGACTGACAGAGACAGAAGAAAAAGAAGTTACGCTTTTCCGAGTGATTCAGAAAAGCGAGCTGCTTTAC